>WNWK01001344.1:252500-292312 GCA_009830355.1 Cherax destructor
GCATTGATAAGTATTCATTATACATAGTTACTCACCACAGTGTATAGAAGGTCACTATAAAAGGTCACTATAGAAGGTCACATTTACTGGCTTAGGTTTGAACTTTCTGTCTGATGTTTCTACTTTGTTTCAAGAAAACGCTGTAAAAACTTTATTAATGGAGGTTATTTATTTATTATTATGTTCGTCAGTGTTTGACATTAAAATAAATATTTTGACGAAGTTTTTATTTAGCGATAACTATCCACTTGATTTAAAAAAAAAATATTAAAGAAATTTCTTGGACAGTGGTTATGGTTCTTTAAGATGAAGTTGTGGAAGGTCTTTTGCTCCGAGGAACTGGAGCTACCCTCCTCTTCCTCGGATGTAGTCTCGTGATTTTCCGTTACCCAGGTGCTGTTACCCTACCACTTTAGCGCTTCCCGATGAATATATTAATAGCCCCCTTTTAAGAAAGGGGTCGTTGTAAAGAGGCGAATAATAATATTACTTTTAAATACTAATCGTTTTAAAAAACGTAGTCACGAAGCTTGTGTATGACGTTATGGATTTTCCACTCACTGCTACACCTGTGAGTATTTCCACACACCTGCACACTCACACCTGTTACTAGAGATTAATTTGTAAAGAAATGTGTACTCTCAGTTTCACCTGCAAGGCATAATTAAATGCCACACACACACACACACACACACACACACACACACACACACACACACACACACACACACACACACACACACACACACTCACACATACATACAACAGGCCTAGTGTCTAATCGACATGTGCCTAGGACAAAATGGTAACTAACTAACACACACACACACAACACACCGAGACAGAACAAGAACAGAATAACAGCAGCTGAGAGAGAGGACACAGAAGCGAAAAGGGGCTAGGATAAGAGACAAGGGCGAATTCAGCAGAGGACAACCAGAGCAGGACAGAGCAACAAGCACAAGCACACAGAACCACCCCCAGAACCACCCCCAGAACCCCACAACCAAACACACTATCCCAACACAAACCACAATCCACACTTAGAGCCCCCACCCCACACTACGCTGTAGAATACCACAACACACTACCAAGTCCCCCTCACACCCCCCAGAACACAGTGTTGGAGAGGACACTGAAGGTATGGTACACAAACGCTGATGGAATAACGAATAAGTGAAAGGAGTGGCACGAATGTCAAAGAATCATCACCGGACATCATAGCTCTCACTGAAACCAAGCTCACAGGGATGATAACAGATGCCATCTTTCCATTGGGATATCAGATCCTGAGGAAAGACAGAGGTAACAGAGGGGGTGGAGGAGTAACACTGCTGATCAAAAACCGATTGGATTTTGATGAGCTGGAAAGAGGAGACAGAGGAGAAGCAAGAGACTACATAATAGGAACACTTCAGTCTGGAGATCCCAAGGTGGTAATTGCAGTGATGTATAACCCTCCACAGAACAGCAGGAGGCCAAGGTTGACACACTGGCTGAAGTGGCCAGAAGGGCTCATGCGAGCAGGGCAAAGCTGCTGATTATGGGTGACTTCAATCACAAGGAAATCGACTGGGAGAACCTGGAGTCACATGGAGGCCCAGAAACGTGGAGGGCTAAGATGATAGGAGGTGGTACTGGAAAACCTCATGTACCAACACGTAAGGGACACTACCAGAGAGAGAGAGAGGAGAGGATGAGCCAGCAAGACTGGACCTAGTATTCACCTTGATTAGTGCAGATATTGAGGACATCACATATGAAAGACCCCTCGGGCCAGTGATCACGTGGTTCTAAGCTTCGAATATATAGTAGAGTTACAAGTGGAGAGGAAGCAGGAAGGGCAGGACGAATGAAGCCAAACTACAAAGAGGGGACTAAACAGGCATAAAGAATTACCTGCACGGGGTTCAGTGGGACAGAGAACTGGCAGGGAAGTCAGTAAACGAGATGATGGAATATGTGACAACAATATGCAAGGAAGCTGAGGAGAGGTTTGTGCCCAAGGGTAACAAATAACGAGAAAGCCAGAATGAGCCCGTGGTTCACCCAAAGGTGTAGAGAGGCCAAAACCAAGTGTGCTAGAGAATGGAAGAAGTATAGAACTCAAAGGACTCGGGAGAATAAGGAGATATGGAAGACAGCAAATGTAGTCAAAATTTTTGAAAAAGGAGACAGACACAAAGCATTTAACTACAGACCAGTGTCACTGACATGTATAGTATGCAAGGTCATGGAGAAGATTATCAGGAGAAGAGTGGTGGAGCACCTAGAAAGGAATGAACTTATCAACGACACCCAGCACGGTTTCAGGGACGGGAAATCCTGTGTCACAAACCTACTGGAGTTCTATGACAGGGTGACGGCAGTAAGACAAAAGAGAGAGGGGTGGGTAGATTGCATTTTCTTGGACTGAAAGAAGGCGTTTGACACAGTTCCACACAAGAGATTAGTGCAAAAGCTGGAGGACCAGGCAGGGATAACAGGGAAGGCTTTGCAATGTCAGAAAGACAACAGCGAGTCATGGTACGTGGCGAGGTATCAGAGTGGGCGCCTGTGACGAGCGGGGTTTCACAGGGGTCAGTCCTAGGACCAGTGCTGTTCCTGGTATTTGTGAACGACATGACCGCAGAAATAGATTCAAAGGTGTCCCTGTTTGCAGATGATGTGAAGTTGATGAGAAGAATTCAATTGGACGAGGACCAGGCAGAACTACAAAGGGATCTGGACAGGCTGCAAGCCTGGTCCAGAAACTGGCTCCTGGAGTTCAGCCCAACTAAGTGCAAAGTCATGAAGATTGGGGAAGGGCAAAGAAGATCGCAGACGGATTACAGTCTAGGGGGCCAGAGACTACAAACCTCACTCAAGGAAAAGGATCTTTGGGTGAGTATAACACCAGGCACATCTCCTGAGGCGCACATCAACCAAATAACTCCTGAGGCATACGGGCGCATAGCAAACCTAAGAACAGCATTCCGACATCTCAACAGGAGTCGTTCAGGACCCTGTACACCGTGTACGTTAGGACCCATACTGGAGTATGCAGCACCAGTTTAGAACCCACACCTAGCCAAGCACGTAAAGAAACTAGAGAAAGTGCAAAGGTTTGCAACAAGACTAGTCCCGGAGCTGAGGGGTATGTCCTACGAAGAGAGGTTAAGAAAAATCGTCTTGACAACACTGGAGGACAGGAGGGATAGGAGGGACATGATAAAAACATATAAAATACTGAGAGGATTTGACAAGGTGGATAGGAGCAGAATGTTCCAGGGATGTGACACAGCAACAAGGGGTCACAACTGAAGTTGAAAACTCAGATGAGTCACAGGGATGTTAGGAAGTATTTCATCAGTCACAGAGTTGTCAGGAAGTGGAACAGTCTGGAGAGTGATGTAGTGGAGGCAGGATCCATACACAGCTTTAAGAAGAGATACGATAAAGCTCACGGAGCAGGGAAAGAGTGGATCTAATAGTGGTGAAACGTATTTGCTAAGAAATATCTCACATTCGCTCACACAAACACTCAGCAACACTGCACACAAACACTCAGCAATACTACTGAAATACTGTGAATAGGAAAACCTTGATGGCAGAGTCCCTGAGTTGGGAAATCCCATCGACCATGTGATCAACACCAGCTGGGGAAACCAGTAATACGTAATCACGGTATTCAGGATCACGACGACCCAAACAGCGCTCAGGCAGACTGATGTACGAGATGTATGTCTCACTTAGGGAGATTTATTTGCACATGTGTCTTGTTCAGAAAGAACAAATAGGCACAATAATGTTGCTGGAACAATACACAATAATCCGCATGTGTCTCACTCTTCAGCTAGACCGTGTTGTATATTGTTAATGCTATGGAACACTGAGAAAATTTCTTCGCTAATATGTGTAAATTATCTTGGATTAGAGGAAGAGAAAGTACAATAGCATACTTCTCTTTATTATAATAATAATAATGATAATAATAATAATAATTATATAAATGATAATAATACAACTTACAACTTCGACATGACATACTATATAGAAAGTCCCTGGTTAGACAGAGCATTTTGGGCAACTTAGGTTAATTTTGTCTCCCAGGATGCGACCCCACTCAGGCACCTACTTACTGCTAGGTGAACAGGGGGCAACTGGTGTAAAGAAAGATGCCCAACGTTTCTTCAGTGCCAGGATCGATCTCTGGACCCTTAGTGTGTTAGCTGAAGACGATACCAAGCAAGCCACGAGCACCTGCAAGAAATCCCAAAGCGATAAATACAATTATTCCACAGTATAAAATTAGCAGAACGATAATAGGTATGTAAACTGATAGACTAAATAGTTAACAATACAAGTCCCGACATATTTGCATAAAATAGAAAACGAACTCACATAGTATTCCCTTTCTCCATACCGATGGAAAACATCCCACGAACGTGTAAACATTGCGAAGAGGCGGGACCAGGAGCTGTGAAATAATGCCTGCAGCCACAAATAAGTAAGTACCTGTCTGATACAACTTGAGAAGCCAACATTACACATCCGGGTGCTGTGCTCTGGACCAGAAGCCTCGGGTATATAAGTGGAGTCCCACTTCCCTCATTTTCTGTTGCGACAAGTCTAGCTTGACGTTACAGTCCACCTGAGAGGTCGTAAGACTGGTGCTGGTTCCAGTGACTTAAAAATACTTCATGAGGATTCCAGTACTGCTCGTTTTTGGGCTCGTGTTAGCCAGGTAACGATTTCCTGTAAATGCTTGGTAAACGGTTTTTTTTTTTAACCTAATTCTCACATGTGACTGGTTTCGAGGCTTTTTTATGTACTCTGAAAGACCAGCCGGAGACTAGATTCCCTTGTCGCTTTCCTGATTAACCAGGCTGTTGCTACTTCCACACACACATCCATCAACAGAAACAGCCTGGTTGACCATGCAAGTACCAAACGATAATGATCCGTTTTCCTCCTGAGAACTTGTGCCATTGTAAAAAAACAAAACATACCACGGGTGGGGTTCGAACCCGCGAACAGAGAGTCTCGAAACTCCAGACCGTCGTGTCATTACGATTTCGTGAGTTCTTCCATTGTTCCTGAAAATATATTTACTGCAGCTTCTTCCACACTGTCATAGAAACTATCATGATTTTTTGACTTTCAGTGTGGCAGGGAAGGAGAAGATTGAGCAGTGTAAGCCGTGTAAGGAGGTGCAGTGTTCCGGGGGACCAGAGACAATGAAATGCACTTATGGTATCGTCAGGGACTGGTGTGGCTGCTGCTATGCCTGTGGCGTTGTGAGTGTCTTATAATGAGAAATACATTTATATATCTTTCTTATTATAGGGATATAAAAATGACCAAATTTTACTAAAATGATTTTACTGCTTTTGTTCAGGATCTGATTACCCTAATTATTCCTGTTCAGGGACAAATAAAAGTTTCTGCCTGAAATACATTGCATGTTAGTGGTTCTTTCGTGCTCAACAATATTCTATTACATGTAAACTACATATTGTAATACTGCAGAAAGAGATAAAAGTTTGTTTGTAAATGATTCCAGGTTTTTGTCTTAGTTATTCTTGTAACAAAAGTTCAGAGGTTCACATGTGTTGGTTTTTAATGGCGTTATAACATTAAATACGGATCTTGCTTTATTTTTACAAAAAAAAAAATCGTATTAATTACCGTAAGTGTTGATTTAACAGCTAGTGTATATGATGGTTTAATAAGAGGTTGTATCACTCTTCAGGGTCCAGGGAGCCCGTGTGGACGCGGTGTCGGGGTTTGTGGCACTGGCCTGGTGTGCCACCCCTCGGTTAATGGTACCTGTCTCCCCAACCGTGCTAGACTGGGCTAGTCTGCAGCCACAGTTACAAACCACTTGCTGACTGTGGTAGAGCAGTCATCAGTCTAACTGCAACCAACGTCATCACTCACACCTGCTGATTATGGTAACAGACACAAGTCACCTGCTTTCTGCAGTCAGTCACGACCCACACGTTGACTGTAGTAACAGTTTAGCTACAGTCAATCTCGCTGCTGACTGTGGCCACCAGATACAACCAGCCTCTAACTGCTGTAACCAGCATCAACACGCTGCCTTATTGAGCATTGTTTGAGTACAACACTTAATCTGTTGTACTTTATGAAATATACTTTAATCTGGAGCTTAAACGATGTTTCATTTTTTTCCTGAGCTTTCAGGTAAGTTTTACATACTTCATGTCTTACGACAAACTTTACTTTTTAATCACAGAAAGTGATCGCAGATATAGTAAGGAATCTTGTCATATAAATGATTTAAAAAAACGTCTAGTTGAGGAATGAGACACTTGTGCGATATTTTGGGAATCTTTATTGAAGAAACGTGGCTTCTTCAGTCCAAGACAGAGAAGAACGATGGAAGATAAGGAGAAGTTTGAGGTAATCAGTCCCTCAGCCTGGAGTCGATGTGTTCAGTCCATCAATCTGGTTGGACTGAACACATCGACTTCAGGCTCAGGGACTGATTACCTGATCTTAGTCTTATTCTCTGTATTGGACTGATGAAGCCACTGGCTGGCGAAAAATTTCCTCAGTAAAGATTCCCATATATCTCATACAATATCTATATAAATGAAGATCACTGCCGAAGTTTTTTTTATCTATACGAATAAAGATAATTGCAGAAGTTTTCTTTCATGTGTAATGTCACTTTTTTTTTTTCAACTTTTCCCAATTTTTTATATATAATTTTTCTCGTTATGAACTAGAACTAATTACAATATATTATTTTCTCACAACTATACAGCTTTCTTTAACTATTTCTCATTATTATTCTGCCTCAAATATTCTAATTTCGTTTGTCATATTTTTTGTTTGTGTATAAGAATTAAAGCCAAAAGAGATCTAGCAATCACAAATAGAAACCACCAGATAACAAGGATATTGACCACGACACAACAACTAGTCTCAACCAGAGACCAGCGTCTGCCAAGAAGACACCAGCGTCTGCCAAACAGAAACACACACATGCCGGTCAACACCTGCCAGTCAACACTAGCCAGTCAACACCTGCCAGTCAACACCTGCCAGTCAACAGAGACTGATCCCCGAGGACCTCACTATTCTTCACGACAGCATCCGTGAAAAAGACAAACTGTGCGATCGACGCCTCGTCGTCTACGAAGGATTGGTCAGCGGAAGAGTCACATGCACTCACGACTCGTCATCCTTCAAATTAGACTACAACAAATTCTCGAGATTGAAGACTTCAAGGATAACTTTGGCCACTTCACGTACATACGCAGCGCGGGCTCCTCCAGCAGTTGCAAAACGGATCCACCCAAAAAAAAAAAATCTGAACCACTCTAAGAGTACCATCCACCACATGAAATCGATGTTTAACCAAACATATATTTATATATTCATTATTATTCCAGTCGTGAATCTAGGGTTAAAAGGAGTGTTTTCCTTACAATGTTCCTGAGAGCTTTGCGTATCTGCAGTCCTGAGTATTTAGACGATGAAATCAACAAGATATTTAACATAGCCACAAAACTGAGGTATCCCAGGGATTTCGTTGAGAAGGCCCTACTGTCAGCTAGGAAGACTTTCTACAGGACTTAACCTAAGGAAACGCCTGACAGGAAAAATGTATTGGTCTTGCCATACAATGACAATTTGGCCTACCTACGTGAGGCACTAAAAAAAACAGTTGGAGATTGAAACAGAGATTGATTAAAAACACACCGCCTAATGACGTGGGCGGTGTCTACAAGGTCCCATGCACCCTTTGCCCACTCTCATACATTGGTCAGACAGGTAAACCTCTGGATACTAGATTATCCCAACGCCAGTACTCAGTCAGAACAGGCCAGGTGTTGAATGCAATCTTTAATCATGTCAGCTCTTGTAATCACCCACCGGGGTGGGCTGCCGCCCAGATAATTGTACTCAACAGTTCCATCATGGAAAGAAACATAATTGAGTCCTCTCTCCTGAAACAGGAATAACGTATATAACTCAAATTATGGGCTGTAGAAACTCTATAGTTATTTAGTGGAGTCTATTGTTCATAGCCTTAAACAACTTATACAAAAGCGCAGGATTGCTCCTTATGCCAGAGAGTTTCGTGATGTTTCGGTTATGTTCGTCCAGAGTCTGCAAACTGAACATCATGGTATGCCCGTTGTGAACGTCAATATAATATATAACATCTTGTTAATTATGTCCGTTGTGAACGTCAATATTTAATTTAATATATCAGCTCTGCCGTGACCGTGACCGTGACCGTGACCGTGACCGTGACCGTCGTTAAAACCCACCCAGCTACTACTGCATATAGGTATCGTAATGCTACAGGTGGTCCAGGTGGTGTGCTGCAATACAGACTGCAACCTGAGCAACATAACATCAGTAGTAAAGAAGTAGTCATGGGGGTTCACTTAGGTATGGGTGCACATGTGTAATCATCTTAGGAGAATCCAAAAGAAATGCAGAGTGACCTATTGAGGTCCTAACCCGTCTAGGTAAAGCGCTACAAGGTACACAGTTCATTGCAACATGATAATTGCAACTAATTTAGTGGTTTATTGAATTAGGTTGCTAGTAATATTATAATGATAATGATATTAGCGGATAATAATGATAGTAATGGTATTAAAAAGTCAGGAATTGTCTAGTTATTATAAGAAGGAGGAGAATTCACACAGACATATTAACTGAGAGTATTTCCTGATTATTCTGGAAGGTTCTACGACACCTGTTGAGAAAATGAGAGATTTATTTCCTCTGTTACATTAGTTAGAAGGTTGTTCACATTAGCTGCATTCTGTATGTAAATGATCTACTATTGTAACGTAACTTCTCATGTCACATGACATGTTCCCAGCAGTTAGAAGCTTAGGGCTGGATATTAACTATCTCCTAGTTATTTTACCTTAGGCTATGTGCAAACTGTGGGGCCTACCCCACCCGACCCCATATGGGGTGGGGTGTGGGGGTACCGGTGTGTGGTTGGCATTTAATAAAATGATATAACGTTTCAATTATTTATGTAAATCTATAATAAATTTATATTGATTAAAGAGTTTAAAATCCTTAACTTAAACTTTTTAAAACAACTCCCGCTGTATAGTGTTAAAACGATGACAACAAGTGATTGTGAGAGTGGTTATGGTAGCTTCATGGTGCACGGATGGTTGTCATGGCAGCGAAGATAGTCTTCCATCTTGAAGGTGGTGACGGCAGATGATGGCAGACGGTGAGGGAAGACTATTTTCTTTTAGCAATGTGGAAAGGCACAGATTCCTTCCTCATTTCCTGTTGTCTTTTGGCAAGTGAGGCCTTGAGCACACTTACCCTGGGTGTCCCATTGACCACCACACTTCTCCCCTGGTCCCTGTAAACATAATTCAAAATTCAAAATTCAAATTCTTTATTTCTAGTAATATACAGAGGGGGTGTAATTATAGTAATGTACATTTTATGAAGTAGATATTACAAGATGGCCAATAATATGCCTAGGTATGCCTAGGCTTTTCAGGCAGTCTTATGATAGGTCTTACTCAATAGTGACACAATGATTATACTGATAGTAAGGTTAGGTAATTGTAGTGATTAATTAGGTTTACAATACTGAGGTATTGAAATTTAAACATTTAAGAATTAAACAATTATTTTAAATAATTTAACAATTAGTTTATATATTAATGGTAAAGGTGATGTATTGGCATAATTCCGTTTCTATATTGGAGTGTCTTAGGCAAATTTATGACTAGCTTAAGAATTATGAAGCAATAGTTGTATTAGAATTTTGGTCAGCCATGTGAAATTAAGGGAAATCACAGATATCAGTAAGTGTCTTTTGATGTGGATATGTGCAAGATAAAGTAGTTTTCGTATGGTTAACTACCGGTTGGGTGCGTAAGTGAGATAAGATGTTTTTTAACGGTGCTTTTGAAAATGGAGGTTGTGTCTGCAGTTCTAGAGTTTTCAGGCAGGGAGTTCCAGATTTTAGGCCCTTTTATGCGCATTGAATTTTTGTATAGATTTAGTCGGACACGGGGAATGTCAAAGAGATGTTTATGTCTGGTATTATGTCTATGGGTCCTGTCACAACTGTCAAGAAAGTGTTTTAGCTCAGGGTTAAAGTTGGAATTAATGGTTCTATAAATGTAGATAACAGAGATACTTGTTTGTTTCAGTAGCACCACACGTTGAAGAATTAAACACATGTCCAACATCTGGGTATCTGTATTGTAGACGTTTTGCCATCCAGTGGCTTTATTAACCCCAAGACTGAGGCACTGATTACCTCATCTTTTGTATATAGTTCAAGTGTTTTCCAATTATGTCCTTGAATATGCATTGATAAAGCCACTGGAGGGCGAAACGTCTACAATAAAGATACCCAGATGTTGCACATGGGGTATTGATCAATACCACTCGTTCGTGGGAACAATAATATAAAATACTGCTCGTTGGGCTAGTTCACCAAACGGGGAGTAGAATGAAATTAACTATGAAGCATCCACACCACCGTATGTCCTCGAATGACGGGTACAATACCTAGCTTGGCTGGGTGCGTCATTCTTGAGGATTGTGTGGTCCAGTGGACTAGAGCGTCATGAGTTTTCGCTCACCATGAGGCGGGCCAAAGCAGCATGGGGTCGACTCATTGGCTACTCGCAGTGTTGTTATTGATCAATACCACTCGTTCGTGGGAACAATGATCACTCGTTTAGTGGAGACGGAAATACCCACTTTATAAAAATTATGTCCCCTAACCTGAGTTTCTTTATTAATACCGAGCTTTTAAAAAAATGTAACATTCCTCTAAAGACATCTCTTACCTTCTGTAATTTCAGTATTTGTGAGGAGTGCGTGTGATTCCTGGTAATGAACACAAAACACTCACCTTGGCGCAAAATCGCAACAGTCGCAGACGTCCTTAACTATGCCGTAGTAACAGTGAAGAGTGCTGGGGTCAGGGCACTGAGTCTCAGCCTGGCATGGTAGACAGGTCAGCCCTGAACAGCTGAGGGATAAGGAGCTGGTGTGTTATAGTGTAGCTTTACACTTTACTTTGTTTTTTTTAACACTTCCTACTGCTAACTGAATCTCCCTGAGCGTGGAAGTGTACTGAAGATTTAGACAAATCACATGACAAGCAAAATTTATGAGTTCCAAGTCAGGCATAGCTTAAAATACTCCCAAATCTCATTCATTATAAATTAATCTAATTAAAATAACCCCCCAACTCTTATTCGTATTGCAGTTAATATTGTAAAAATAATACACTTATATAAAAAAAATAATAAGAGATAGTGAGAAAATATTTGCTTCTTTTATTAAAATATTATTTATAATATACAGAGATTTCATAGGAAAACGATAAAGACATTCGTATATGGAAAGCCAAATTCAGCTTGAGTAGCTTCCACTGTGTCATTATAAAACTGTTCCCCTAAATCTTCAAGAGACACACTGAAAAATGTGTCTCAAATGGCCAACATGACACAGTTAAACAAAAACACCAAACCTGGTGACAGCGAGAGACAATATACACAACAAGGTGAAGGTGTTCATTGTGTGTGCTAGTGATGCTGCAGGAGGACTGTCTGGATACTCCACTGGCTGGTGGCATCTACTGGCTGGTCAAGTCTGCAGGAAGACTGGTAAAGTCCACTGACTGGTCAGGTCTGGAGGAAGACTGCCTGGCCAAGCAGTCACCTCCCGTGCCGGGTAAATACTAAGGGGTTCTTCCCTCCCCACAACCATTTATATATATACATATAAACGAGCTGTGTCGTCCCTCCCTCCTTCCTTCTCTCCTCACCCTAACTTTCCATCAGTAAGTTGGTGATACGAACACCATCCATTTCAATGTCAATTTATATCACTGGGTTATTGAAAAAAATAATACAGCTATTTTTACATTATTAATGTACACCCACAGGAATATACCTCTCAGTGTATGTAAACGTCACAAATCAGTTAAATAATTTTATGTAAAGATTCACAAGGCGTTTTGTAACAAATTAAGCGTCATAGACCCTCACTCACACACATGTGAAAAAGGTGGTGGCTCGTGGCCTGGTAGGCAAAGTTCTCGTTTCACACTCAGAGGGTCAGTGGTTCGATTCCCGGTAAGGGTGGAAACATTGGACGTGTTGTTTCCTTACAGCTGTTGTCCCTGTTCGCCCATCACTAAAATAGATACCTAGGTGTTAGTCGACTGATGTGGGTTGCATCCTGGGACAAAACTGACCTAATTTGCCCGAAATGCTCTGCATAACAAGCGGCTTTCTATATAGTAGTATGTCATTGATGTCAGCTAGGACTGTATACCTTGTACATGTACTTGTAGTAAATGAAGATATAAATATTATTAAAAGAGGTGTCGGACTGTACATGTGTTGGTAGAAAAGGTTATCAGGATCATTGTCTGGATCTCTGTTGTTTCTGATATAAGTAAATGACCTGACAGAAAATTTATTGTTAAGTGCCAGTGTACGAGGATGATGCAGAACTGATGAACAAGATAACACTTGTACTAAGAGAGACTCCACGAAGACTTCAACACACTTAACAAGTTGCCAGGGAAGCTTACTGCTCAAGTTCAATCCTGATAATAGCAAACAATAAAATTGGGAGAAGGCGGAAGGGAACCAGACATTATACGACCTCTGAGGAGAAGTGCTGCAGAAAACTTGCAAAGAATAAGCACTAAACAAAACATATATAACTTCAGTGTCATATAAGAATTAATCTAAGAGCAGAACGTGGACACAGCTTCATGTAATTTGGTACAGCATTAACAACTTAGATTTGGTCCATCCTGGGGGATGGAAAGCTAGTATGGAGATGACACATGATGAAACATATAAAGAAATTTACGAGATTAGTATCAGTACTGAGAGGGATTACCCACGATGAGCGACCTCAACAACATCAGCAGAGTGAATGTCCGGAGGTACAACTTAACTCACGATAAGGTCGGGTGTTAAGGGCTACAAGGCGGGACCAAGAGCTAGGCATCGATTTCTGCATACACAACTAGGGTTGGTACATGGATGAACCAAGGTATGGGCACTCCGAGAGGAAAAGCATTTAGACCAGCAGCACTTTAATACCATCTTTAATTCTCCAATATTTTCCACACCCCTACAACAACTTGTACAGTCCACCAACACGAACCTCATTCCTCCAGTACTACTCTCACTCCAGCTGTTTCAACACTTCTCCAACATCCCCGCTGTATAACCCTTGTGGTTTAGCGCTTCTTATTATTATAATAATAATCTCCAACATCCCCCACACTCACGCAACACTCCCTCCCACACTCACGCAACACTCCCTCACACTCACGCAACACTCCCTCACACTCACGCAACACCTCCCACACTCACGCAACACTCCCTCACACTCACGCAACACCTCCCACACTCACGCAACACTCCCTCACACTCACGCAACACCTCCCACACTCACGCAACACTCCCACACTCACGCAACACTCCCACAATCCCGCAACACATTCCCACAATCCGACACCCACACTCACCAACACTCCCCACACTCAGGCAACACCTCCCACACTCACGCAACACTCCCACACTCACGCAACACATTCCCACAATCCCGCAACACCCCCACACTCACGCAACACCCACACTCACGACACTCCTCACACTCACGCAACACCTCCACATCACGCAACACCTCCCACACTCACGCAACACATTCCCACAATCCCGCAACACTCCCTCACACTCACGCAACACCTCCCACACTCACGCAACACCTCCCACACTCACGCAACACATTCCCACAATCCCGCAACACCCCCCACACTCACGCAACACCTCCCACACTCGCGCAACACTCCCACACTCACGCAACACATTCCCACAATCCCGCAACACCCCCCACACTCACGCAACACCTCCACACTCACGCAACACTCCCACACTCACGCAACACCTCCCACATCACGCAAACATTCCCACAATCCACGCAACACCCCTCACACTCACGCAACACCTCCACACTCCGCAACACGTCCCACACTCCACCACCTCCCCACCACTCCCCACCACCTCCACACTCCTTCACTTCCACACTCCTTCACCACCTCCCACACTCCTTCACCACCTCCCACACTCCTTCACCTCCTCCTACACTCCTTCACCACCTCCCACACTCCTTCACCACCTCCCACACTCCTTCACCACCTCCCACACTCCTTCACCACTCCACACTCCTTCACCACCTCCCACACTTACAACTCCCACACTCCTACCAGCACCCTCGATTCCCTCTCCACACGTTTACATCCCAAGATTCTCCAGCAGCATCTTGACTTACAATACAATACAATTCTCATTTCATGTATACAGTAAAAGTATTGCTGCTTACACGTAATAAAACATGGGTAGACATAACACAAAGCCACTGGTGTGCACTGCATTTATGCATTTTATCACAACTACACACTTCTTTATACAATTGCTACTCTTTCCCTTCCCTACTGCAACACCTCAACTTTGCTACCACTCCCACACTCTTGCAACACACTCCACACCTCTCTAGCGCTTCCCATATACAGACTCCTCTTCTGCAACACACCCCACTACCACCTTCTGCATTCCTTCAGTAATTCCTTCACGTCTCAGTCACCTTCCTTACGTTTCCATCATCTACACTCCTTCAACACTGCTGTCACTCCAAAACTTGCCACCAGTCCTTCAATATCACCCTCACTCTCTACCTCTACATTCCTCCAACACCTCCCTCACTACTCTAACATCTGCCACACTCATCCACCACCTCACACACTTCTCTAGCACTTTTCCAACACTTCTGAAACCACTAATATCTCGCATACTCCAACACTTTCCACACTACTACAACATCTTCAACACTCTTCCAACATCTTCCACACTACACCTATGCCTGACACACTACACCTATGCCTAACACACACCTCAGATACGTCTTCGTGGTTTATTGCTATTATCTACGTCTTTATTTGTGTTTACTTTTTATTAGTTCTTCCCGCAACAATTTTAGAAAATTGGCGTTAGTGGTGAACCCGAGGCGGCTACACGCTGCTGCACCTACCTCGAGTTTTTTGTAAGAATGTTGATAAATATCTTTCCTGAGTTTGTGCGATACTAGGAAAACTTTCTGGGTTAACGCATAAATAAAACTATTACGATTTTAACCTAATGATAATTTAAGCAAATGTTACTCCAAGAAGAGATATACCTAGCTCAATATATATATATATATATATATATATATATATATATATATATATATATATATATATATATATTAAATACAACTATTTTATGGGTTAAAGTAATATTAGTGACCTGAGTACAATAGATGGGCCTAAAATCTTAGAATATTAAGAAAATACATTGGATATCCTGAGATAATACAAATTAATGAATATACTGTATTATATATAAACATAATTACACTCATACACACACATACATGCATACATGCATTGCATACATACGTACATAAATACATACAGTTCGGACATCAAAGACATCACATACGAAAGGCTCCTCGAAGCCAGTGATCACGTGGTTCTGAGCTTCGAATAAATAGTAGAGTTACAAGTGAAGAGGGAAGCAGGAATAAGATGGAAGAAGGTAAACTACAAAAGAGGGGACTACACAGGCATGAAGAATTTCCTGCACGAGGTTCAGTGGGTATGAGAATTGGTGGGGAAATCAGTGAACGAAATGATGGACTACGTCACAACAAAATGCAAGGAGGTAGAGGAGAGGTTCTCAAGGGCAACAGAAATAATGGGAGGACCAGAACGAGGATCAGGCACGCATACCAGGAAAGGCACTGCAATTTCAGAGAACACCTGACAGAGAGGCAACAACGAGTCATGGTACGTGACGAGGTGTCAGAGTGGGCGCCTGTGACGAGTGGGGTTCCACAGCGGCCAGTCCTAGGACCGGTGCTGTTTCTGGTATATGTGAATGACATGCCGGAAGGGATAGACTCAGAAGTGTCCCTGTTTGCAGAAGATGTGAAGTTAATGAGGAGAATTAAATCGGATGAGGATCAGACAGGACTATAAAGGGACCTGGACAGACTGCAGGCCTGATCCAGCAAGTAGCTCCTGGAATTTAACCTTACCAAATGGAAACTCATGAAGATCGGGGAAGGGCAAAGAAGGGTACAGGCTAGGTGGCCAAACACTACAAACCTCACTCAAGGAAAAGGATCTTGGGGTGAGTATAATAACGAGCACATCTCCTGAGGCGCATATCAACCAGATAACTGTTGCAGCATATGGGCGCCTGGCAAACCTAAGAATAGCGTTCCGATACATCAGTAAGGAATCGTTCAAGACTCTATACACCGTGGGTGTCAGGCCCATATTGGAGTAAGCAGCACCAGTTTGGAACCCACACGTGGTCAAGCACGTCAAGAAATTAGAGAAAGTGCAAAGGTTTGCAACAAGACTAGTCCAAGAGCTAAGGAAAATGTCCTACGAAGAAAGGTTAAGGGAAATCGACCTGACGGCACTGGAGGACAGGGAGGATAGAGAGACATGAGAACGACATATAAAATACTGCGAGGAATTGACAAGGTGGACAGATGAGTCAGAGGGATGCTAGGAAGTATTTCTTCAGCCATAGAGTTGTCAGGAAGTGGAATAGTCTGGAAAGTGATATAGTGGAGGCAGGATCCATACATAGTTTTAAGATGAGGTATGATAAACCTCATGGAGCAGGGAGAGAGAGGACCTAGTAGCGACCGGTGAAGAGGCGGGGCCAGGAGCTATGAATCGACCCGTGCAACCACAATTAGGTGAGTACACACACACTTACGAAACTGTTCAGTAGTTTCATGACTATACGTTCACCATTAACTCTAAAAGAATAAGAGACTTGTGCAGTACCTGGGTATCTTTACCTGTAGACCTTTCGCCATCCCGTGGCTTCATCAGTACATACATATATATATACAGTAGACAGTGGAAGATGAGGTAATCAGTCCCTCAGGCTACGAGCAAGTGATGAGCACTGTACGATGCTCATCTCTCTCACACACACACACACCTTTATGGTAATAATGATGGTGGAGTGGGCACAGGTGACGAGTGAAGTCCATAAACTAGCAGTGCTGGGACCCTGGTGCTAATGAGGTAAGAAAATTATCTGCTACAGGGAATTAATCTAGAGTATCCCTGTATGCAGGTGGTGTGAAATTAATGGGAAAAGTTACAGAACTGAGAGAGAGAGAGAGAGAGAGAGAGAGAGAGAGAGAGAGAGAGAGAGAGAGAGAGAGAGAGAGAGAGAGAGAGAGAGAGAGAGAGAGAGAGAGAGAGAGAGAGAGAGAGAGAGAAGCGCCCCAAGAAGACGTAAAAAAATTTGACTGTAGACATGGTCAGGCAGGTGGCTACTTGACTTCAGTCCTGATATGTGTGAAGTAATGCAAATACGAGAGGTGGTGAGAAGACCCAAAACAACATACATGTCAGGGATCTAGGGAGCTAACAGGCAAGGCTAAGCACCGTGAATCGACTCCTGCAAACAAAACTAGGTTAATACATTTTTAAACTGATAACGACCCTATTCTCGCTTCTCCAACACTACATTCACTCCTCCACACTTCTCCAACACCTCACTCACTCCTCCACACTTCTCCAACACCTCACTCACTCCAAACATTTCACGTCTCCCAAAGTCTACCAAGAACGTCAATTTTCCAACACTTTCTATATTCTTGCAACACCTTCTTCCAACACATTCTTGCAACACATTCTTGCAACACATGCTTTTACAGATCGTATTAAAAAAAAGAATATGCATTTAATTTTTGACTCCCCTCTTACAGATATTTACAAAATAGAACACCCCACACTCACGCAACACCTCCCACACTCACGCAACACCTCCCACACTCACCAACACCCCCACACTCACGCAACACCCCCCACACTCCACGCAACACCCCTCCACACTCAACGCAACACCCTCACACTCACACGCAACCCACTCCAACCCCACTCGCAACACCCCACACTCACCAACACCCCACACTCACGCAACACCTCCACACTCACGCAACACCCCCACACTCACGCAACACCCCACACTCACGCAACACCCACACTCACCACCCCACACTCAGCAACACTCCCCACACTCACGCAACACCCCCACACTCACGCAACACCCCCACACTCACGCAACACCCCCACCTCACGCAACACCTCCACACTCACGCAACACCTCCCACACTCACGCAACACCTCCACACTCACGCAACACCCCCACACTCACGCAACACCTCCACACTCACGCAACACCTCCCACACTCACGCAACACCCCCACACTCACGCAACACCCCCCACACTCACGCAACATCCCCCACACTCACGCAACACCTCCACACTCACGCAACACCTCCCACACTCACGCAACACCCCACACTCACGCAACACCTCCCACACTCACGCAACACCCCCACACTCACGCAACACCCCCACACTCACGCAACACCTCCCACACTCACCAACACCTCCACACTCACGCAACACCTCCCACACTCACGCAACACCCCACACTCACGCAACACCCCCACACTCACGCAACACCTCCCACACTCACGCAACACCTCCCACACTCACGCAACACCCCCACACTCACGCAACACTCCCACACTCACGCAACACCTCCACACTCACGCAACACTCCCACACTCACGCAACACCTCCACACTCACGCAACACCTCCACACTCACGCAACACCTCCCACACTCACGCAACACCTCCCACACTCACGCAACACCTCCCACACTCACGCAACACCTCCCACACTCACGCAACACCTCCCACACTCACGCAACACCTCCCACACTCACGCAACACCTCCACACTCACGCAACACCTCCCACACTCACGCAACACCTCCACACTCACGCAACACCTCCCACACTCACTGCAACACTCCCACACTCACGCAACACCTCCCACACTCACGCAACACCTCTCACACTCACGCAACACCTCCCACACTCACGCAACACCTCCCACCTCACTGCAACACTCCCAACACTCACCAACACTCCCACACTCACGCAACACCTCCCACACTCACGCAACTCCACCTCCGTACACTCACGCAACACCTCCCACACTCACGCAACATCCCCACACTCACGCAACACCTCCCACACTCACGCAACACTCCCACACTCACGCAACACCTCCCACACTCACGCAACACCTCCCACACTCACGCAACACCTCCACACTCACGCAACACCTCCCACACTCACGCAACACCTCCCACACTCACGCAACACCTCCACACTCACTCAACACCTCCCCACACTCACTCCAACACCCCACACTCACGCAACACCCCACACTCACGCAACAACCCCACACTCACGCAACACCTCCCACACTCACGCAACACCTCCCACACTCACGCAACACCTCCCACACTCACGCAACATCCCTACACTCACGCAACACCCCCACACTCACGCAACACCCCCCACACTCACGCAACACCCCCTTCTTCTGGAGTCATGTAACGTGTGTGATGATATCTGGTGTAGTTCCGCTTAACTATCACTGATCAGTTACGCCATTTTTACATTTCGACGATTCCGGCGGTGGCCATCGCCCTGACGGTCCGGTCCCAGACCAGACCTCCCGGTTACTGGCTTAATCGACCATGCTGTTGGTGCCGGCCGCAACGCCCGCCTGATCAGAAACTTATTAAGTTCCATCTTAAAGACAGCCAGAGGTTTGATGGCCTTCCCCCTCATGCATAATGGGAGGACGTTGAAAATAGAGGACATCTTACAATTATCGAATTTTCTCTTAGTGCTCCCATCGAGCCCCTGCTTTTTATTGGAAGAATTCTGCATCATCTGCTTAGTCTCTTGCTTTCAGTGTGCAGGTTTGGGACTTCTCTAGGATCGTCCAGGTGTAAATTATGATGTACCTCTCTCGCCTACATTCCAAAGAGTACTGAAGATACTCCAAGCGCTCTTAGTAGTTTAATAATAGTAATCTGAACTTTAGATAAAGTTAATTTTCAGCGCTAAACCCGTGTGGATCACTGAGCGCAAGAAGTGGTGGAGGCTCGATCCTCCGTTTTAACGAGACGGAGGTGCTACTCTCGCAGCAAGCCGAGCTTCCAGTACAGTGAATAAAAAATGAAAGACTAAAATCGTCCACTAGTGACCTACACTGCCCAGTTACAATAGAAACTTTGATTTTAGATAGCCTTTAAATATATAAAAAATTCAGCCATAGTAATGATGACTTCTCAAGTTGCTGTACGTTCACAAAGGTTAAAAAAAAAGAGAAAGAATATAAAACACTTGAAATATTCCATCTAGGCGGGTAAGCTTAGTGAGGTCGTCTGGTTTAATTGCTTTATTTGGTTTAAAGCTTATCAAGCGCGTAATGAGCATCAAGGTCGCATACCACATATTCCACACCAATCAAAAAATACTAATCCCCAACTGAGGGATCAAGGTAAACTCTGTGTATATACCTCGAGTATACCTTGGGTATACCTGGAGAGGGTTTCGGGGGTCAACGCCCCCGCGGCTCGGTCTGTGACCAGGCAGAGATAAACACCTCAGTGTACATACCAGTGAGGGGCATAGCAACATGTCTGAGATAGTCTATTGATTTCCTTACTTCATCACATAATCTAAGTACAACATTGACTTTGTTGAAAATGGTATAAAATACCGACAAGCTTATGTTTAAGACACATGTGCAACATTTGGATATTTTTATTTTTATTGGAAATAAGTCACTTGACTTTTTTGGGGGGTTATCCTAGATTCTCTACACATATGCTGCTATGTATGATAATAACAAAAAAGACTGGATAATAATCTATGTAACTGTATTTGTGTATACCTTAATAAACTTACTACTACACCTGCTGCCTCTATTTGACTGAAGAAGCCTACTATGTAGGCGATAGAGAATAGAGATACCTAATAGAGATACCTAACTGCTGCACATGTGTCTTAATCAGTATGGCAGTGTCTGCTGATTGGTTGATTTTTTTCAAGTTATCAATGTGGAACTGCCAGTTAATTCGTTATTTTGTTCATCTAATGTGGGTACGTTAATGGCTGCTCATGTAGGGTACTAAGCACTGATTGGATGATTCCGTCACAAAATACGGGTATGGTACTGCATTCTGATTGGTTAATTCCATCAAATAACACAAAGACCGCCTCTTGATTGGTTGATTCAGCCATCCAATACCATACAAGTATCATGTGGCTACATACCAGCACTGGTATGTGGTAGTATGTTATGTAGCCACATACCAGTACTGGTATGTGGTAGCATCTTGCCATATACGATACCACATAATACTATACCACATAGAATCAGTATCATCTTCAATGTAAATGTCAGCTGTGTAATATTGAATCCAGAAAACCATTGGTTAGGTTAGATTAGGTTTGTCAGGAAACAAGACAAGTGTTTCCTGACGCGGGTCTTAGTCATATGATGACCCACAGCTGGAGCTTTCGATCATATGACTGAGGCCTTCCGCTGGCTTACCCGTCACCCCCTTTAAAAATTATGGTTATGATTTTTAACCATTGGTTGGTTAATAAAAGAGACAAAGCCTATTGACAATACAATCATGTAGACTAGAGATAAACTTTTATTACCATTCAAGGATACTTTAATTTCTGAAATTGGGATTAAAATACACTCAGTGAATACACATCGAGATATACACATTTCTGTGTATAGTTATAAAAACTTGTGTCAATAACTATTTAATTCTACAGAGTGTAGGGAATGGGCAATAATGTATATATTATGAAGAGTAATACAACATTATATTACTATGTTATTTATTTATACTTAGATCACATTAATACTAAATTAGAAGTAAATTCTCATGGTAATGAGAAGTAAATTCTCATGGTAACCGCTCTTGTTAAAAAGCCTAGAGTGTGAAGATGGTTACGGTGACGTCCTGATGAACAGGTGGGGGTGTTGACAGTGTACCAGCTGGGAGGTGGCAACGGCAGACTGTGAACGACGGTCATCTGGCATCAACACTTCGAGTTGTCCTTGACACAGATTCCTTCAGCTCTTTCCGTTTCTTGTTGACAGGTGAGGCAGTCACCGCATTTCCCAAACATGTTCCATGATCCTCCACACGTCTCCTCTGGCCCCTGTAACACACACATAGTTGTTCACGTGTTCCATTTTTTCAGGGTACGATGCCCAGTGCCCCGAAAAACACACACAGGACAGTAACCATACAAGCGCAAGAAGAAGTGTGTTCATGAACATAATTTCATTTTTTGTGCATGTGTTCCGAATCGGGTGTTTTTCAAAGCGAGGGTAGGTAGGTAGGTAGGTAGGTAGGTAGGTAGGTAGGTAGGAAAGGTTGGTCAAGAAACAGGACAAGTGTTTCCTGAAGTGGTCTTAGTCATATGATAACCCGCAACTGGAGCTTTTGGTCATCTGACCGAGGCCTTCCGCTGGCTTACCGGTCACCCCTTTAAAAATTATGGCTATAATTATAACCATTAGATTATAAAGCAAGGGATTATAAAAAGCCCATTTTTTCACACATAATTAAAAATAATAACAGATTCACACAGTCAAGTACATAATAAATGCAGAATTATTGGTCGTTACCCTGGTAACGACCAACCACCCACCTTGCCACAGATGTCACAACAGTTACAGATGTCCCTGACGGTGCCCCAGGGACAGTTCAAGGTGCTGGGGTCAATGCAGGGATGCCTTTTCTCACACGGCATGCAACGCAGCCCCGAGCAACTGAGAAATATACAAGAGCATTACTGTGCTCCTTACTAGGTTGGTCTTCCCCACTGACCACTGTCTAGTTACACTCTAGTTGAAAAAACAAGTGATATACAGACTTTTATAATACTAATTATAAACCCAAATTATGATTAGTCTTTATATTTTAATGGGTTAAAACCTCTTCAGTTACGAAAAACAAAACTTGCAATAATATCCAGAGAACTCACCGTTTCATTTAAGTTATGTTAAAGAGTTCAACTCACTAAATCTTAAGAGACACATTCACTGAGAAGCCTCAGTTGGCCACAGCAAGAACATCTAACCTGGAGACAGCGATAGAGAGGAGACAGAGGAGGGAGATCTTCATGGTGGCGGTGGTGCTGGAGGACTGGCTGGCCACGTCATTTGACTGGGTAAGTCATTGAGTACGTTACCTGGGAACTTCAGCGGCACTTGTGTAAGAGACGGTACCCCGCTCTCTGTGTTTATTACTTTATTTGTCAGGGTTTCTGTATTAATCCGTTTAGTGGTGGCTGTCGTTCAGTGGTGGCTGTCTTTCAGTGGTGGCTGTCGTTCAGTGGTGGCTGTCGTTCAGTGGTGGTTGTCTTTCAGTGGTGGCTGTCTTTCAGTGGTGGCTGTCTTTCAGTGGTGGCTGTCGTTCAGTGGTGGCTGTCGTTCAGTGGTGGCTGTCGTTCAGTGGGGGCTATCGTTCAGTTGTGGCTGTCTTTCAGTGGTGGCTATCGTTCAGTGGTGGCTGTCGTTCAGTGGGGGCTGTCGTTCAGTGGGGGCTGTCGTTCAGTGGTGGCTGTCTTTCAGTGGTGGCTGTCTTTCAGTGGTGGCTGTCGTTCAGTGGTGGCTGTCGTTCAGTGGTAGCTGTCGTTCAGTGGGGGCTATCGTTCAGTGGTGGCTGTCGTTCAGTGGTGGCTGTCGTTCAGTGGTGGCTGTCGTTCAGTGGGGGCTATCGTTCAGTGGTGTCTGTCGTTCAGTGCTGAAGTATGATCTTAAAGCTCCTTCCTTTCTATAAATATAACATACATTACGTATCGCATCACTCTCCGTCATCTCCCATGTGAAAACCGCAGCATCACTCGTCTCATTACATTTTAATCCTTGAATTTAAGCAACACTTGGAAAACTTCTAAGTTAGCGCATAAATTAATTTATATTACGCTTTTACCCTAACATTAATTTAAACATAGTACGTATACAGAGATGCATACATACACGCACACACACATGTGAATATATTACATGTGCCTAGGACAAAATGGTAACTAACTAACACACACAAATGGCTAAAGCTCTCGCTTCACGCACGGAGGGCCCGGGTTCGATTCCCGGTGGGGCAGAAACACATACAACAGGCCTAGTGTCTAATCAACATGTGTCTAGGACAAAATGGTAACTAACACATAACTCACGAAATCGTAATGACACGATTGCAAACAAACCATACCACGGGTGGGGATAGAACCCACGATCAGTCATAAATTCCAGACTGACGCGTCGGTCTTGAGTTTTATGACTCTCTGACCGCGGGTTCTATCTCCACCCGTGGTATGGTTTCACACACTGTGTGTGTGTAAAGCTCTAAACTCGTGTGGGTCATTCAGCATAAAGAGGCTTGCTTCTGGGTTAAATAATGATATTCTCACAGCCAATCTTTCTTCCCTATGTTCGCGAAGCTGTGTAATGCTTATAGTGAAATTAAACTTAATTGCTGTTGCTAAAGTAAAAATATTTTAAAACTAAAATAGGCTTTAAAATCGTAAACCGGGAGCCTATTAGTCTTAAGTATCGCTCTAACACAAAATTTATAATTCTGAAACAAAGTATTTTGTATCGTTTACTTGGTACCCCCAATAATGTGACCCTGGAGCAAGATAAAATGTGCATCATAGCCTGTTGATTGGTTAATATTACCACAAAGTCAGTATGGCATTGTCTTGCGATTGGTTGATTCTGACTCATAACATCAGTACGTCTCATATCGTAAATGTCAATTTTAATTCTTCGATAATTTTGAAACACAATAAAACACTATTTTTTTTATGTAATTTATTTAAGCCTAGATTCCATTCATGTTAATTAGAAAAATGTAAAATCAATAAAAGTTTCAAGGCTACCTCAGTTAGTGTTAAAATGTTGACAACATGTGAATGTGGAGGGAGATATGATGTTGTCATGGTAACTCACGAAATCGTAATGACACGATTGCAAACAAACCATACCACGTAAGCCACTGGCCCAGTGGCTTACGCGACGGTCTGGAGTTTTGAGACTCTGTGACCGCGGGTTCGAACCCCACCCGTGGTATGGTTTATGTTGTCATGGTGTTAGGTGGTTGTCTGGCCATTCTACCAGCTGGAAGATGGTGGCAGTAGTCAACATGGCGGCTTTAAATCTTTCTGTGCTGAACAACGCAGATTCCTTCATTATCGTTCTTGTTCTGGCAGATGAGGCCCACACCACATCTCCCGTTGATGCTCCAAGGACCTCCACACACTTCCCCTGGGCCCTGGAAACAAACAATGTCGTTCAGTGTTTCATAGTCTTCCCAAACACCGCTCACAACCTCAAATGATGCGATGCCTACAACCATGAAGACGTGAGAGTGCTTCTCGAGAAAGAACAGGATAATAATAAAGTAGAAACAGTGGAAGATTCACAAAAATAGTTGTCCACACAGCTGCTCCACGAGCATACGAGTAACCCTCGTCTCTTCTCTCGTTGACACCATCCATATATCCACAACTAACTTTTCCGCTCCATTATTCACTGCCACTATCACCTTATCACATCCAAATTCCCTCAAAGTCACACCTCATGTCCTTCTAGCCACAACACTGAGCCTGTACAGACCAAGGACATAATGTACATTACACATTCTTATTACTTAAGATGATTCTCATACATCCTGGGATACCCAAGAGTTAAGAGGGCGCCAGAATCTTAGTTACGCCACATACCCTTGGCTGAACCACTCCATTTATGAGTAGTTATAAGACCACATACCTTTGGATGAACCATTCCATTTATGAGTAGGTATAATCAGATTAGGAACCAGTAAAGCCAGTCCATAATAATTAAGAAGCAGGGCAAGGAACTATTACTCGAAATCTGAAGACACAATTAGGTGAGTACACAGACATAAACACAAGTGATCATGCTCAAGGATACACATATGTATATAAACACATACCCATATGTCAATGAATACACGAAAACAAAGTGCAAACGGAATCTGAGAATGATAAAAAAAACATTCTTAAAAAATGTCACGCGCATTTAAACACGCCTGACTGTTTCAGTTTCAATTTTTGCAGGAAAACCTGCGACCCTTGGTAATGAAGAGCCACTCACCTTGCCGCAGACGTCGCAACAGTTGCAGGCATCTTTGACCTTGCCATAGGTACAGTTGAGGGTACTAGGGTCATCGCACCACTCTCCAGCATTGCACACGCGACATTTCAGCCCCGAACTGAGGAATATAAACCAGTTACGTTAATGAATCATGTTCTGGTGCTTCTAATTACTATTAGTTGTATGTACACTCCTTGCAGACGGCTGTGTCACTACACTCTCCAGTAGAATGTATAAATATTTTATACTGACTTAAATATACAAAAAAATTTAATTCGAGGTGACGGCATGACTATTTCTGCCTTTATGGCAAAGAACTGTTCATAATCCGTGAAATCGTTGGAAAATATATACATATATTAATATCCAACGATTTCACGGGAAAATAGATCATTCTATAAGTCAAAAGGCACTAACCTGGCGACGGCGAGGGTCAGGAGACAGAAGAGAGTGAGGGAGCTCATGGTGTGTGTGGCTGAGTGTAGTGATGCTGGAGGACTGACTGCACTCGTCCACTGACTCCACTAGTTGTCGCCTCACTAACCTCTGCTTTGTGTAACGGATTCTCCAGTGCCAGATAAGTACATATATGTATATATATATTATGGCGTTTTACACATGAATTTATGCAACACTAGGAAACTTTTCTGGGCCAGTGACTAAAAAAAAATTTTTTAACACTGTGTAAATTTTACAGAGGGTATATACACCAATAGGTGTATATCCGAGTGTATATATACATGTCCCATGGCTCTGTTTTGATCCCCGGGCGGGTGGAAACGTAAGGTATGTTTCCTTACACCTGCTACCCCAGTTCATCCAGCAGTAAGTAGGTACCTGGGTGTTAGTCGACTGGTGTGGGTGGCATCCTGGGGGATGGTAGTATACCTCAGACTGGGCTTTGAAATGAGCTGAGGTAGAATAACAGCTCTTACCTTGTAAAATTGATTTGTGTAAAAAATACAAACACCTCTATATCTCTCTCTCTCTCTTTATATATATATATATATATATATATATATATATATATATATATATATATATATATATATATATATATAGGATGGGGTCCACCTCTGGTGTAAATTGTGGGACCCATAGCCTCGGAAGTAGTGGATAAATAGGCTTCAAGGTAGAATATTTAGATTTCTTTCTGAAGCCATTTGAATATTCCACTTCCCCTACCACCCCATCTTTTATATATAAACTTTATTTCAAGACAAAATACATTGGCAAAATACATTGACGAGAATACAATAGGGAGTAAAACATAGATAACAACTCAGAGCTACATGTTAAATACTTCGTCCAGCTCCCCGGCAGTGGGTCGCGTGCCCAGAACGCTGCAGGCATTTCCCCTCTGGATCGCCACACTGAGTCTCTGAAAGAGGAAGCTGGTCGCCCTGTGGTCCCTGGTTTCTATGATGAGTTTCTCACCCAGCTCTTTGAGAAACTTTAGAGCACACTTGCCCCACGCTCCAAGGGTCTCAGACCCTATTGGGATGAAGTTATAGCAAGGGGGAAGGCCTTCATATTTGCGAGTCTTCTGGGTCTCCCTGTGGCTGGCACCTCCACCCCCTTCGGCTGCGGAGTATGGCAAGTAGGTGTCTGCCATTGTGGCATATATATATATATATATATATATATATATATATATATATATATATATATGCTACAGCTGGATGCCCAGCTGAGAGAGAGCCCCGATCACTAGCAGCCAACAATACTCACAACCCAGCAAACCGCCCCGACGGGATCACCATCTATCCTTGGAAGAATGGCAAGCTCTTAGCATGGGACTATACCTGTGTGTCGACACTGGCTGACACCTACATCCATTACAGTGTCGGGCGACAGGGAGGAGCTGCTGACAACAGGGAGGAATACAAGATTGGCAAGTGCAGGGACATAAGCCAACAGTATCAATTTGTCCCAGTAGGATCAGAGACCTTGGGATCATGGGGAAAAATGCAACACGTTTCCTTAAAGAACTTGGTTCCAGACTCACCGAGACCACCAGGAACCCAAGGACAGCCACTTTCATGTTCCAGCGCCTCAGCGTGGCTATCCAGAGGGAAAATGCATGCTCCATACTGGGCTTGCGTCCGGCTTTGGAGGAGCTGGAGAAGATTCATAATCTTTTATATATTGTACCAATGTATTCATGTTCATGTTTGTGTTTTCTGTCAATGTATTCTGTCTATTAATAAAGCACTCATATAATATATATTGGGAGTGGTAGGAGAAGAAAATATTCAAACAGCTCCGGGGAGAACCTCGAGTTTTCCCTGAGGTACGTTTATTGTCTTCTCTGAGGATGAGGGTCCCCAGTAAAGTTCTAGAGGTGGTACCTCCCTATATTGATATATATATATATATATATATATATATATATATATATATATATATATATATATATATATATATATATATAACAACACTGCGACTAGCCAAGGATTCCCATGTTGTTTTGGCCTGCCTCATGGTGAGCGAAAACCACATGACTCTAACCCACAGGACCAGGATTTGGTTGAGTTGGTGGTCCTGTGGTTCGAGCGTCATGTGGTTTTCCCTCACCATGAGGCAAAAACAACATGGGTTCAATCTTGGCTAGTCGCAGTGTTGTTATTGATCAATACCACTCGTTCATGGTTACAATAATATATATATATATATATATATATATATATATATATATATATATATATATATATATATATATATATATATATATATATATATATATATATATATATGGATCCATCTGTGTAAATTGTGGGACACATATAAGGGTAAAGAGGTTTTTGTGGCATTTATGGATTTGGAAAAGGCGTATGACAGGGTGGATAGGGCAGGAGGCAATGTGGCAGATGTTGCAGATTGTATGGAATAGGAGGTAGGTTACTGAAAGCAGTGAAGAGTTTTTACGAGGATAGTGAGGCTCAGGTTAGAGTATGTAGGAGAGAGGAAAATTATTTCCCAGGAAAAGTGGGCCTTAGACAAGGATGTGTGATGTCACCGTGGTTGTTCAGTATATTTATAGATGGAGTTGTATGAGAAGTGAATGCTCGGGTGTTGGCAAGAGGTGTGGGGTTAAAATATAAAGAATCTAACACAAAGTGGGAGTTGTCACAGTTGCTCTTTGCTGATGACACTGTGCTTTTGGAAGATTCTGAAGAGAAGTTGCAGAGGTTGGTGGATGAGTTTGGTAGGGTATGTAAAAGAAGAAAATTGAAAGTGAATATAGGAAAGAGTAAGGTGATGAGGATAACAGAAAGATTAGATGATGAAAGATTGGATATCATATTGGAGGGAGAGAGTATGGAGGAGGTGAATGTAACTATGTATTCAGATATTTAGGAGTGGACATGTCAGTAGATGGGTCTTTGAAGGATGAGGTGAATCATAGAATTGATGAGGGGAAAACGGTGAGTGGTGCACTGAGGAGTCTGTGGAGACAAACAAAGCAAAGAGGGGAATGTATGAGAGTATAGTTATACCAACACTCTTATATGGGTGTGAAGCATGGGTGATGAATGTTGCAACGAGGAGAAGGCTGGAGGCAGTGGAGATGTCATTTCTGAGGGCAATGTTTGGTGTGAATATAATGCAGAGAATTCGTAGTTTGGAAATTAGGAGGAAGTGCGGGATTACCAAAACTATTATCCAGAGAGCTGAGGAGGGTTGTTGAGGTGGTTCGGACATTTAGAGAAGATGGAACAAAATAGAATGACTTCGAGAGTGTATAAATCTGTAGTGGAGGGAAGGCGGGGTAAGGGTCGGCCTATGAAAGGTTTGAGGGAGGGGGTAAAGGAGGATTTGTGTGCGAGGGGCTTGGACTTCCAGCAAGCATGCGTGAGCGTATTTGATAGGAGTGAATGGAGACAAATGGTTTTTAATACTTGACGTGCTGTTGGAGTGTGAGCAAGGTAACATTTATGAAGGGATTCAGGGAAACCGGCAGGCCGGACTTGAGTCCTGGAGATGGGAAGTACAGTGCCGGCACTCTGAAGGAAGGGTGTTAATGTTGCAGTTTTATAACTGTAGTGTAAGCACGCCTCTGGCAAGACAGTGATGGAGTGAATGATGAATTATATATATATATATATATATATATATATATATATATATATATATATATATATATATATGGATGGGGTCCACCTCTGGTACAAATTGTGGGACCCATAGCCTCGGAGAAGTGGATAAAAGGCTTCAAGGAAGAATATTTGGATTTCTTCCTGATGCCATTTGAATATTCCACTTCTCCTACCACCCATCTTTTTTTTTTTTTTTTTACCAATAGGTATATTTTATTACATAATATGGTACAAAAGATTTAAGAGATACATTGTTGATATAAAGATGGCATATACAATACACGAGGTGAGAGATACATGTCTAGTACATATTGTTACATGTTTGTCACTGATTATAATGCGAAAATCTCATCCAGCTCTTCCGAGCTGGTGCGCGTGCCCAGAATACAGCATGCATTACCCCTCTGAACAGCAGCGCTGAGTCGCTGGAACAGAAAACTAGCTGCCCTGGGATCCCTAGTTACCCTGTTGAGTCTTTTGCCCAGCTCCTTGAGGAACTTAGATGCACTCTTTCCCCATGAGCCAAGGGTCTCTGAGCCTATGGGAACAAACATATAATGATGGGCAAGTTCTCCATATTTTCTCGACTTCTGGGACTCCCTGAAGGTGGCAGCTGCCCCTCCTTCCTCCCTGGTGTATTGGAGATAGGTATCAGCCAAGGTAGATGCACATGTGTAGTCCCACACAACCTGCTTGCCGTCTGTCCAGGCTTGAAGGGTGATACCATCTGGACGCTTTTGGCTGCCATCAGATCTGCATAGTTGGGGTGGTACCCTTACTGCTGGGCATCCGGCTGTTGTGAGGCTCCTCTTGATAATATTATTAACCTCTTCATGTCTTGCAATCTTTCCCTCGGATTTACGACACACGAGACCATGGTACCCGAATCGGTCTGCTGCTTCACTGCCACAAATACACCTGTGTTCGGCGAGAATAGGGGCGGCAAGTCGAAGGGCAACACCAATGCGGATGGTCTGTGGGTCGAGGCGTGTGCCAAGGCTGGAGTTGGGAACAGCCAAAAGAAAGTCCCCTGCATGAGGAGCTCTCACTGCAAGGAGGCGGGCTCTATCCTTCCCTGACACACTCTGAAGCATTGCTGAGGCTATATTCTCTACTATTGGGCCATCCCAGTGCGACTGTTTGTAGTTGTTGGGGGGAGCAGGCCTGGTTTCAGAGCCTGTTAGGTTATCCCAGATCCTGGCTCCATCAACGAACTTTTGGTCATGGATTCCAATCGTGTCCCTAAGATGTTCAGGGAGAATTGCTGCTACAAGCCCTCTGGATGCAATGCATGAAGACAGGAAAGCAGGTAGAGCAATCTGAGATGACTTGCGGACACCAATGCCTCCTAGTCTGACTCCCCATCTTCTAGAGTAAGGTTAAGTACTTTAGTAAAGATCTGCCTCAGGATAGTGTCATATTCGTGCAGTATAGGGTTATCATATGAAGGAGCACATCTTAGGAAATATGTCAACCTGGGCAGACTCAAGCATTTTGTGAGAAGGTATAAGGCATCATGGGTGTCAAGATTGCCTATTCGTTGTTCCATTCTCCTCAATTCTTCCAGTTTCTTCCTGAGAATTGTGTCAATGGCCTCGCTTCCCAGAGGTGCTCCAAGCAAGACACTATTAGTAGGGGCAATGACTGTTGCTCCTGGTAGTTTTGATAACACTGCATCTATCACTTGTTGATTGACTGAGATGATTTCACATTTGGATGGATTCAGGATGAGACCCATTTCCTATATATATATATATATATATATATATTATAATATAACTTACCTGCAATTCATAATTAATTAACAGATATTATAATAGTTTTTAACACACAGCGTAAGGTTAACATCAATATGTTAATTAACCCAACAAAGCCAAGTAAATCAAAATAGCTCAATATTTTATTTCGGTTTTGGGGCAATTTAAAATACTTATATACATTTATTAAGTTGGAAATAATATTAGAACTTTCATTTTCATCACTGTAAGTGTGTGTAGGTAGTGTTAAGCGCATGACAAACTACTCCTGCAGCAATTTACCAGGATCAGTGAGTGGTTCCTTGTGTATTTTGGGGCGGTGAGTAAATATTACGCCGCTGAGGATCCAGGTAGTGGGTTCGATCTCATACATTGCATATAATTATGCCGCATGTTGCAAATGCTTACTGTCGTTGTTATGCCGCATGTTGCAGCTAATTGTCGTTAAAATAATGTCGCATGTTACAGCGAAGAGAGGCTTAAAGTGATTGCCAGAATTTTTCCCTTCCTACAATGCATTTTTATTTCCCTCATAATGCTTCAAGTTTTCAGCGTTGGTGTACGGTAACTAGACGAAGAATCTTGGAACAATTAGCATGTTCACCTGCCCTCTGACCGAAGTTGTCGCACCCATTTCCAGCATCCTGGAATGCCCCGTTTGAATCATAGCTTCAGACGTTTGAAAATCAAGGTGCTTCCTGATTCTACGACAGCGGCTAGGTGCAGAACTGACCATTTTATGTGTAAAATAGTCATTTCAGAGGTATTAGTCAGAATTCTACTCCAAACAATGAACATTGTTATCGCATAGCAACCTAGAGTGGCCTCCACTTACTACTACTGCTACTGTAACTACTACTACTACTGTAACTACTACTAATACTGTAACTACAACTACTACTGTAACTACTACTACTACTGTAACTACTACTGCTATTACTGCTACCTATCTTTCACCTCACGTGGTACATATATATATACCCTCGTCTTTGTAATGTTTGTAACGGTCTGATAAAGCTCCTGGAGAGCGAAACGTTTGCACAAAAAATGGCGCATTGGTTGCATCTGTGTCCATTATATTTACCTAAAAACTTGTATTACTCGTTGAACTTGTAATGGCGGTTGGTAGAGGTATCTGATAAGGGACACTCCACCTTGTCCGTGATTGCTGAGTTGAATAGTGTGGTAGCTGGCGAGCTAAATAAGAAGACCGGACGCGGGGTTGACTAGCTGATGAGTTAATTAAGAACAATGCACTGGTTTATTAGCTATGAGTTACACCAGACAAACACAAGTAGGGTGAGCCTAGGGCCATGACCAAGGGTTAGGTGTGTACTCAGGGCAGCCGTCAAGAAAGATATTTAGATAAATTGAGATAAAAAGTACTCATTACAGACAAGATGGGGCGAGTGGGACAACCTGTTTTGTGAACTTTGAGAAGCCGGTACATGAAACCAGCTCTGAACCACAACCAAATTGCGAGCGTATAACGATTCACTAATAATATTACTTGATTTTAATTTTCTAAGAAACTTCTTAACTTTCTCTTTACATCCAATGTTATATGAAAAGAATCTGTATTAAGTTTGTGAAATTAACTCTTATCATTTAGCGTAAGTTTTGCTTTCCTAATATAATAATAACTCAGATTTAATAACAGTGTAACATTACCTGTAACACGTTAAGTAATAATAATATTTTTATCTGAGGATAAATTATTTAAAGTCATGGATTCCTCCTTAGTGAAAACTTTATTAAAATTATTTAAGTCAGAATAATACCTAAAAAAAACGCATTATGTTTAAGGGACTGAAAAAATATAACCTTTAGATTAAGTATCAGTGAAGTCAAAACTTTTTAAAAGTTGAAAATGAGATACAAAATCTTTATTTTTTTTTTTGTTAGAAAGACAATACTTAAGATCTTCATAAAGAATATCTGTCTTAGTAGAAGTCAATGCATTATTTAAATTGATAAAATCATCTTCTGGGGGTGCCAAAGGGTTATTAATGTCAACATCTAACCTACGTAATTTAGAAGAATGTACAGATTGAGCCCTGGCTAAAGTTTTATTATTAAGTTTAACAAAAAAAATTAAGCAGATAATTATAATTAATAAAAGATACGTAACCATACAGGTGGGGGGGGGGCGCAAGGTATGTTTATTATGTGTGGTTTGAGATCGATGTTTCTTCTGAATTTCCCTATTCAAGAAACGACACTAATGTCACCTTCAAAGCAGCACTTCGACGGCTGCCTTGTAGATGACATCAAATATGATGTCCTTTACTTTAAGGCAAGGCTTCACCTGATACAACAAATGACCAAGGACTGCCTTGAGAAAACCCAGGACATGAAACAGAGGTATGACAAGACATCTAAATCCCGTTTCCTTCCAACAGGAGACAAAGTCATGGCCCAGGATCCAGTGCCTGATCATACCCTGAGAGTGTACTGTACTGGCTCTATGCTGGTGGTAGAAAAATCAGACTTTAATTATATGGTAGTCTCTCTTGAGGCTGCTCTATAATGACCTTGTTTTCTGTTTCCCCAGACTCTAGTTCTGAGCCGGATGCACTCTAAGAAGTCATTGGGAAGGAGATAATACTATTTAACTTATAGAGTTATTAAAAGATCCACGACCACTAATGTCTTGGAGAACCGAGTCATAAATGGCAGCCATAATGCCCATTGCCCTACTGCAACCCTATCCTGACGTTCTGTTGGACATTCTCAGGATAGGTTGGTTTATATGTCGTAGATGTAGGCTCAGCTAAATTGATCAAACTCTCTCCTTACAGAGCTAATTCAGAAAAGAAATTGTTGCTTGAGCATGGGTTAGTGTACATGAGCATGGGTTAGTGTACATGAGCATGGGTTAGTGTACATGAGCATGGGTTAGTGTACATGAGCATGGGTTAGTGTACATGAGCATGGGTTAGTGTACATGAGCATGGTTTAGTGTACATGAGCATGGGTTAGTGTACATGAGCATGGGTTAGTGTACATGAGCATGGGTTAGTGTACATGAGCATGGGTTAGTGTACATGAGCATGGGTTAGTGTACATGAGCATGAGCTTCACTCTGCATCCATGGTCTGGATCATGGAGCTGAATTCTTCTCCAGGCTGAGGGACTGACCACCTTAAATACTATTTTATCCAAGATTAATGGACAGATGACATCATCTTTATTTCGCTGCTACTCTCCTGTATTTGACTGAAGAAACCTACTGTGTAGGAGAAACGTTTCATCAATAAAGATACTCAACTGTTTCTCATGTGTCTTACTGGTCAACTTGTTTTAGATACCATAGAAGGACAAGAAAACGTCGCACCAGAACGTCCATTATAACAGCTATCTAAAAATTCAAAGTTCCTTGAGATGAAAGATTTTTACTATAATTTTTGTAAACTTTTCCAGTATTGTAGCCTACTTAACCACCATTACTAGTAGGAAAACCGTGTTTACGTGGTCAGCTAGTTGTCAGAAAACTCGAAAAAAAATGAAAAGGCTTAGTGCAGCTCCAGTATTATCCCAAGATTATTCACCTACCTTCCTCTTACTGGTTAATGCCTCTGGTATGAGAGTTGGCGAAGTTCTTCAAGTTTCTGGAGGGAGGAAGTTCTCCAGCCGGTGGCGTACCTCTCTGCCAAGCTTAAGAGCCACGTAAGTTCCCCCGTCTTCTAATAACTTGCTCATTTTTCCACTATAATCTACCTTGTCCATAATTACCAACGCATTTGCTTTGTCTGTTTCGTAAGGTGTGGCTCTTAAGCCACACCAACGAGGAATTCTGAAGAAGATCCTGACTCTGGTTATGGCGGTAGAGCCTTTTGACAGTTATATGTTATCATCTCTGTACAAGAATCAGGTGTACAGCGATCACTGTTCACTGATATGCTCGAACTCCATGCAGAATAAGAACACTTGCTTAATGCGCTGGGCCTTGAGACTACAGCCTACGACATCACTAAAACCACACAGTGATCCATAAATGAATAAAAAGGCACAATACCGTGACTGGAACAATGCACAAATAACCCGCACATAGAACAAAACGTCGTCATCAGTTTCGTTCTCCTACACGCGGGTTAGTTGTGTATATCCACACAGTACGCGGGTTAGTTGTGTATATCCACACAGTACGCGGGTTAGTTGTGTATATCCACACAGTACGCGGGTTAGTTGTGTATATCCACACAGTACGCGGGTTAGTTGTGTATATCCACACAGTACGCGGTTAGTTGTTATATCACACAGACCGGTTAGTTGTGTATATCCACACAGTACGCGGGTTAGTTGTGTATATCCACACAGTACGCGGGTTAGTTGTGTATATCCACACAGTGGGGAAAGACCAACGTGATAGCGAGAGGACTTACTCTCCAGATTATATTACGTTGCTCATATTTTTATCACTACAAGTTAGTGTTTAATCTCTTTATTTCTTTACTATTGTTAAGTAGTAAGGATTTTTTTTAGTGAAGGGACACATTGCTACCTTGTGTAACTGTCGTGTCTTGGATCTATATTAGCCTATATGTATCTGGTATTTCATAAATAACGAGCGTTTCAGAATGCATAAATTATATAGAAGGGGGAATAAAATGCATGTGAAGAGATATTTACAGTTTTTTTATTTATACCATTTTTTTTTAAATTTTAAAACCTTCGTTTCCGGTAAGATGTCACAGTCCTTGAAAGTTCCGACAACAACATTCACACCATTGCAACTGCACTTGCTAAAATGTTGATCAAATATGAGCCTGGAGGTGGTCATGGTGGCTGTATGCTTCACAGGTAGTTGTCTTGACAGCAAAGCCAGTGTACCAGCTGGGAGGTGGTGAAGACAGACGGTGGCAGATGGCTCTCTGGCAGTAGCATTTTGAGCTGACTCACACACAGATGCCATCGCCAGATATTCTTTTCTTTATGCAGATGAGGGAAGTTCCACACTTGCCCAGGAGGTTCCACATGCCTCCACACTCCTGCCCGGGGCTCTGTAATACACGATAATATAAAAGTGTTCCATAACCTTCTAAACTTCTCTCCTCACTCTGCAAACACACACACATCACACACACACACACACACACACACACACACACACACACACACACACACACACACAACATACAAGAAACTACAAAATATGTGAAGAACTAAACACGAGATTTAAGGAACTATTTTCAGTGGAGACGGACTGATAGGGTACACCAACAGGTGCTGGACACACTACACACAACCTAAGAGGAAGTAAAGAAGCTGCCAAGTGAACGAGACACCTCAAAGGCGAAGGGGCCGGACATCTCTCCATGGGTCCTGAGAGAGGAAGCAGATGAGAGAGGGAGCAGAGGCTGTGTCTGTGCCACTAACAACAATCTTCAACACATCTATCGAAACAGGGCGACTTCTGAGATGTGAAAAACAGCAAATGTAGTCCCTATCTTTAAGAAATGAGACAGACATGAAGCACTAAACTACAGACCAGTGTCACTGACATGTATAGTATGCAAAGTCATGGAGAAGATTATCAGGAAGAAACTGCTGGAGCACCTAGAAAGGAATGAGCTTATTCATGATAACCAGCACGGTTTCAGAGAGGGGAAAATCCTGTGTCACAAACCTACTAAAGTTTTACGACAAGGTGACAGAAGTAAGACAAGAAAGATTAATGCAAAAGCTAGAGGAGCAGGCATGAATAACAGGAACGTCACTGCAATGGAGCAGAGAATACCTCTTAGGAAGGAAACAACGAATGATGGTATGTGACGAGGAATCAGAGTGGGCGCCTGTGACAAGAGGGGTTCCACAGGGGTCAGTGCTAGGGCCGGTGCTTTTTCTGCTCTATGTGAATGATTTGACGGAAGGGAAAGATACAGGGGTGTCCCTGTTTGCTGACGACGTGAAGCTAATGCGGAGAATTCAAGTGGATGAAGATCAGGTAGAACTACAAAGGGATCTGTACAGGTTACAAGCCTAGTCCAGCAACTGGTTCCTGGAGATTAACCCCACCAAGTGTAAAGTCATGAAGATTGGGGAAGGTCTAAGAAAACAACAGACAGAGTACAGGCCAGGGGGCCGAAGACTGCAAACCTCACTCAAAGAAAAGGATCTTTGGGGTGAGTATAATATCTACCACATCTCCTGAGGCGCACATCATCTAAATAACTGTTGCAGCATATGGGCGCCTGGCAAACCCAAAAATAGCGTTTCGACACCTTAGCAAGGAATTGTTCGAGACTCTGTACGCCGTGTACGTCAGACCCATATTGGAGTATGCAGCACCAGTATGGAACCCACACCTGGTCAAGCACGTCGAGAAATTAGAGAAAATTCAAAGGTTTGCAACAAGACTAGTCCCGGAGCTAAGGGTTATGTCCTACGAGGAGAGGTTAAGGAAAATCGACCTGACGACACTGGAGGACAGGAGAGATAAGGGAAGGACATGATAACAACATATAACATACTGAGAGGAATTGACAAGGTAGATATTGACAGGATATTTCAGAGATGGGACACAGCAACAAGGGGTCACAACTGGAAGTTGAATACTCAGATGAATCACAGGGATGTTAGTGAGTTCTTCAGGTCACAGATTTGTCAGGAAGTGGAATAATCTGGAGAGTGATGTAATGGAGGCGGGATCCATACATAGGTTTAAGAAGAGATACGATAAAGCTCATGGAGCAGGGACCAGAGAAGAGGCGGAGCCAGGAGCTGTGATTCGACCGCAACAACCACAGATAGGTAAGAACAAATAGGTAGAAACACACACGAAGGAAACGACGAGTGGTGGTATGTGTCGAGATTTCAGAATGGGTGTATGTGACGGGTGGGTTTCAAGAAGGGTCAGTCCTTGGTCCGGTGCTATTTCTTGTATATGTGAATGACATGAGAGAAGGGATAGTCAGAGGTATTCCTGTTGACAGATGATGTGAAACTAATGAGGGGAATACAAACAGACTTGAACCAAAGAAAGCTATAGATAGATGTGGACAGGCTGCTTGTCTGGTCTGACTAGTGGCTACTGGAGTTTAATTCCAGAAATTGCGAAGGTTTGAAACTTGGGGAAGGGCAGACAAGACCTCAGACTGTCTTGTCTGAGGTTGCAAACCTCACATCCTCTGAGACGCACATCAGCCAAATAACTGCTGCAGCAAATTCGCGTCTGACAAATCTAATACAAGCTTTTAGACATCTAATTGAGGAGTCATTCAGGACACTGTACACCGTGTACGTCAGGTTCATACTGGAGTATGCAGCACCAGTATGGAACCCTCACATGGTTAAGCATGTCAATGAACTGGAGAAAGTACAAATGTTAGTTCCCTTAACCTCTGCTTATGTCCTATAAGCAGAAGGTGAGGTAACTCAGCCTGATATCACTGGAGGACTCAAGAACTATGGGTGATATGATAACAACGTACAAAATTTTAAGAGAAATTGATAGGGTGAATAAGTACACATTGTTTGAGAGACTGGATAAAAATGTCACGAAGGAACAGCTCGAAGTTAAAGCTCAGATGAGTCACAGGGATGTCAGGCAGTATTTATTCAGCCTTGGAGAAGGCCGGGAGTGGAGCAATCGAAGAGTCGGGGCCAGGAGCTGAGACTCGAACCCTGCAACCACATTTAGGCGAGTACACACACACACACACACAAAAAAAAAAAAAAAAAAAAAAGGGGGACTACGCGGGCATGAAGAACTTCCTAAACGGGGTTCAGTGGAACAGAGAACTGGAAGGGAAATCAGTAAACGAGATGATGGAATATGTGA
>WNWK01001345.1:0-292265 GCA_009830355.1 Cherax destructor
TCCTGTCTGTTGTTAATGTCCTTGATGGTGGTGGAGGGAGGTAGATACTGAAGAGGTATTGAAAATGTTGGAAACGTGTTTGGCAATGGAGTTGGTGGGGAGGATTATGTATCTTTTCTCTGCGGGCTTCTCTGGGTGGTTGAAGATGTTTAATGCCCGTCGTCAGCAGTCTCTAATGAAGTGACGGGATAGTGAAAGAAAATTGTTTCAATGGGAGCATTCTTCCTCAAGGAACTCATGCTGCAGATTTTGAGTGCGCGCAAAAGTTTATAATTACACCACGTTTAGTTTTGGTTTCGGTGAGAGAGAAGTGGAGAAGATCGTGTTGATTGGTAGGTTTTGATAGACTTTAAAACGGTTCAGGGTCAGTTTTTTGCAGAGAAGAACATCAAGGAAAGGAAGAGGTTGTCACTTTTCTTCTAGGGGAACTGGATTGATGGTTCGACCTGGTTGAGGGACTCAGAACAAGGGAAGAAACTTCTACAACCATTTGCAACCCCAGACCTGCCGAATGTACGGCTGCCAAAACTCAAAAACCCGGGTATCCCATTGAGGCCCATATCCTCGGGAATAGGCAGTGCCCCCCACAAACTCTCAGGAATTCTCGCAAACACCTCCCAAACTTTTGGGCACTATTATCCAGACATCTCAAACACTCTGGTGACCTTCTCAATGCATTCGCAACATCAACATCAGAACAAGAAACTCTCCAGCCTTGATGTAAACCCCTTTCAAAATACCACCACACAAGCTAGATTCTTCGCAGGAAAATTGACGACTCGCTTGATCTTTCCTCTTCCAGCCAGCGATTTCTCGACCTTTGTTGAATAATGTGTGGTTTTACGTTTCTTTTCGAAAATCAACCCAGCAAACTTTACTACCCAGGGGATCGCCACATGGTATAATACCAAGAGTCGGGATTGATTGGAGTGTCATATTCAGGGGTTTAAGTTGTTCCATGTAGATGATATAATGGGAAAGGGGGTGGAGTTGCATTTGTATGTACGAGAAAATATAAATTGCTGCATAAAAACAGGCCTAAAAATAGATGGATCATTAACAGAATCTGTTTGGGTAGAGTTTCTAGAAAGTCAAGAAAACTGATTCTAGGTGTAATATACCGACCCCAGGCTTGGATCACGATAGAGGAGACTTCTTGGGACGAAATTGTTAGGCTTCTAGGCACAATAACGTAGTGATAGTAGGGGATTTTAACTTTAGTCAAATTGACTGGACTTCTTTGACCGGTAATTTGGAGTCCAGTGACTTTATGGAAGTAGTTCAGGACTGTTTTCTGAAGCAGTGTGTGACGGAGCCTACCAGAGGTAATAATTTGCTCGACCTAGTCTTGTCAAATAAAGAAACTCTTGTAAATAATCTGGAGATCACTGAAGAGCTTGAGCAGGATCACAAATCCATTACCTTTAATATTACATGGGAGTAGAGAATAGGATAATAGGTAAAAGTTCCTGATTTTCGTTCTGCCGATTATATTGACTTAGGGAACACCTGTCTAATCTCGACGGGGTAATCTAGCTAACGATTACGATGGGATCTGCGTTTATGATTTTTCTTAATAATGTACAACGGCACAGAGTATGTTTATTCCCAGAGAGAATTTAGGTCAAATAATAACGATCCCAAATGGATTAACAGGAGGCTAAAACATCTATTAGAGAAAAGAGGAATTTATAGGCCCAAAAGAGGAGATGTTAACCTTATTGACCAATATGTTCAGTTGAAAAGAGAAGTAAAAAGGGATTAGAAATGCTAAACGTGACTATGAGATTAAGGTTGCTAATGAATCAAAGACTAATCCAAAAGGGTTCTTCAAGTGTACAGGACGAAGGTAAGGGAAAAGGTAGGACCTTGAAAATGGGAATGGACAGCTGACGGATAACGAACTGGAAATGTGTTCTCTATTTAATGACTATTTTTTGTCAGTCTTACACAAGAAGACGTAAATAAGATTCCAGAAATTAACTATTATTCAGTTCCTGAAGAATTCAAATTACTAATATTACTGTCACGAGGGATAGGTTATCAAACAGATAGATAACTGAAGCAAAATAAGTCCCCAGGACCCGACGAGTTGTTTTCCAGGGTACTTAAAGAATGCAAGATGGAACTTAGTCAGCCATTAACGAATGTGTTTAAACGTCCATCCTAACTGGTGTTGTGCCAGAGATGTGGAAGATAGCTAATGTAGTTTATATTCAAATCAGGGGATAAGTCCAGTCCATCAAATTACCGTCCAATAAGCCTCACGTCTATAGTAGGCAAATTATTAGAATCAATTATAGCTGATATTATCAGAAGTCACCTTGAAGAACATAATTTGATTAATGAATCTCAGCATGGGTTTACGAGAGGTCGTTCCTGCCGACAAATTTACTGACGTTTTTCAATAAAACATTTGAGGCAGTAGACAGTGATAAAGAATATGATATAGTTTATTTGGATTCAGTAAGGCCTTCGATAGAGTACCTCACAAGAGACTCTTAAGAAAGGTGGCAGCTCATGGTATAGGAGGTAAAGTTCTAGCATGGATAGAGGCATGGCTTACCAATAGAAAGCAGAGAGTTTCCATTAATGGGGTCAAATCTGAATGGGGATTTGTCACCAGTGGCGTTCCACAAGGATCAGTTTTGGGCCCATTGTTGTTCATAATTTACATAAATGACCTTGATGAGGGGAAATTTCTAGTGATATGAGCAAATTCGCTGACGACACGAAGATAGGTAGGATAATTGATTCAAACATAGATGTCATAGAACCAGGAAGATTTAGACAAACTTAATTGTGGTCAGAAAAGTGGCAGATGCAGTTCAATGTAGATAAATGCAAGTTCTGAAGCTCGGGAGTGTCCATAACCCAAGCACTTATAAGTTAAATAACGTAGAACTTAGCCATACAGATTGCGAGAAGGACTTGGGGGTGATGGTAAGCAGCAACCTTAAACCAAGACAGCAATGCCTAAGCGTACGTAATAAGGCAAATAGATTACTGGATTTATATCAAGAAGTGTTAGCAACAGAAGTCCAGAGGTTATATTACAGCTTTATTTCATCATTAGTAAGGCCTCACCTAGATTACGCAGCTCAGTTCTGGTCTCCATATTACAGAATGGACATAAATTCGTTAGAAAACATTCAGCGTAGAATGACTAAATTAATACATAGCATTAGAAATCTTCCTTACGAAGAAAGATTGAAGACCCTAAAATTACATTCACTTGTAAGACGTAGAATGAGGGGAGACATGATCGAGGTATACAAGTGGAAAATGGGTATTAACAAAGGGGATATAAATAAGGTCTTGAGGATATCTCTCCAAGAGAGAACCGCAATAATGGATCTGCTAGATAAGTTTAGATTTAGAAAGGATATAGGAAAAAAAAAAAAAAAAAAAAAAAAAAAAAAAAAAAAAAAAAAAAAAAAAAAAAAAAAAAAAAAAAAAAAAAAAAAAACCCAGAGAAGACACTGCCGAGAAGAGATACATAGTCCTCCCACTCAACTCCATTCCAACAGTTTCCAACATTTTTCAAGACCTCATTCCGAGATCCACCTCCACATCCCACATTGGCACCAGTAACAGACAGGAAAAGCTTAATCCACGGCAGGGGTATACACAATCCCTTGTAATGACTGCAGCAAATTATACGTCGGCGAAACATCCAGAGACCTCAAACACGATTTCAGAACACCAGTACGCAGGCAGATCTGACGACCAAGAAATGCCTGTGTTCAACACCGAAATTTACACAACCATTTAATCAACTACAGAAACGCAAGACTCATCGCCAGAGAAGACAACACGCAATACCGAAGAATCCTAGAATCATCACTCATCTGTATATCCAACAACTTCAACCAGAACAACGGCTTCTACAACATAGCTGAACCTATTGCCAAGAAACTTTTTCAACGCTATCCCACCTAGAACTCAAGAATGGTACACTGCAGAGTCCTTTAAGTCACACTATGTTTTTAACTATCACACTACTTTTAAGACTCACATGCAGCTTTCTCCACCTGACCCAGCATTCTCCACCTGACTGTCCTATATATATCTCCATGTTGCTCATTTTCCAGGTAGATCTGTCTGTGACTTCGATAAAGCCACTGCGTGGGCGAAACGTTGTCAATAAAGGATCACATTATACTGCTTATGTGTTTATTTTTCCATTGTGTCGGTATTTTATACCATTTATTTCCATCGTGTCAAACACTGCAGTAGAAATGATCCTTCACACAGAGAATACCTGGACCTTCTTCTAAAAGCTTACTCACTTCGCAATAGACACAATTTTCTTCGTGACTGTATCCAAGAAATGGTGTTACCAAGATCTACTCCTCCTCAAATTGCCAACATTAAACCTCCTTTCTCCGCAACTGCACGAACTTACCTTGAAGAGTGTGCAGATGACCTGAACAACGCTACAAAGGAAACTTTTCTTCAAGCCAGGACACTAGGCACGACACTCCGGGGTAACATGAACAGACGCACCGCCGAAATTATTCGCAGCAGAGTTACCACAGCTAATGTTCAGCAAAAATCAGACTTACTAGGAAACTCCAAACTCTCTGCGATAATTCTCAGTGGAAAAGTTTAGGAAGACCTGAAATTATTCAAAATCTTTCAACTCGTCCACTGTCAACCACAGAAACTGAAGCCCTCAGCTTAGGTCTCAAATTTGCAACAGGAATCACGAAACCAAAACAAGACCTCAATTTCATCGCTAAAAACTACAGACACAATGACTCCGATTTCCAAAAAGGCTATCTTCAAGGCATCATCTCAGCAGCCATCTCAACACACAGTACCCCAGTCATACCTCGACGTTACATCATTGCACTTAAAACTTTAGCAGAAGACACGACCATCAGGGTTACCACCGCTGATAAAGGAGGTGGTGTCGTAATCTTGAACACTGACGATTACAGGAACAAAATGCTTAATCTACTTAATGACCCAGATACCTACAAACCTCTCACTACTAATCAAGTGGACAACCTCACCAAAACATTTCTTCACAAGACTCGCCGCATTCTGAGGGAATCAGAACTAGGAAAGAAACTTCTACACACCATTCCCAGCAACCCCAGACCTGCCAGAATGTACGGTCTGCCAAAACTCACAAACCAGGTATCCCATTGAGGCCCATATCCTCGGGAATAGGCAGTGCTCCCCACCAAATCTCAGGAATTCTCGCTAAACACCTCTCCAAACTTTTGGGCACCATCAGTCCAGCACATCTCAAACACTCTGGTGACCTTCTCAATCGCATTGCAACATCAACATCAGAAACAAGAAACTCTCCAGCCTTGATGTAACATCCCTATTCACCAAAGTACCTACTACACAAGCTATCGATCTCTTGCGCAGGAAAATTGACGACTCGCTTGATCTTCCTCTTCCAGCCAGCGATTTCATCGACCTTGTTGAACTATGTGTGGGCTTTACATGTTTCTCTTCGAAAACCAACTCTTTCAGCAAACGTTTGACTACCCATGGGATCGCCACTTAGTGCCGTCCTTGCGAACTCTATATATGGAACATTTGGAAGCCGAGCGATTTTCCACTATTATTCCCTCTTCTGTCACCTGGCTTCGTTATGTTGACGACATTCTCATCATAACTCCCAGACGCTTCAACGTTCAAGCTTCCAACACGAACTCAACCAGGTTGAGCCATCAATCCAGTTTACACTAGAAGAAGAAGTCGACAACACTCTTCCTTTCCTTGATGTTCTTCTCGCAAAGCTGACCATGAACTTCGTTTTAAAGTCTATCGAAAACCTACCAATCAACACGATCTTCTCCACTTCTACTCTACCACGACACCAAAATTAAACGTGGTGTAATTATAGGCTTTTTCCTGCGCGCACTCAGAATCTGCAGCAGTGAGTTCCTTGAAGAAGAATGCTCCTCATTGAACAAGTTTTTCCAAACTTCACTATCCTCGTCACTTCATTAGAGACTGCAGACGACGGGCATTAAACATCTTCAACACACCCAGAGAAGACACTGCTGAGAAGAGATACATAGTCCTTCCCACCAACTCCATTTCCAAACAAGTTTCCAACATTTTTTCTAAGACCTCATTCCGAGTATCCACCTCCACATCCACCACCATTAAGGACATTACCAGTAACAGACAGGAAAAGCTTCAATCCACGGCAGGGGTATACACAATCCCTTGTAATGGCTGCAGCAAATTATACGTTGGCGAAACATCCAGAGACCTACAAACACGCATTTCAGAACACCAGTACGCAGGCAGATCTGACGACTCAAGAAATGCCTGTGTTCAACACCGAAATTTACACAACCATTTAATCAACTACAGAAACGCAAGACTCATCGCCAGAGAAGACAACACGCAATACCGAAGAATCCTAGAATCATCACTCATCTGTATATCCAACAACTTCAACCAGAACAACGGCTTCTACAACATAGCTGAACCTATTGCCAAGAAACTTCTTCAACGCTATCCCACCTAGAACTCAAGAATGGTACACTGCAGGTCCTTTAAGTCACACTATGTTTTTAACTATCACACTACTTTTAAGACTCACATGCAGCTTTCTCCACCTGACCCAGCATTCTCCACCTGACTGTACCCTATATATATCTCCATGTTGCTCATTTTCCAGGTAGATCTGTCTGTGACTCGATAAAGCCCACTGCGTGGGCGAAACGTTGTCAATAAAGGATCACATTATACTGCTTATGTGTTTATTTTTCCATTGTGTCGGTATTTTATACCATTTATTTCCATTACAGTATTGTACTGGTTTTCTGTGTTATTGTACTGTATTGGTCGTCTGTGTTAATGTACTGTACTGGTCTTCTGTGTTATAGTACTGTGCTGGTCTTCTCTGTTATTGTACTGTGGTGGTCTTTTGTGTTATTACACTGTACTGGCCTTCTGTTTTATTATACTGAATTGGTCTTCAGTATTACAGTATTGTACTGGTTTTCTGTGTTATTGTACTGTATTGGTCTTCTTTGTTAATGTACTGTGCTGGTCTTCTGTGTTATAGTACTGTACTTGTCTTCTGTGTTATTGTATTGTACTGCTATTTTGTGTTATTGTACTGTACTGGTCTTCTGTGTTACTGTACTGTACTGGTCTTCTGTATTATTGTACTGTACTGGTCTTCAGTATTACTGTGGTTGGCCTTCTCTCTTGTGTTATTGTACTATACTGGTCTTCCGTCTTCAGTAATTGTACTGTTCTTGTCTTCTATGTTATTGCACTGCACTGGTCTCCTGTCTTGTGTTATTGTACTGTACTGGTTTTCTGTTTTATTGTATTGTCCTGGTCTTCTGTCTTGTGTTATTTTACTGTACTTGTATCTGTCTTGTGTTATTTTACTATGCTTGTCTTCTGCCTTGTGTTATTGTACTCTACTGGTCTTCAGTGTTATTGTACTGTACTGGTCTTCTGTGTTATTGTACTGTACTGGTCTTCTGTGTTATTATACTGCACTGGTGTTCTGTGTTATTGTACTGTGCTGTTTTTTTGTGTTATTTTACAGTACTGATCTGTGTTATTGTACTGTTCTGGTCTTCTGTGTTACTGTCCTGGTCTTCTGTCTTGTGTTATTGTACTGTTCTAATCTTCTGTGTTATTGCACTGTACTGGTCTTTGTTACTCGTCTTCCGTGTTATTGTATTGTACTGGTCTTGTGTGTAATTGCACTGTACTGGTATTCTATGTTATTGTACTGTACTGGTCTGCTGTGTTATTGCACTGTACTGGTGTTCTGTCATGTTATTCTGTACTAATCTTCTGTGTTATTGTACTGTACTGGTCTTCTGTGTTATTATACTGCACTGGTCTTCTGTGTTATTGTACTGTACTGATCTTCTGTGTTATTGTACTGTAATGGTCTTCTGTGTTAGTATACTGTGTTGGTCTTCAATGTTATTGTACTGTACTGGTCTTCTGTGTTATTGTACTGCATTGGTCTTCTGTGTTATTGTACTGTACTGGTCTTCTTTGTTATTGTACTGTACTGGTCTTCTGTTATCTTGTACTGAACTGGTCTTCTGTGTTATTGTACTGAACTGGTCTTCTGTGTTATTTTACTGCATTGGTCTTCTGTGTTATTGTACTGTACTGGTCTTCTGTGTTATTGTATTGTACTGGTCTTCTGTGTTATTTTACTTTATTGTTCTTATATGATATAATACGGTACTGGTTTTCTGTGTTCTCTTACTGTGCTGGCCTTTTGTGTTATTGTACTGTGCTGGTGTTTTGTGTTATTGCACTGTACTGGTATTCTGTGCTTTTGTACTGTAATGGTCTTCTGTGTTATTGTACTGTACTGGTCTTCTGTGTTATTGTACTTTATTGGTTTTATGTGTTACTGTAATGTACTTGTATTCTTTGTTATTTTATTGTACTGCTCTTCTGTGTTATTGCACTGTACTGGTATTCTGTGCTATTGTACTGTAATGGTCTTCTGTGTTATTGTACTGTACTGGTCTTCTGTGTATTGTATTGTACTGGTCTTCTGTGTTATTGTACTGTACTGGTCTTCTGTGTTATTGTACTGACTTGGTCTTCTGTTATTGTACTTCTGGTTTCTGTGTTATTGTTACTGTACTGGTCTTCTGTGTTATTGTACTGTACTGGTCTTCTGTGTTATTTGTACTGGTCTTCTGTGTTATTGTATGTACTGGTCTTCTGTTATTGTACTGTACTGGTCTTCTGTGTTATTGTATGTGACTGTCTTCTGTGTATTGTACTGTACTGGTCTTCTGTGTTATTTGTACTGTACTGGTCTTCTGTGTTATGTATGTACTGGTCTTCTTGTCTTATTGTATGTGTACCTGTGTTCATTGTAGTCTTCTTGTTTTACTCTGGTCTTTGTGTATTGTACTGTACTGTTCTTCTGTGTTATGTAAGTACTGGTCTTCTGTGTTATTACTGTACTGTCTTCTGTTTTATTGTTACTGTATGGTCTTCTGTGTTATTGTATGTACTGGTCTTCTGTGTTATTGTACTGTACTGGTCTCTGTGTTATTGTACTTGATGCTTCTGTGTTATTGCATTGTCTGGTCTTCTGTGTTATTGTATGTACTGGTCTTCTTGTATTGTATTGTCTGGTCTCTGTGTTATTTACTGTACTGTCTTCTGTGTTATTGTACTGTACTGTCTTCTGTGTTATTGTACTTATGGTCTTCTGTTTATTGTCTGTACTGGTCTTCTGTGTTATTGTATTGTACTTGTCTTGTGTGTTATTGTATTGTACTTGTCTTGTGTGTTATTGTACTGTACTGGTCTTCTGTGTTATTGTACTCTACTGGTCTTCTGTGTTATTTTACTGAATTGGTGTTATGTGTTATTGTATTGTACTTGTCTTGTGTGTTATTGTACTGTCCTTGTTTTCTTTGTTATGTTATTGTACTGCTCTTCTGTGTTATTGCACTGTACTGGTCTTCTGTGTTACTGTACTGTACAGCTGTTCTGTTTTATTGTACTCTACTGATCTTCTGTGTTCTTTTACTGAATTGGTGTTATGTGTTATTTTATTGTACTTGTCTTGTGTGTTATTGTACTGAACTGGTCTTCTCTATTGTTGTACTGTATTGGTCTTATGTATTATTTTACTGTACTGGTCTTCTGTGTTATTGTATTGAGTTGGTCTTCTGTGTTATTGTACTGTGGTGGTCTTTTAAGAAGGCTTAAGGTGCACTTCAAGTGAAGGCTTAAGGTGCACTTCAAGAGAAGGCTTAAGGTGCACTTTAATAGAAGGCTTAAGGTGCACTTTAAGAGAAGGCTTAAGGTGCACTTTAAGAGAAGGCTTAAGCCAAAGTTAAGCACTTATGAAACCTCCTTCGACATTTTATGTTTTTAATTAAATGCTATTTTTTTATTTATTAAATTTAGCCTCATATAATTTTAAATGTTGAAGTATCTCTTAATGATTTTACTAATTTGTTTTCTTTTGTAGACCTGTAGATGAGAATAGTCTCTCAGAAACATAGTCAAAAATTTATTTATTTGCATATTCTGCTGCTCATAACAGAAATATGTTTATTATTCTGACAGAAATACTTTAAAAATCCCAATGGTAAAATATATTTAATCGCAATAAACGTAAAATGAACGTACCACTGAAAATAACTTGAGAATATTTATGTTCAACTAAAGTTCCCAATTAAAGTAAAGTGAAGATAATAAATGAAATAATCTGATGATGGAAAAAAAAAATAAGTTGGGGATCTCTTATGTGTATACAGCAACCACTGTATACTATTATGTGTATACAGCAACCACTGTATACTATTGTGTATACAGCAACCACTGTATACTATTGTGTATACAGCAACCACTGTATACTATTATGTGTATACAGCAACCACTGTATACTATTGTGTATACAGCAACCACTGTATACTATTGTGTATACAGCAACCACTGTATACTATTGTGTATACAGCAACCACTGTATACTATTGTGTATACAGCAATTACGGTATACTATTGTGTATACAGCAACCACGGTATACTATTGTGTGTATACAGCAACCACGGTATACTATTATGTGTATACAGCAACCACGGTATACTATTGTGTGTATACAGCAACCACGGTATACTATTGTGTGTATACAGCAACCACGGTATACTATTGTGTGTATACAGCAACCACGGTATACTATTGTGTGTATACAGCAACCACGGTATTCTATTATGTGTATACAGCAACCACGGTATACTATTGTGTGTATACAGCAACCACGGTATACTATTATGTGTATACAGCAACCACTGTATACTATTATGTGTATACAGCAACCACGGTATACTATTATGTGTATACAGCAACCACGGTATACTATTATGTGTATACAGCAACCACGGTATACTATTGTGTGTATACAGCTACCACGGTATACTATTGTGTGTATACAGCAACCACGGTATACTATTATGTGTATACAGCAACCACGGTATACTATTATGTGTATACAGCAACCACTGTATACTATTATGTGTATACAGCAACCACGGTATACTATTATATGTATACAGCAACCACGGTATACTATTATGTGTATACAACAACCACGGTATACTATTATGTGTCTACAGCAACCACGGTATACTATTGTGTGTATACAGCAACCACGGTATACTATTGTGTGTATACAGCAACCACGATATACTATGTGTATAAAGCAAACATGGTATATTATTATGTGTATACACCAACCACTGTATACTATGATGTGTATACAACAACCACTGTATGCTATTATGTGTATATAACAGCCACTGTATACTATTATGTGTATTCAGCAAACACTGTATACTATTATGTGTACTCACTTGGGGTGAAATATCTAATTAAAATTAAATTGTCCTGCAAAACATTAAATTTTGGCATGATGTATTTAGGCATGATTCGTTAATGCCTCTCTATACATAGACATCAAAATTAAACATCAGTTTGCAAACGTCGAATTCTATATTTTCGTAACGATTTTGGTCACAATTGTGACCAAAATAATGAGCAATGGGAGTATTTCCCGTGTCATGTGGTCATGCACATGCGTCTACCAAACACTTACCATTTCTCCAAAATATATTTCCGCGACATTGATGACAAGGGAGGAAATACATATCATCCTACTTATATTTCTACTACAAATCTGATTTTATATCCGAATGTTATGTTTATGCCTGCATGATAACACTAGTTTTTTTTTTTTTATTTATTCAGCCTACCAATATAAGCTAGCAATAAGCACTTTTCTTAGTCTTTAGATGTGGGAATTTCAAATTTACTCTCGTGAGTTTTAATTTTATAACAATGTTCACTAAGTGTCTCTTTCCCTGATTTGTTAACACATCTCGAAAAGGAGCAAGCAAACTTTTCTTTCCCCTTCCCCATTAAAGCGATCATTAAACTAATAAAGCTGTATTTTACGGACTGTAAGTGAATAGTGAATAGCATTGGTATTAAGCAATGTTTTCACCGAATTCTATGAGGCAAGAATCATTAAATACGTTCTACCATGTAAAGCTATATGGTTTAGTTATTCTGCCTTTGGCCGAATAATCAAAATCTTTATTTTTTACACTGATTCCGTGGCTTAGTATCTTCAGTTAAGTTTATAAATTAATGGATAACAAACCACCCCATTCTAGTTCATCGAGTTAAAAGTAGATTCAATTTCACAGTATTAAAGTCATGTAACTAGGGTTAAAAGGACTGTCTTCCTCACAGAGTGGCCACTATATTAGTTTAGCCACAAAAATAAAGACATATTGTCAATGAAAAAATTATCATTCCGTTTTTTTTAAAGCTTAGTTTCCAAAGGAGTTTGGCCTATTCAACAAGAACGGCTTATTATATATATATATATGTTATTCGCCTCCCAGTCCTCGTATGGGACGGACGTGCTGGTGCTGACTCCTGGTGGCGACCCGGGAAAGTAACTCATTTTCTGCAAAATGGTGACTGGACTAAGGAGACAAGTAAACACTGTGTGTGTTGAGTTAATTTGTGGCGCTGTTTACCCCACGAATGCTGTTGTGGTGCTGCCGGCTATCCTGAGGGATACATATGGCCTGGACAACAAGGAGATATACAGGATAGCATTAAATTACACTACACATATATTCATGAAGATGGCGACACCTGGGGTGTATGACTGTGTCGTGGAGAAATACCAGGACATACCGGTACTGGTAAATTCAAGTTTGGAGGTGAGAATAAAGGATGTGTCAAAGTATTATACTTGGGTTAGAGTACGAAACATACCGTTTGAGGCCGATGATTTTGATGTCAGGCATGTTTTTCAAGATTATGGAATTATACATGCAACGACAGTGGGCAGGTGGACTGACGGCTCCTACATGTGACTTCTAGAGGGCTCCTACACCCTGAAAATGATGATCAGGAGGCCTATTCCATTTTATTTTGTCATGACTGATTTTAAAATGCAGGTGTATGCAACATATGCAGGTCAAAGAAAAACCTGCAGGATTTGTGGTTCGTACGAACATATGGCTGCTGCATGTGAGAAGTGACGATTTCAACCATCAAGTGGCAGGACTGTGGTGGGGGTGATGGCTGAGGATTCGAGTGGGGGTGTGGGGTTGTGGCCCCTAAGGGAGTATGGAGTGACATTGTGGATGTTACAGGAGAGGCGTGCCTAACTTTGCCTGCTGAGATGCAGGAGACTGTAGGTGTGGGGTCTCAGGACCAGGGTGTGACATTAGATGTTGGTATGGATGTGCCTCTCCAGGATGTGATGAAGGGACTGATGGACAGTCCTCTCGGAGAGACGTCTGTGGTTTACCAGCGGTAACTATAATGGGAGGGGATTGGAATAGTGTCATCAGGAAGAAGCACGTTGAACTGAGGGGGGTGGGATGTGTGCTGGGTGTACTAAGAGATGTTCTGGGTAATGCGGGGATGGTAGATGTGGTGGGGGGGGAGGTTGGCAGGTGGAACACACCTTTACTAGAAGGGGGTATGCGGCATGGTTAGACAGGGTATATGTAACAAGGGAAGTGGTGGTGGGGAGGGTACAAACGTTAGGCGTAGGTGGTGTTAGTGGATGTGGGATAGGAGGAAATGGTACGGTGGTACGAGGGTTACTGGAAACTAAATGTGAAATTACTAGAGGGGGTAGAAGGACATGCAGGTTTTGATGAGTGGTGGGAACCAGTTTGGGCTAGGGTAAAACTTAGTGAGAATATAGTGGAATGGTGGGAAACGTGTGCGAAACTGGGTATACGGGAATATTATAAGGTAATGGGCAGGGAGGAAAGCTGATGGAGGTATGGCTTGCAGAAGTATATTGAGGGGCAGCTGAATAGTTATGTAAGGGGAGGGAAATACCCTGTGGCAGAGATAGGGGTTTTGAGATATCAGTTGCGAGATATACAGAATGAAAGGTTTGATGCTGTGAGGTTGCAGGGGGGGGGGCGGTAATTGAAAGACGTGTTATGGGGTGACAGGCCGTCTGCACATGTATTGAGTAATTTTAGGAAAAGGCAGAGGGGAATGACTGTGATGGGGTTGGAGGTGGGTAATGAAGTGAATGGGTACGTGGAAGGACAAATGTTGGAGACGAAAGTTGCAATGAGCATATATCTAGACAGGTAGTATGAGTGCTATTTGCAAAAAGGAGAAAGTTGGGGGAGGGAGGAGTAGATCTTGGTAGAGGGTATTTCAAGGGGAATGGGGAGAGAAGATAGGAAGGGGATGGAGGGAGTGATTAGGGAGGATGAGGTGTGGATGGCAGTGCAAGGTTAGAGCAGAAAGAAAATGCTGGGTATAGACGGTATCCCCAATGATTTCTATCTGATGAATTGGGAGAGTGTAAAGGAATGTATGGGGAGTTTGTTCAATAGAATGGAAGAGGCAGGAATTATGGGAAGAATGCAGTGAACAGGGGTGGTAGTGTTAGTGAGAAAGGGTCAGGGTTGGGTGACAATAAAGGATTATAGAGCACTGTCGATGATGTGTGCAGACTACAAATTTTTGGCGAAAATGTTGGGTAATTGAATGAAAAGAGTGCTAGATGGTATTGAACAGGGGCAGTATGGAATACCAGGTCGCAGCATGAATGGAGGACAAGGGAGGATCAGGGAGTTTATTGAGAGTAGAGAGGGTGGTGGAGTGCTGGGCCTGGACTGGAGTGCGGCATATGACAGTGTAGAAAGAGATATGTTATGGGAGTTGATGCGTAAACAGGGGTATGGGGAGGAAATTGTAGGTTGGGCAGATACATTGTATAGGGACGCGTATGTGAGAGTGCAAGTGAATTGACGTACAGTGGTCCCCCCGAGTAACGAAAAAACTTCCTTCCAGAAGCCTGCTCAAGTGCCATTACCGAACGAATTTACTCCCTTAAGGAATAATATCACGTAGGTTAGTCTATTTCAGACCCCCAAAAATACACTTCCACAAGCACTTACAATATTATACTTACATAATTGTACGATTTCCGGGGTGTTCGTTACTCGGGGGTCCACCGTATAGGGAAAGAGGTCAGGATGGTAAAGGGTCTGCGACAAGGGTGCCCCTTGTCGTAGATCCTGTTTGCATGTATACAGAACCCTTTTTATAGTCCAACTGCAGAAGGGGTCCGAGAGGGGTGAGAGGGGACGGGAGGTAAAGCTGAAATTGTGGGGTATGTTGATGACACAGTCTTGGTGGGAGGGGAAGAGGGCCTCAGTAATGTGGGCAGGATTATTAGTATTTTTGTGAAGGCGACAGGTATGTCAGTTAATGGTGCCAAGTCGAAGTTGTTGGAGGTAGGCACATGGGTGGGGGGTGGTATGGGGGCGAGGTATTGGTGGCCAGTTGTGGTGAGGTTAAAAATTTGTGGGATTGTTTATATGAATGATTTACATGAAGCTAGGAGAGTAAATTCGACAGGAGTGGTGGGAGGGGCTCTTCGTAGGATGGGGGATGGAGACCAGGGGATTTAGCTTTGCAGCAGCATGTGATCGTGGTGAATATGATTGTGTATAGTAGATTATGGTATACAGTGGCGGTATTCCCATTGATGCCAGAGGATGTGATGGGTTTGGAAAGGAGGGTCTTAGGGTATGTCTGGGGTTACGGTAAACATTGGTTACATAAGGAAGTGGTGATGCAAAGGGTGGGGTTAGGGGGATTGGGGCTGATAACATTAGCCAAACGGGTGAAGTGCGTGTACGTGAAGCAACGTTATGTGAGGAAAGTAGGGGAGAGAGGGTGACCTGCAGAGGTGGTGGAAGGGGAAAAACTTGAAGCAATGTGAGGATTGGTTGAGGTGTTTATTAGCTGTGAGGGAACCTGGGAGGATAAAGGCAAGAGTATTGGGGAAGGTAGGGGAGGCAAGGGACCTAGTAGCGGGGGTCGTGGTGTACCCGGTGTACAACTGGAATGGGATATGGGGGGGGGGTTGAGCAAGATGAAATTGAGGGCGAGGGTAAGGGAGTTGATTGTTAGGTTCTTGCATGGAGTGGCAGCTTCTGAAGCACTTCTGTATAAGATGGGATTGTTGGGGTGTCAGCGTGTAGCAGGTGTGGAATGGAGGACATAGCATACCATGCCATTTATTTCTGTGAAAGTTTGGATAATGTAAGGATGTGGATTGCGAGAGTTATAAGTATGTTGGGGGTGAATACAGACTTTAATGGCATTGAGTTTGGATTTTGGGGGTATGGGTGGGGACATAAGGCGGGCGTTGATATATGTCATGGTGAATTTCCTGTATTAAGGCCATAGCGGGTAACATGTATAGAACTAGATGTAGGAATAGGGTAATTTATGGGAGGCCGTGGGATGTACTTTTCCCAGAAAGCTATAGGAATATGACGATCAGGGATTTACTAGGGGTGAGATGAGGGGATTCTCTTAAATGGGCTTGTCTCCAGTGGGGTGGGGGTGAGTGGTGAATAAAAGGGTAGTTAGGATGTAGAAGATGATTTGTAGAAACGAGGGGGGAGGGTGGGGTGCTGTGGGGAGCTGACGGGTGCCTTTAATCGGCGATGTACGTCACGGGGGACACAAGACATTAAAGTGGAGGGTGTGGTGCATGGAGGTATGTAGAGAAAGAATGAACGAGAGGGATGGGGTGACTGGGTAGGGGTGTATCATTTTCTTTATCATGATTTATTCATAGTTGTAAGTCTATATAACTGGGTGAAATTAAAGGGGACTTACCTGGGGGCAATGAAGGAGATACTGCAAGTGTATGTGGTAAAGGGTTAATTAACTTTAATATAAGTTAATGATGTAAGTAAGTCATGAGCAAGGTGAATGCCATGGCCATAATTTATGCATATGAAGAGGATTTATTGAATGTTCCAGTAATGTGTTCAGCAATAAAATATAAGATTAGTATTGGTGTGGACGTCTGTAGAAAAAAACAATAAGAGACGTGTTGCGATGTACAGTGAAAAACATTTTATTCTAAAAACCCATGTAAATGGATTTAGGAGTGGTAGGTATTTTTCCAATAAAAGATGGAAGACGTTGTAAACAAGAGTGTTATGAGGTAATAGATAAATGATGTTTGGATCATGTATATTAAGCCTGTTGCAGCAGGTGTTACAGACTTATAATGTACTTATAAAGATTGTTCTGTACCCTAGCTTCTGATGTGAATAATTTAATGGGCAAGAAAGAGAGTGTCATGTTATGAGGAGAGAGGGAGTTTTAATGGTTTCGGTGAGGAGCGGGGAGGGGGTAGAGGGTGGTGGGGTAAGTGAGGGGGCAGGTGGGGTGGGGAGAGGAAGGGACAGCGGTATCCAGGGATACCAAGTTAAAATAATGTACTAATAACAGAGCCTTCAGTATGCTGATGGTATAATAGTCCTTCAGTGAGGGGATGGAATTATATATTTTGTGATTATACCTTTTGAAGGTGGTGTTTCAGTGCCGACGAGATATGATATATAGGATTTATTTGTATGACTCAAGTATATAGGGATAGAGGGGTTGTGTGATTCAATGAGAGCGTATTGATTATAGTATTATGGTTATGGAATTTTATGTATAAATTATGTCTCATAAAGGTTGCATGAAAAGTCTTCATATATATATATATATATATATATATATATATATATATATATATATATATATATATATATATATATATATATATATATGTCGTGCCGATTAGGTAAAACTGGTCAATTAGCAAGAACTCATCTAAAATTAAGTCCTTTCTAAAATTTTCTCTTATACGTTTAGAGATATATTTTTCATTTATGTTAATGTAAGAATTTATAATTTTGTACCAAGAGAAACTTTGAAAACCTACCTAACCTTATTACAACAAGCGCAATTTAATTTAGCCTAACCCAACTAAATATATTTTATATACGTTAACATTAATTTAATAATAAACAAACACAATTAAATATATTTTTTTCGTTATGTTCAGAATGATATTGGTGAAATTATTGCATACACAAATTTTCACTTGTCTTATATGGCAAGGTGAGCGTTGCTATTTAAGCCAAAATCGCAAGTTTTACCTAATCGGCACGACATATATATATATATATATATATATATATATATATAAATTTTCCTGTTTGTTCATATTACGTGCGTGACACGTATCAAGTGTATATACTTAAATTTGTGACCCCGATGAATTATGAGGAAATGGTATAAGGTTTAATAATATATGGTAGAAGGTTCATATTGTATGGTGCCGGGGTTATTGATTTCATTTGATTATACATGGCATAACTGCATTGTTAAGATGTATATTTCAGACCACATGTATAATTATAAATATGTTTTAAATAAAATATAAAATAAAAACATAGGTTCAGAATGATTTTTGCGAAATTAATGCATACACAAATTTTCGCTTGTCTTATATGGCAAGAATAGCGTTGCTGTTTAAGCCAAAATCGCAAGTTTTACCTAATCGGCACGACATATACACCGCCTAGTCTCTAACCTGTGAGTCTGTTTCTGATCCCAATGGCACAGAAGAACCTGATAATTCCATCACGTCCATTATTATTGGCATCATTATCAACATCATCAGCGTACTTATAACTTATCAACATCATCTGTAAAGGTGAGATGAAAGGAAAATGACAGTGAAGATCTCTTTCACTCTCAGGTAAAGAATTTGGGAGAACTAGATGTATACCTACGCATCAAAGTATATTCATCTGAGAGTGCATTGTCTTGTTCCCTGACGGTGAATTGCGCTGGATAGCGCCTGAGTATTCAGTGGGGGAAACTTTGGAGCTCCTTGTTTTATGAAGGTGGGCAGCGTATGTGAGATTGATTCCAGTGGGTACAGTTGCTGGGCTGCTCTGGGCCGTGCTCTCACACACTGCCAGCTTCACCTTCACTGTTTTCAGCAGGTCCATCTGGTCCAGCAGTACCTTCTGCTGGTCTGCCTTGTCCAGCAGTGCGTCCTGCTGGTCCACCTGCTCCTATAGTGCCTCCTGTTGGTCCACCTGGTTATACTGCACTTGCAAGATGTTTTTTACAGAAGTCCTGGAATATTTGTAAATCAAATTTTGCTTCGTGTGGCCCACATGTCTATCCTCCTGCTTGTCCACCTTCCCTTCCACCTGTTTTCCCACTCTCCTGCACTTCTGCTTGCTCACACTATCGCATGCGTGCTTTCCTATGTCTGCTTGCCCACATTATCTCCAGTCTGCTTGTTAAACTCCTGCTTACATACTTACCTACTTTTCATCTCACCTGCTGGAACACCTTCCAGCCCACCTGCTTGCAAACTCTGCTTTCCCAACCTTCTGCCCACCTTCCGACCTGCATGCTTCCTTGCCTCACTGCTTACCCTGCATCCTGCATACCCACCTTGCCAGTCTACCGTTCAGGCTGACATCCAACCCACCCTTCAGGCTGATATCCAACCCACCCTTCAGACTGTCTTCCAGTCCACCCTTCAGGCTGCCTTCCAGTCCACCCTTCAGGCTGTCTTCCAGTTCACCCTTCAGGCTGCCTTCCAGTCCACCCTTCAGGCTGTCTTCCAGTTCACCCTTCAGGCTGCCTTCCAGTCCACCCTTCAGGCTGCCTTCCAGTCCACCCTTCAGGCTGCCTTCCAGTCCACCCTTCAGGCTGTCTTCCAGTCCACCCTTCAGGCTGCCTTCCAGTCCACCCTTCAGGCTCCCTTCCAGTTCGCCCTTCAGGCTGTCTTCCAGTTCACCCTTCAGGCTGCCTTCCAGTCCACCCTTCAGGCTGCCTTCCAGTCCACCCTTCAGGCTGCCTTCCAGTCCACCCTTCAGGCTGTCTTCCAGTCCACCCTTCAGGCTGCCTTCCAGTCCACCCTTCAGGCTGCCTTCCAGTCCACCCTTCAGGCTCCCTTCCAGTCCACCCTTCAGGCTGTCTTCCAGTTCACCCTTCAGGCTGCCTTCCAGTCCACCCTTCAGACTGTCTTCCAGTTCACCCTTCAGGCTGCCTTCCAGTCCACCCTTCAGGCTCCCTTCCAGTCCACCCTTCAGGCTGTCTTCCAGTTCACCCTTCAGGCTGCCTTCCAGTCCACCCTTCAGGCTGTCTTCCAGTTCACCCTTCAGGCTGCCTTCCAGTCCACCCTTCAGGCTGCCTTCCAGTCCACCCTTCAGGCTGCCTTTCAGTCCACCCTTCAGGCTGCCTTCCAGTCCATCCTTCAGGCTGCCTTCCAGTCCACCCTTCAGGCTGCCTTCCAGTCCACCCTTCATGCTGCCTTCCAGTCCGCCCTTCAGGCTGCCTTCCAGTCCACCCTTCAGGCTCCCTTCCAGTCCACCCTTCAGGCTGCCTTCCAGTCCGCCCTCAAGACTGTCGTAACCATTCTATACAGGTTTTGCAAATCATATTTGGAGCCCAAGTCTTGTCTTGTTCTCCAGGCACCATTGCAAAATAGGCAAGATGAGCTTGTTTTACAAAATTTGTGATGTTTTTTCTTTGTTTTTGCAGAGTATTCGCCTCAAATGTAGCAAAATGAATTGAAATTGTTTAAGCAGACTCTTCGTGAAGAACTCATGTTTATCTGGAAAAAATAACCAAACAAATGTTACAGTATTGTCACGTGGTCGTTGTTGATTCAACTCCTTTCGTTAAATATTAAATCATTTAACTGTATATACAAATTGTCACTACATATACATATTCACGTGTTATGGCTAAATTCCCTGCTAACTAATGGTTTGTATGAAATATCTCACAAACTAGAGGCAACTGGAAAACCATTTTTGAATTCAGCAACCCCCAAAATATCCTGAATACCTTTAAATATCTTCTACAACGATTTTTTTTTAGTTGACCAGCTAACTACCTGGTGGAATTTACCTACTATATCTGAGACTTTCTGTTTAGTACCTCACAAGTTTCCTTCTCCGCTGCTGTGACTGTTCTCTCAGTGATTCTTTATAAATTACCTTTGACATATAGTTTACATGTTTACAAATCTGAATACCATTTTTAGGTCTTTTTTCTCTTTGTTTACTATTACATTTTGAAGCATGTTTGTTGCATTAATATTTAGCTTGTTTAAATCTCTGTTAAGTTACTTTTTTTGGTACACTTCCTGTGAGGGTTCCATTATACCATTAAACAATTGAACTATTCTTCATTATTTCAATATTAAGGTTTTTGTTGAAATATGATGTTTCCATTTTTATTCATGTTAGGAAATCAGAATAATTTACATTTATTTGTCCCTTGTATTATTATATTTCATTTAGTTTTTTTTTTTTTTAACTTTTTATTTTCCTTATTAATCTAGCCGCTTAATTCCTTTTTTAATATTTTTTTTTTTCAAAAGAGCGTGATTTAACTTTTCTGGTGGGGTTCAAAAAGTAATTTTGAATTTGAATTTAGTAAATATTTGGACTGGCATTGACGCTGTGTTCCCACCTTTCACTCTTGTAGCTTCATTAATATACTGATGCATAAAACTCTCGTCTTTGCATTATTAAACTTTGTTGATAATTTATTTAAAGCTCCAATCTCATGTGTTGCCTAATTTATTAATTTATGGTAAAATTTCGTATTTACAACAATTTTTTTTTAATATTATTGTATTTATTATATTACAAGATTTTAAACTATTATGTAATAGTTAACTATGTTATATTATAGGTCTCCCAAACATTATTAGAGGGAGGGTTACATGCGCTGATTTCTGAGTATCTAATCTTTATTTTGCATTTGTTCCACTAAAGTTTTAAGAAGTTTTGTGTTTATGTAACTTGTGTTCGTTTTTAAAAGCAGTGTTATCAATTCCTCCTCACATCTTCCCTATTTTGTCTTTCCTCTTCACTGAGTAATTTCTCTCCAATAGATATCCTGTTTGGTAACAGCTAAACTATATCTCTTTCTTTATGTTATGTCATATAGCTCTTGCAGTTTTGAAATTACTCTGAATATAAAATCATTACCAAAGTTTTGTTTTTCTAAGTCTTCTGTCTTCATAAAGTCTTACATTCGCACTGCTCTCTTGACTAAGGTCTTGTCTAATTGATACATTATATTTTTTTCTCACTTTCTTTCCCCTTTTTCTGGCTCTTTAAAAGTTCTTTCTCGCTCTTATCCTTCATGAATTTTAGTCTCAGCGACCTGTTTAGATCGTATTTATATTTACAAATTCATCTGAAGCCCACAATGTTCTTGCGTGTAGAAATCCCTTAAAAATAAAAATTTGTCTTTTCGTGCGTCCTTTGTGTGTGTGTGTACTCACCTAACTGTTATCACCTAATTGTGGTTGCAGGGGTCGATTCATAGCTCCTGGCCCCGCCTCTTCACTGGTCACTACTAGGTCCACTCTCTCCCTGCTACATGAGCTTTATCATACCTCTTCTTAAAGCTATATATGGTACCTGCTTCCACTACCTCACTTTTTAGACTTTTCCACTTCCTGACAACTCTATGATTGAACACATACTTCCTAACATCCCTGTGACTCATTTGAGTCTTCAACTTCCAATTGTGACCCCTTGTTGTTGTTTCCCATCTCTGGAACATCCTGTCTCTGTCCACCTTGTCGATTATCATATCCTCCCTATCTCTCCTGTCCTCCAGTGTCGTCAGGTCGAGTTCCCTTAACCTCTTCTCGTAGGACATGCCCCTTAGCTCCGGGACTAGTCTCGTTGCAAACCTTTGTGCTTTCTCAAGTTTCCTGACGTGCTTGACAAGGTGGACGTTCCAAACTGGAGCTGCATACGCCAATATGGGTCTGTGTGTGTGTGTATGTATCCACCTATTTGTGGTTGCAGGGGTTGATTCATAGCTCCTGGCCCCGCCTCTTCACTAGTTGCTACTACGTCACTCCCTACTCCGTGAGCTTTATCATGCCTCTTCTTAAAGCTATGCATTGATTCTGCCTCTACCACCTCCCTTGTCCAGGCTATTTCACTTCCTGACAACTGTGACAGAAGAAATACTTCCTAACATCCCTGTGACTCATATGAGTCTTCAACTTTCAATTGTGATCCCTTGTTGGTGTGTCCTATCAATGTGTGTGTGTGTGTGCACGCATTTTCGTGTGCATGCGTGCATGCGAAGAGCATGCAGATTGCTTTAAAAAATTACTCTGCACAGTGCATCTTCACATTTCATTTTACCCAGGAGAGAAAGAGAATTTTCGTAAGACTCCTCGTAATCAAGGATGCGCACCTCGGGAAATCAGCTGATAGATGGTAAACACGACACTCTCCCTATCCCTCCCCGTCTCCTGATCCTCCTATCCCTCCTCAACACTCTCATCAGCGTAACGACACCTGCTCTTCACTTGGTCCTATCTTGCAACACCTTATTCACTGCCTCTTTCTGCTGTGTCTCCTCTGCACTTCTCGCTGTCCCACGCAGTTTTCAGCTCTCTTCCTCTCCACGGTAACCTCATCCTTCCTCTGAGCCACCCACCATAACACCCCAACCTCAGTCACACACTAGTACTCCCACCTGAGTTGCTTTGTCTCTGCGTACCTGGCTACCTACCTGCCTCCCTACCTATCCGGCTGTCTGCCTGCCTACCTGCGTGCTTTACAGCCTGCCTGCCTGCCTGCCTACTTGCATGCCAGCCTACTTGTGTGCCCGCCATTTTGCTTTCCTACGTGTCTGTCAGCCTGCCTCTCCTCCTACTGTTCTACTTGATGATCTAACCACCTGTTTTTCTCATCTGTCTTTCAGCATAGCTGCCATCCTATCTATCGGTCTACCTACCTGCCTACCTACTAACCTGTTCATATCTATACTTTCCTACCTAGACACCATCCTGCTTACCTACATGCCTGCTTGACTGCCTGTCTACGTGCAAGCCATTATGCCTACCTAGCTGGCATTTTACCTGCCAGCCGGCAGTCCTGAATGCATAAATGTTACTTGCCTGTCTGCCTACTTAACTCATTCTTGACTATTTGCTTACCTGTTTGGCTGCCTGCCTGGTTGCCAGCCTCTCTGCATGCCCAGTTTCTACCTAACTGGTGTAGATAAATGATTCAGTGAACCGATAAGTTGGTAAATTAGACACATGTGCAACACTTGGGTATCTCTACTGAGGAAACGTTTCGCCACACAGTGGCTTCATCTGTCCAGTACAAAGAAGAATGTTGAAGATCAGAAGGAGTTTGAGGTAATCAGTTCATCAGCCTGAAGTCGAATACAGCATATGCGCGAAGGGGATTATATACTGCAGACAGGTGAGGTGAAACACTCGTAGGTAGTGTCACCTTGGACAAATCCACAGGTGGAAGTTGGTCATGCCTATAGGTTACGAGAGAGTAGAATTCCCTGTACTTCAGTCCTACAACAGAGATGACTAAGAACAAGTATACATATAGTGGCAGGAGTCAGCGTAGAATGACTAAATTAATACATAGATTAGAAATCTTCCTTGGAGAAAGATTGAAGACCCTAAATTCACATTCACCTGTAAGACGTAGAATGAGGAGACATGATCGGATATGACAAGTGGAAAATGGGTATGTAACAAAGGGGATATAATGGTCTTGAGGATATTTTCCAAGAGAACCTGCACAATAATGGATTCAATAGATAAGTTTAGATTTACAGTGATAGGAAAGTATTGGTTTGGAAATAGGGTAGTTGATGAGTGGAACAGTTCTCTAGTAGGGTTAGAAGCTAGACCTTGGAGTTTCAAATTTAGGCTGGATAAATTCATGAGATGAAGAGGTGCATTTGTGGACTCTGCATAGTGGTAAATAGTCCAAAGCTTATTTCTGGTAGCATGAAGAATGAGGTTGAGCAAACATTCTGTTAGTGGGACGAGATTGTAGAAGGACCTCTATTAGTATGGTCCAAGGGTCACTGCTCAGGTGTTCCTCCTTTCTATGTTCTTATTCCACATGTTTGAGGAGGTCCTTCACAATTAACTCTAAAAATATTGGCAAATCCATTTTTACTCATCCAACAATAGGTTTTGATAAAAGGAAGACTGTTCCACTCAGCAACCACCCTATTTCATAAATAACATAAAAAGGAGGATAGTACTGTTATACTGGTCATATCCATCAAAATCCATCTCTTTTAAGAAAGGTTGATAAATTCATGAATGAGAGTTGGATCTTGAGTGGACCTCATGTATCATTGAGTTAATAGAATCTTCAAAGACTATTTCTTGGGTAGAAATTGAAGAATAGGTTGGCACTATTCTTTATGAGGATGATTTGATAGGACTGCCTAGTATGGGCCAACAGGCCTGCTGCAGTGTTCCTCCTTTCTTATGTTCTATGTTCTATGAAAGGTGCGAGAAGGTTGTAGTAGTAGTAGTGGTTGAAGTAGCGCAAGTGTGGTGAGATAGGTTGGATCTGAGAGGGACTTGTCAACATCACCTTACAGTGGTTTCCAGAACTGGCAATATTCCGGACTTTTGATGGATTGCGTTGCTGATGTCACTTAGGACAGCCTCTATATACCTGCCGTAGTTAATATTTTTCCTAAACGACTAGCCAGTGTCACCGAACTTCTTAAGGTTTCCAACATCCAATGAAGTTGAAGAATAATTTTACTGTGCTCAAAGACTAATGCAGGACGACCAATGAAGCAAGGGATAGGGACGACGGTAAGAAGAACCACACACCGAAGTTCACAAGTGATGGGAAGAATGCTGTTCCTGTAGGAGATTCCTAAATAAAGTACATGTATAGGGCATTTTATCATTTAGATAAAATGCCCATCCATGTGCACATACTCATCCACACCAGCCGACAAGTATTTCTAGTACAGAAGGAAGAACGGTGCAGCCACCAACTTCAGGGAGACGCAGATATCTAGAAAAACAGTGAGGTTCCTCTATATTACGTATTTGGTTCCATGGGTTCAGAGACCCTCGGCTCATGGGAAAACTGTGCATCCATGACTATGAGAGCATCTAGTTTCCTATTCCAGCGTCTCAGTGTTGTAGTTCAGGGGTGTAAGACCAATTATATATTGAGTACAAATGTTAAAGCTCAAGATCTAGATCAATATTTTCTGTCATTGCTAACAAGCTCAGACACGTATTTGTTACACACACACACACACACACACACACACACACACACACTTATATATATATATATATATATATATATATATATATATATATATATATATATATATATATATATATATATATATATATATATTATATTATGTAATAAACTAATCACAATCTTGTACCATCAATGTATCATTTGAAACTGAGTCTTATTTAAAGGAACCTGAGTTTAAGTTTCAGGGTATTAAAAAAGTTCGATAAGCTGAATCACGAGGACATTTTTGAAATGAAGTGAGATTCAGATACGTGAGCCAGTGTTATTTATCCACATGGTGCGAAGTTATCACAAATGTGGGTAAGAGCTTCTTTTTAAATAGGCTGCGAGGCACTTGAATAGTCTCCCAAAGGAAGTTGTGGGAACCAAATCAATTAATTTTTTCAAGAACCAGCTGGACGAACACTGTGTGTGAATGAATGGTTCAGAGAACCGACGAGTTGGTAAATTAGACACATATGCAACACTTGGGTATCTTTATTGAGGAAACGTTTCGCCACACTGTGTGGCGAAACGTTTCCTCAATAAAGATACCCAAGTGTTGCATATGTGTCTAATTTACCCACGAACACTGTGTACACTTGAGATTCAACTTGTTGCAGTCCTCTCCACACTAGTGATAATTAGTCCTCTCCACACTAGTTATAGTTAGTCCTCTCCACACTAGTTATAGTTAGTACACTCCACACTAGTTATATTCAGTCCTCTCCGTACTAGTTATAGTTAGTCCTATCCATACTAGTTATATTCAGTCCTCTCCGTACTAGTTATAGTCAGTCCTCTCTGTACTAGTTATAGTTAGTCCTCTCCGTACTAGTTATAGTTAGTAATCTCCGTACTATTTATAGTTAGTCCTCTCCGTATTAGTTATAGTCAGTCCTCTCCACACTAGTTATAGTTAGTCCACTCCACACTAGTTATAGTCAGTCCTCTCCATACTAGTTATAGTCAGTCCTTTCCGTACTAGTTATAGTCAGTCCTCTCCGTACTAGTTATAGTTAGTCCTCTCCGTACTAGTTATAGTTAGTCCTCTCCGTACTAGTTATAGTCAGTCCTCTCCACACTAGTTATTGTTATTCCACTCCACACTATAGTCAGTCCTCTCCATACTAGTTATAGTCAGTCCTATCCGTACTAGTTATAGTTAGTCCACTCCGTACTAGTTATAGTTAGTCCTCTCCGTACTATTTATAGTCAGTCCTCTCCAAACTAGTTATAGTTAGTTCACTCCACACTAGTTATAGTCAGTCCTCTCCATACTAGTTATAGTCAGTCCTATCCATACTAGTTATAGTTAGTCCTCTCCGTACTAGTTATAGTTAGTCCTCTTCGTACTAGTTATAGTCAGTCCTCTCCATACTGGTTATAGTCAGTCCTCTCCATACTAGTTATAGTCAGTCCTCTCCACACTAGTTATAGTTAGTCCACTCCACACTAGTTATTGTCAGTCCTCTCCACACTGGTTATAGTCAGTCCTCTCCACACTAGTTATAGTTAATCCACTCCACACTAGTTATAGTTAGTCTTCTCCATACTAGTTATAGTTACTTCTCTCAACACTAGTTATAGTCAGTCCTCTCCATACTCGTTATAGTTAGTCCTTTCTTTACAAGTTATAGTCAGTAGTCTCCGTACTAGTTATAGTCAGTCCTTTCCATATTAGTTATAGTTAGTCCTTTTCCATACTAGTTATAGTTAGTCCTCTACACAATAGGTATAGTTAGTCCTCTCCATACTAGTTATAGTCAGTCCTCTCCACACTAGTTATAGTTAGTCCACTCCATACTAGTTATAGTCAGTCTTCTCCACACTAGTTATAGTCAGTCCTCTCCATACTAGTTATAGTCAGTCCTCTCCACACTAGTTAAAGTTAGTCCTCGCCATACTAGTTATAGTCAGTCCTCTCCATACTAGTTATAGTTAGTCCTCTCAATACTAGTTATAGTCAGTCCTCTCCATACTAGTTATAGTTATTTCTCTCCATATTAGTTATAGTCAGTCCTCTCCGTACTAGTTATAGTTAATCCTCTCCGTACTAGTTATAGTTAGTCCTCTCCGTACTAGTTATAGTTAGTCCTCTCCACACTAGTTATAGTTAGTCCACTCCATAGTAGTTATAGTCAGTCCTCTCCATACTAGTTATAGTCTGTCCTCTCCATACTAGTTATAGTCATTCATCTCCATACTAGTTATAGTTAGTCCTTTCCACACTAGTTATAGTTAGTCCTCTCCGTACTAGTTTTAGTTACTTTTCTCCATACTAGTTATAGGCAGTCCACACTAGTTATAGTCAGTCCTCTCCATACTAGTTATAGTCAGTCCTCTCCATACTTGTTATAGTCAGTCCTCTCCATACTAGTTATAGTCAGTCCTCTCACTACTAGTTATAGTTAGTTCTTTCCACAATAGTTATAGTTAGTCCTCTCCGTACTAGTTTTAGTTACTTTTCTCCATACTAGTTGTTAGTCCTCTCCATACTAGTTATAGTCAGTCCACACTAGTTATAGTCAGTCCTCTCCATACTAGTTATAGTCAGTCCTCTCCGTACTAGTTATAGTCAGTCCTCTCCGTACTAGTTATAGTTAGTCCTCTCCATACTAGTTATAGTCAGTCCTCTCCATACTAGTTATAGTTAGTCCTCTCCATACTAGTTATAGTCAGTCCTCTCCACACTAGTTATAGTCAGTCCACTCCATAGTAGTTATAGTCAGTCCTCTCCGTTCTAGTTATAGTCAGTCCTCTCTATACTAGTTATAGTCAGTCCTCTCCGTACTAGTTATAGTCAGTCCTCTCCGTACTAGTTATAGTCAGTCCTCTCCATACTAGTTATAGTCAGTCCTCTCCATACTAGTTATAGTTAGTCCTCTCCATACTAGTTATAGTCAGTCTTCTCCATTCTAGTTATAGTCAGTCCTCTCCACACTAGTTATAGTCAGTCCTCTCCACACTAGTTATAGTCAGTCATCTCCATACTAATTATTGTCAGTCATCTCCGTACTAGTTATAGTCAGTCCTCTCCATACTAGTTATAGTCAGTCCTCTCCACACTAGTTATAGTCAGTCATCTCCGTACTAGTTATAGTCAGTCATCTCTGTACTAGTTATAGTCAGTTTTCTCCGTACTAGTTATAGTCAGTCCTCTCCATACTAGTTATAGTCAGTCCTCTCCGTACTATTTATAGTCAGTCCTCTCCGTACTAGTTATAGTTAGTTCTCTCCATACTAGTTACAGTCAGTCCTCTCCATACTAGTTGTAGTTAGTCCTCTCCATACTAGTTATAGTCAGTCCTCTCTATTCTAGTTATAGTCAGTCCTCTCCATACTAGTTATAGTCAGTCCTCTTCACACTAGTTATAGTCAGTCATCTCCGTACTAGTTATAGTCAGTCCTCTCCGTACTAGTTATAGTCAGTTTTCTCCGTACTAGTTATAGTCAGTCCTCTCCATACAATGTTATCTGTATTCTTGAGCTTCCTCAGAGGCTGCCCAGGTTATCTGGCTCATATCCATCAGTAGTATCTAAAGTGAGAATAGTGGTGCCTGGAAATAGAAGAAAGGGAAGAACTATGCAGCACAAGAAGAGGACAGACAATTATTTCCATCCATTTCTATGTCTGACATAAATGCCAAGTCTTTTTCTCCAAAACAGTATGGTGGGTTTTATCTTATGTTTCATGCTGGTAGTGGCCGTAAGGACAGTATTGGAGTAGGAAGAGAGCCTTCTGCTTTACTATTGTTGCCTAATTCGTTTAGGTAATTGTTGAGTCCTTAATCAAGGTAGTCATTCTCAGCATATAGCTTCCATGGGGATTCTAAAATATTCTCTCTGCCTTTCCCATAAACTCTCTCTCTCTCTCTCTCTCTCTCTCTCTCTCTCTCTCTCTCTCTCTATTCATTTTACATTCGTTCATTACAACTTGTCTTGAGTTTATGGACTACATGGATTTGAGAGTCATGAGAATAAATTACCATGAAAGCTTCTGAGGCTTTCGGAAGAAGCTTTAGGGTCACAGCTGGTGGCCGCTGACACAGACTTGTCACAGAGTGCAGTCTGTGAAATCTTCCTAACAAATCTCTTAGCTCACTGGTACAGATCTGAACCTGCTACATGCAAGGAACACTGCTGGAGTTCACGTTCATTCTTCTGTTCATTCATTGACAGTACTTCAATACTACTAACATTGGACTAAATAGCTTTAAGGGGTACGAGAATAGATGTACCATGGAAGCTTCCTAGCCTGCGGGACGAGGCAGTAGGGTCGTAGCTGGTGGCTCTTGATGCAAACGTGTCAAAGAAGAGCTTTAGGTGAAATCTACTTATTGAAAGATTCTACCAATTTTTGTTTATTTTTTGATGCTCTAGACTAGTCTGTCACAGATGCCATAATAAACTAGGCAGCCTGGTTACAAGCTATGTTTCTTCCTACCCCCGGGCACACCATGATTGCCAGCTATTTCATTTTCTGGCCACACGTGCGATTGTATATCAATGCACCATGCAGAAACAAGCGGAGGTATATACAGAAAAAGACTGCAGTCAGCAGGATTCGAACCCATGTGTGGAGGGTGGTATAACTCTCCAAGTGACGCATTAGACCACTCAGCTATAGATGCCTCGAAAAGCTAGGTAGCTAGGTGTTACTTGGGGAGCTATGCCACCCTCCACACGTGGGTTAGAATTTTTGCTGACCGCAATCTTTCTCTGTATATACCTCCGCTTGTTGTTTCGTGATGCACTGATATAAATGTCGTGCCGAATAGGTAAAACGTGAGGTTTTTGGCTTGAATAGCAACGCTCTTCTTGCTTAATAAGGCAAACGAAAATTTGTGTATGTAGTAATTTAGCAAAAATGATTCTGAACCTAACGAAAAAACTATATTTCATTGTGTTTGTTATTATTAGATTATTGTTTATTGTAAACTTACCTAAAATATATTTAGTTGGATTAGGCTAAAATAAATTGGGCTTGTTATAAAAAGGTTAGGTAAGTTTTCTAAGGTACTTTTGGTACAAAATTATTAATTTTTACATTAACATAAATGAAAAAAAAATATCTTTAAACGTATAAGAGAAAATTTTAGAAGGGATTTAATTTTAAATGAGTTCTTGCTAATTTGCCAATTTTACCTATTCTGTTACTCTGATACAGAGTTTGCAGGTTCGAGTTCTGCTGTGGACGTAGAGACAATGTTTGTAAATAATTTCGTTTGTTTGCAAATTGTTAAGCATTTCAAATACACACACACACACACAGTTTTAAGACAAGGTATGATAAAGCTCATGGAGCAGGGAGAGCAGAGACCCAGTAGCAGACAGCGAAGAGGCGGGGCCAGGAGCTGAGTCTCGACCCCTGCAACCACAATTAGGTGAGTACAATTAGGTGAGTATACACACAAACACACACACACACACACACACACACACACACACACACACACACACACACACACACACACACACACACACATATATATATATATATATATATATATATAATTTTAATGTAAGTATCCAAATCGGAATGTGAGCACAGATTTTCCTAAAGACCCCATCTTGATTAGCGAAACCTTTCTCATCTTTAAAATTACATTATAGCTAAATCACAAAATAAATAGAATTTGAGAATTGTAAAGAACTTTTATACAGAGGAGTTTCAGCCTGAGCTCAATGGCTTCACCTCGGTAGTTGAATTGTTTACATTGAAATAGTTGTTTTTCCTGGGCAACTTTTCTCTTTCTGCTGACCTATATCTGTCCACCGTGTAGTTTGGTCAGTGTTGGCTTGCCCTTCCTTGAGGTAGCACATTTATCAGGAACGTTTCGAGTATTGTAGTCTTTAAGATTTTAGCCTTTTTTTTACATTTATAAATGTTCACAATTTTTATCTAGACTTGTACGAGAACTGTGATTCTCTTTTAGAGATCCTGATGATGTGATTGTTTTCACATAATTTACATTTTTTTGAAGAAGTAATAAGTTTTCCCTATTAACTTTTCGTATTATGCAGGAATTTTATATGCTGCATACACACACACACACACAAACACACCTCATGGTGTGTTTGTGTGTAAAACAACTCCAAGATTGTTTAGCATGTTGTGTCGCATGTTTGCGAATATATATATATATATATATATATATATATATATATATATATATATATATGCAAGATGGAAAAGTGAAAGAAACAACTTTCCACTGATTTTAATGAAAAATTTTGATAGTAGAAAAACTTGTGTAGAAGTGCGACCAGTAGTGTTCGTCTTGAAAATGACGAATGAGAGTTTGGTTGGGCTGAAGTAATTGAAAAGACGTGAAGTATCTCCTGAACATGATGAGAATTTCCAACTTTTTAGAGACTCCTGAGAGTCACAGAAATACGAGGTCTCAGGAAATGTAAGAAAAAAAAAGTTGTAATTCCCAACTCCTCAACGATCTGAAGTTGTAACTTTAGGCGACACTTCGGTCCGCCCAGGTCTGTCAACTCACTAGGTGAAAATAGTTCAGGATGAACCGATACGTAATTAGATAATGAGGTAAGTTGTTCCATCCATGGTACTGAAACTTGTTATTCCATCCATGGTAATGAAACTTGTGAGTTATTCCATCCATGGTAATGAAACTTATCAGTTATTCCATCCATTGTACTGAAACTGGAAAAAAACTGTTATATTAGACTAGAATTTGATTTCACATTAACTGCCTTACAAAGTAATATTATATTTCATGGCTCACTGTACTGGTTCAGGTCATACAGCAATCATCGCGGCCCGGTGTAAACTGCCGTTAGTACAGATGAAATTACAATAATTCACAATGTTTGTTTATTCAGTGAGATCTGGCTGAAGCTATACAATGATTCACTAAGATCTTTCTGAAATTATAGTGTGTGGAATTCAATGAGATCAGGCTAAGAATACAGACTAAAGAATCCACACTAAAAGCCTCATGCTTTTAGTCACCATTGCATATTCACTATAGTATAGTCACAATAGCATAGTCTCTCCAGGACACCAGCGCGTACGACTGTCATGTAACTATTACTTGTGTGATCCATCAAAAATATTCTCTTTGACATCCGCGGGATCTTTTATTACTCAGAATCAAGTAAAATCTCTGCTAATTGATCCCCATCATTCAAAAGCCAACCAATATATATGGTATCCAAAAACACGTATAAATATTTTTATAATTATCATCATACCAGGCATCGAAAGGCAACACACCAATAGGAAGGACTTTTTGCAAAACATTTATCTAAATTTCTGGGCGTCATTATTAATGTCCACATACGCTGCTCAGGAAGCCTTAACAGACTTTGTGGCATCAATAAAAGGAATTAGAATTTCTATTTACATCTGTCTCTACTGATCAAGAAATTTCATTACTCTGCACGAAAATTTATAGTCATCTTGAGCTACCAATACCGTACCTGAATTTCATGAGCCTCATGGAGCTTTACATAAAATTTGACTTCACGTTCATCAACACTTACTCTGCAGAAAATAAAAATAGCGTGACAATGAGATTTCCCATAAAGGCTGTTCTCGCTTATCTGTACATGAAGTCAGTACAAATTGATCTCTATGTAGGTATCCAGCCATTCACAAAAACTTCCTTCAACGTGATGTCGACATTTTTCTTATAAAGAGAGGTTTCAACTTGGAACTTCTCTTCATTCAGCTCTCCATGACTAAACTGTATGTAATGGTGTTCTATTTTTTTTCTGGATGTCAGTTTATTAGAAATCAAGAGGACCCAAATCCCGGATATGTAGGGCACCAACCGATGAACATGATAAAAGGTAGTATATTAATGTTTTTTTTTCACAGAGAACTTTGAATTTGCAGCTTAGAAATTCTTAATTTCATCTGCAACATCATTTTTATTAAGCTAAAGTACCCCACCTGCTTTATCTCCGGCTGCAAACTAAAGGAAAAATTCCACTTCCCCTACCACCCCATTTTTCATTCTTTTTTTTTCCAATAGATATATTTTATTACATAATATGGTACAAAAGATTTAAGAGATACATTGTTGATATAAAGATGGCATATACAGTACAAGAGGTGTGAGAGATACATGACTAGTACATATTGTTACATGTTTGTCACTGATTATAATGCGAAAATCTCATCCAGCTCCTCAGAGCTGGGGCGCGTGCCCAAAATGCAGCATGCATTACTCCTCTGAACAGCAGCACTGAGTCGCTGGAGCAGAAAACTAGCTGCCCTGGGATCCCTAGTTACCCTATTGAGTCTTTTGCCCAGCTCCTTGAGGAACTTAGATGCACTCTTTTTCCATGAGCCAAGGGTCTCCGAGCCTATGGGAACAAACATATAATGATGGGCAAGTTCTCCATATTTTCTCAACTTTTGGGACTCCCTGAAGGTGGCAGCTGGTCCTCCTTCCTCCCTGGTGTATTGTAGATAGATATCAGCCAAGGTAGATGCACATGTGTAGTCCCACACCACCTGCTTGCCATCTGTCCAGGCTTGAAGGCTGATACCATCTGGACGCTTTTGGCTGCCATCAGATCTGCATAGTTGGGGTGGCTCCCTTACTGCTGGGCATCCGGCTGTTGTGAGGCTTCTCTTGATAATGTTATTAACCTCTTCATGTCTTGCAATCTTTCCCTAGGATGTACGACACACAATACCATGGTACCCGAATCGGTCTGCTGCTTCACTGCCACAAATACACCTGTGTTCGGCGAGAATAGGGGCGGCAAGTCGAAGGGCAACACCAATGCGGATGGTCTGTGGGTCGAGGCGTGTGCCAAGGCTGGAGTTCGGAACAGCCAACAGAAAGTCCCCTGCATGAGGAGCTCTCACTGCCAGGAGGCGGGCTTTGTCCTTCCCTGACACACACTGAAGCATTGCTGAGGCTATATTCTTTACTATTTTGCAATCCCAGTGCGACTGATTGTAGTTGTTGGGGAGAGCAGGCCTGGTTTCAGAGCCTGTTAGATTATCCCAGATCCTGGCTCCGTCAACGAACTTTTGGTCATGGATTCCAATCGTGTCCCTAAGATGTTCAGGGAGAATCGCTGCTACAAGCCCTCTGGATGCAATGCATGAAGACAGAAAAGCAGGTAGCGCAATCTGAGATGACTTGCAGACACCAATGCCTCCTAGTCTGACTGGGAGTGTAGCTTGGTCCCACTGCCCATCATCTAGAGTAAGGTTAAGTACTTTAGTAAATATCTGCCTCAGGATACTGTCATATTCGTGCAGTATAGGGTTATCATATGAAGGAGAACATCTTAGGAAATATGTCAACCTGGGTAGACTTAAGCATTTTGTAAGAAGGTACAAGGCATCATGGGTGTCAAGATTGCCTATTCGTTGTTCCATTCTCCTCAATTCTTCCAGTTTCTTCCTGAGAATTGTGTCAATGGCATCGCTTCCCAGAGGTGCTCCAAGCAAGACACTATTTGTAGGGGCAATGACTGATGCTCCTGGTAGTTTTGATCTCACTGCATCTATCACTTGTTGATTGACTGAGATGATTTCACATTTGGATGGATTCAGGATGAGACCCATTTCCTGTCCCCGTGTCATCACTGTGTAAGATCATCTAGAAGGGACTCCTTTGTACCTGTTACTGTGCCATCATCCAGGAAACAGATGTTTAGCTCACTGGTCAGTCTGACTGTGATTTCCCTAACCGCTATACAGAAGAGAAATGGTGCGAGAGGGTCCCCTTGCTGGACACCCTCTGATGATGTGATTTCATGCTCTCCAAACAGGAGTATTGATTCCTTGATATATCCAGCTGAAACAAAAGGGAAGAGACCTGGGAAATGTTCTTGTACAGCTGCTAATACCACGTCTCTTTTCAGGAGATTATATGCATTCTTGAAATCTAATTTAACCACTGCATTGTTCTCAGGCAGGTTGTCGATATACGCCCTTGTTGCATGAACCGCTGCTTCACTTCCCTGAGAGACCCCAAAGCCAAGCTGGTTTGGTTGAAGCATGATGGCCGCCTCTGCGCGAATACTTCTGACAGCAGCTTTATAAACGAGGCGGCAAAACGTGTTGCCCACTGCGATTGGCCTAATTCCTCCATCCTTATTTTTAAGGGCACAAAGTGATGCACCAAAAAAGAAAGGTTTAATTTCGTCAGGAATCAGACCAGCCAAGGAATTGTTGACGAACCTTGTGATCTCTGAAAGCAGTGTCTCTGCAATCTCCCCGATAACTGGATTAACCATTTCCTTTAAATGATGTGACGATATATATATATATATATATATATATATATATATATATATATATATATATATATATATATATATATATATATATATATATATATATATATATGTCGTGCCGATTAGGTAAAACTTGCGATTTTGGCTTAAATAGCAACGCTCACCTTGCCATATAAGACAAGTGAAAATTTGTGTATGCAATAATTTCGCCAAAATCATTCTGAACATAACGAAAAAAATATATTTCATTGTGTTTGTTTATTATTAAATTAATGTTAACTTATCTAAAATATATTTAGTTGGGTTAGGCTAAATTAAATTGCACTTGTTGTAATAAGGTTAGGTAGGTTTTCAAAGTTTCTCTTGGTACAAAATTATAAATTCTTACATTAACATAAATGGAAAAAATATATCTTTAAACGTATAAGAGAAAATTTTAGAAAGGACTTAATTTTAGATGAGTTCTTGCTAATTGACCAGTTTTACCTAATCGGCACGACATATATATATATATCACAACACCGAAGTGGAGTCTAGGAAAAACTTCATATTATATAATCTATATATGCATTTAAATCCCGGAGCAAACACAACGCAACAGAAACCCCTACTAATTAAGTGGGCACATGCTGATCTTATTTTCACAATGGAAAATAAACACATAAGCAGTATAATGTGATCCTTTTGTTATCTCTCATTTTTTGGTAAATGCAATAATATCACGCTGCAGTACTCCTGAAGAACCTCTTCTTACAGTAAATTGTCTCTGTAAGTAAAAGCTTGCTCTGCATATGGTGTCCTTTTGTAGTAATTGAAAAAGAGGCATGCCAGCCAGAAGACAACACATTAATATTTATGTAAAATATATAGTGTCACATTAGTTATAATTTTTCAATCATGTATAATTATTTTAAGAAATCCAAAAAAATCACTATAGATTCTCATGGTTAACACTAGTGTGTTACATCATACTAAATAATAGGCTATATTGCATTATTTGTTAAATGAAATTCTAGAACCTTCATTTAAAAAAACAAAGCAGGTAACAGTGACTGAGGTTGAGGAATATTCCAAAGAACAAAATACATCAAGATTGACAGCACTATACATATTACTGTGATCACAGCTACAAACAGAATTCCTGTGGTATCTGTAAGATTGATCACCAGTAGAGGAACGATCAAAATAATAAAGCGAAAGCAAATACCTAAAGTAGTTTTTTGAGTTTTCGTATATTCCGACGATCAATATTTACACCAAGAACAGTAGAACATCAATGCAGGCCTATATACAAATACAATAATAAAACGAGAGCTAGGATGAGTTGTCTCAGTGCTACTGACTCACAAACTCACGCGAGAGAGATGAGTCAGTTAAGAGACTGACGTCCAGACCCGGAAGTAGGTACGGTATAACTCGTCTGGAGATCAAATCCCCCTCCCTCACCCTGAGGGTTCGCTTGCATAAGTTGGCAGTTACAGTACAGACGTGGGGACCCCAACAACTGCACGGTCCATAAGTACCTGCTTGCCCGAATATAGCAGGAATGAATGATGTGGCTGTGTGATGTACAAAATAATAAGAGTAATGTACTCATGGTATGCCATAGTTGTCTAGTTCCACCTACCTTGGAAGAACACAGAGTACACGGTATCTAGGCCATGCATTCCTAGGAAGAGCTCAATGAACACTAGAATTAACAGAGATGTAAATGCAGTCTAGTTTCAACATTCCTGAGAAGAATAGCTGGATCAAAAATATTATACGTACACGTAATCTCCTTTCCAACTTTGAAGTAGAAGAGCAGAAGAACAAATAATCTCTTAATAAATTTAATATCGCTATTACCAGCAGTTTACATTAATTTTCATAATGTCTCACTGTCTTACGGCCCCTCTGCCTCACTGTCTTCCTCACTGTTTATCTCACTTTCTGCCTCACTGTCTACCTCAATGACTGGCTTACTCCTTGGCTCACCGTCTGCCTTACTATCTTAATGACTGTTTCAGTTTCTGCCTCAGGATTTGCTACATCTCCTCACTGTCTCACTGCCTGCCTCACTGTCTCACTGCCTGCCTCACTCTACGCCTAGTTGATACATTGTAAATGAAAGAGCACAGGCACATGAACATACAAATTGTTCCAGGTATTTGATCCTCGTTACCGTACATTATGAGCGAAAAAAAATCGAAAAGTTAGGCATGGCATAAACTAGTGATCCTCAGAGACACTGAACTTAACGATGTTCACTGGAAGACCTGGGAGTCACGTGGGGAGGAAAAGTGACGAAGGCAATAGAGGGAAACTTTATGAATCAGTGTATTAAAAAAACTTGAGAAGAAAGCACGAAGCAGCAAGTTCTGTTGTGATGTGAACGTTAAGGATCTACAAGGATATAAGGATTAATGTCCATAGGATATGGTAACGATTGGGTAAGGAAAGATAGGGAAGTAGAGGAAGATGTGGAATTTGGAGTTGGGTAGATAGAAGGAGAAGAAGAAATGACTAGCGACCTTTCCATAATAATATGTAAAGTGAAATTATGTAAAAGAGTGGCAATAGAGACATGGACATATAATAGTGTACAATTCTCCTACATATGTATAATAAAAAGATATATACATACACACTGCATAGTAAAATTTATATATGTTGGTGATTGAAACGCAGATAGACAGATTCCCACGTACACAGAGAACCACTATGACCCAGTGAGTATATGGTCTTATGAAGGTAAAAGGTATCACGATACGTACATACACTTATTCTAAGTACATGTACGTGTGTCCTTTCATCCATATGCTTTTACGCTTCAACTACCTTATGAAACTGGGGAAGAAGAGATGATAAGCAAGGAAAAAACAGAGATTGAAGGAGATGTAACTATAAAGTGCTCAGAGTGCACTGTGAGTGGAGGGTTTTCTTGTGATGTATAAGAGACAATTTGAGAGCAGAAAGAGGAGATGGAATGCATTCTCTCTCTCTCTCTCTCTCTCTCTCTCTCTCTCTCTCTCTCTCTCTCTCTCTCTCTCTCTCTCACTCACTCTTAAATACACATGCCCTAAGAGACGGAGCAAACACTGCAAGGTCTGCCTTGGGCGTCGTTAATGAGCACACAGCGTAAGACGGAGGTCTCGTCCTATCTCTGAATGGGAGACTCGACTCACCTCTCACCCCTCACTTAACCCAGGACGAAGAATCTCACTCTGAGTGGCAGTCACACCTCAACCCCCGCCCCTCACACCTCTTAACCAATAATCCTCGTTTCCTTATAAAATAAGTTTGTTATTGCGTATTTTTTTTATAATCCAGCCAGAAGTCGTATTACAGCAGCCACATTCTACGGCCACGTACCACAATACCATGCTAGGGTCTTTGTAATCCTGCAACAGGTATCGTGTTGAACGATTAAAATACAGCAAACTTTTACAGGTATCATACTGAGTGTTTGTTACTCGGGGTTGCCTTGAAGATGGTGAGGGACTTTTGATTCAAGGGACTGTTGCTATCCTCCTCTTTTCAGACCAGGCTTGATAACACTGCCCCTCTTATTTCTCAGACACTACTTAACCCTAATGTGTTTGCTGCTTCCACATGAATAAAATAGAAACTGTCACAATGCCAGTGATTCCTTTAGTTAAAGGGTCATTCTCATGGTGTTTGAGGCTTACTGCTGACGTTATAGGGATATGAATAATATAAACAGAAAAACATATTGAGATTCAAATCAAAAGATTTAGTAAAATATATTTCAATAATAAGTATGACAGTGATATTGCAATTTCTAATTTTATGTAACTGAAGAACTATATATGGGAAGAAAATGATCCGATTAATATAAGACTAAGTGTATAATTTTCAGGTTAATTAGTTATTAGGGGAAAGTGATTTCAGCATAGTTTATCTAACTAGCAAACAGTTCATATGTCCCACTTGGCAAACCTCTGATATATGTTAGCTAAAATAATCTCATTTTTGTAACTCACCGTCCGTTTCCCACCGAGGCAGATGACCCGAAAAAGAAGAAACACTTTCACTATCACTCACTCATCATTGTATTGTCAGAAGTGCGCTGATACTACCGTTCAGATGCCCCTCAAGACTGAAATTATTCCCACCCCACCTTCAGAGCGCAGGCACTGCACTTCCCACCTCCAGGAGTCTGTTGACACTCCTCTGAGTTGACTCTTTGTGTTGACACTCTTCTGTGTTAACATTCCTCTGTGTTGACACACTTCTGTTTTGGCACTCTGTGTTGACACATTTATGTGTTGACACTTTGTGTTGACACTCCTCTGTGTTGACACACTTCTGCGTTGACACTGTATTGACACACTTATGTGTTGACACTCTGTATTGACACACTTATGTGTTGACACTCTGTATTGACACACTTATGTGTTGACACTCTGTATTGACACACTTATGTGTTGACACTCTGTATTGACACACTTATGTGTTGACACTTCTCTGTGTTGACACTTTGTGTTGACACTTTGTGTTGACACTCATCTGTGTTGACACTCATCTGTGTTGACACTCCTTAGTGTAACCCCTCTCAGTGTTATCCCTCTCTGGGTTACCCCTTCTCAGTGCTACCCCTGTCAGTGTTATCCCTCTCAGGCTTACCCCTCTCAGTGTTACCCCCTCTCAGTCTAACCCCACTGGGTGTTATTCCTTTGAGTATTTCCCCTCTCAGTATTAATCCTCTCTGTTATCACCCTCAGTGTTACCCCCTCTCAGTGTTACTCCTCTCTGTGCTACCCCTCTCTCAGTGTTACCCCTCTCAGTGCTACCCTTCTGTGTTACCCCACTGGGTGTTTCCTCCTCTCAGTGTTATCCCATTCAGTGTTAAACCTCTGTGTTAACCCTCTCAGTTTTACCCCTGTGAGTGATACCACTCCCAGTGTTACCCCTCTCTGTGTTACCCCTCTCAGTGTTGTCCCTCTCAGTGTTACCCTTCTCAGTGTTACCCCTCTCAGTGTTACCCCTCTCAGTGTTATTGTTCCTCCCAGTGTTTCTTCCTGTGGTCGCTTTCATGACTCTCAGAAATTTAATTGTACTCGAAATTTCACACGAAGACGTGTTTCCTCTAAGACCAATTATGTTATATAGTATTTTACTTGAATTTCTCGGCATTTTAAATAAATTAGAAACTCTGTATAAATTGCTTCAAATTGCGTACTTGTGCAAGCAATTTACGTGTCAGCATCCACACAGTTCCTACGTAGCCACACAATTTCTCCTTGTCAGCCACATAATTTCTCCTTTTCATTTGCACAATATCTCCTCAGCCACACAATTTTTCCTTGTCAGCCACACAATATCTTCTTGTCGGCCACACAATATCTTCTTGTCAGCCACATAATTTCCCTGTTAGCTTAACACTTGTTTGGTTACATATACACAATTCCACTGTGTCAGTCACAATTTCTCCCAGTCATTCTCCATGTCAGCCATAGGAATCCTTCGTGTCAGCCTAACAGTTTCTCGTGATCAACCACACAAGTCCTCTACATCAGCCTCACAATTATATTGCGTCTGCCGCACAATTCCTCTGAATTTGCCATATAGTTTCTCTCAGAGACACAATTCCTAAGTATAAGCCTCGAAATTTCTCCTTGCCATTATCACATTTTATGTGACGAAAACAATACCTCTGTCTCAGCTGTACAATTCTTTTGCGTCTGAAACATAAGGTTAAAGCACATTTTTTTTTTAAATTGGAGCATAAATAAAAATGCCAGTAGCTTACATTACAGAGTAAAACCGACTGATATATGATAATAGGTTAAACGATCCTCATTTTTTTTCAATATACAAAATAACCAGTGTGAAAAACTAGTGAATTCCCAACCACTCCTGTAAACCTTTTTGAGTCCTAGTTCCTAGGCCTTTTGTTTCTAGCATATTCTATTGCACTACCGTGCAAAGTATGGTGATGGGGTGCACAATAAAATCACAAAAGCGTTAGGGAATTCACTACTTTTTTTCCACAGTGCTTATTTTGCAAGCTGTGATATCACCTTTTTACAGTGATCTTATTGCACATAGTACTCCAATTTATTCTATAGATGGAATAAATCAACCTGGCACGGATATACATGACGATATTTCGGTTCGACTTGGACCATTTTGGGACTAAATGGTCTACGCCGGACCGAAACGTCTTCGTCAGCTCCTCTCTCCTATGTGTAGTCTATTTGTGTATTGTTCCAGTCACGGTACTGTGTCTTTTTGTTCATCATATATATAACTGGTTAACAGACTGAAAGAGAAATTTTACGCTGATAAAAAAATTCTTCCTCCAAATAGGTATCTAGTAATTTTGTTTTATATTGGCCAAATCTGCAGAGTCTCCCAGGCAATTTGTCCGAAATCTGCTCTTTCCAAGTTCAGCCCTCCCCTCCCCACCACCCCGCTCACTTATCCCCACCCTGCCCTCTGCCGGTCCTCCTCCCGGGCCTCCCAACCTCTCGAAGCACCCAAAGACCTTCCCTCCCGGACCAGAGCCTTCCCCGGACCAGAGTCCCCCCATAGGTCCGTACACTTGAAGTCAGCCACAATTTTTCTTTTTCGGCAACAGTTTCCTATTCGGAGTGCATCGTAGTGCTGGAGTGCACCGTGGTGCTGGAGTGCACCGTGGTGCTGGAGTGCACCGTGGTACTGGAGTGCACCGTGGTGCTGGAGTGCACCGCGGTGCTGGAGTGCACCGTGGTGCTGGAGTGCACCGTGGTGCTGGAGTGCACCATGGTGCTGGAGTGCACCGTGGTAATTGAGTGGACCAGGGTACTAGAGTGCACCATTGTGCAACAGTGCACCGTGGTACTAGTGCACTGTGGTACTAGACATCACCGTGGTGCTGGGGTGCACCGTGGTGCTGGGGTGCACCGTGGTGCTGGGGTGCACCGTGGTGCTGGGGTGCACCGTGGTGTTGGAGTGCACCGTAGTATTGGAGTGCACCGTGGTACAGGAATGCACTGTGGTGCCGGATTGCACCATGGTGCTGAAGTGTACCATGGAGCTGGAGTGCACCGTGGTGCTGGAGTGCACTGTGGTGTTGGAGTGCACCGTGGTACTAGTGTACTGTGGTGCTAGCGTGTACTACAGTGATGGATTGTACCATGGTTTTAGAGTGCACCGTGGTGGTTAAGTGCACCGTGGTAGTGAAGTGCACGTGGTGTTTTAGCGAACCATGGTATCAGAGTGCACTGTTGTGCTGGAGTGCACAGTGATGCTGGAGTGCACCGTTGTACTTCAGTTCACGATGGTTCTGAAGTGCACCGTGGTAATATAGCGCACTATGGTCTTGAAATGTACCGTAGTACTGGAGTGCACAGTGTTGCAGGAGTGCACCGTGGAACTAGAGTGCACCATGGTGCAGGAGTGCATCGTGATACTAGAGTGAACCTTGTTGCACGAGTGCACCATGGTGTTGGAATGAACCGATGTACTGGAGTGCAAAGTGGCTCTAGAATGCACCATGATGCAGGAGTGCACCGTGGTACTAGAGTGCACCGTGATACCAGAGTGCACTATGGTGCAGGAATGGCAAGTGGTGTTGGAATAGCCCGTGGTGTTATAGTGCACCGTGGTGTTGGAGTGCACCTTGGTGTTGGGGGTGCACCGTGGTGTTGGAGTGCATCGATGTACTAGAGTGCACCGTAATACCAGAGTGCACTATGGTGCAGGAGTTGCAAGTGATGTTTGAATAGCCAGTGGTGTTGGAGTGCACCGTGGTGCTGGAGTGCACCGTGGTGCTGGAGTGGCCCGTGATGCACTAGTGCACCACGGTGCTGGTGGTCTCCTGCCCTAGTACAGTCAAGACGGCCATATGTACCCTTCACCACACACACGGTTTCAAAGCAACATGTCTCCTATCTCTCAACAGCTGGCCTCTTAGTAGGGATGCGCTGTTATCAAACACATTCACCCAACACGAGGACCAAAGTTATTGCAATGTTGCAGTAGCCTTTAGCGTTCACTCATCGAAATACTGAAGGGATTTGAATGTGCTTCTAGTATGTTTTAGAATGTTCCATTCTAAGACCATTACTCCTGTGAATTTTGCTGTGTCTTTGAGAATTCATGTTTTTCTTTTAATTTTTGAGAGTCCAGTCTGTCTTCATATATACGAGAGAATGTGAACGATTGAGAAATGCACTCTCACAGGTCTAGAACTCGACTGGGGAAAGAGATAGAGTATCTGATTTAACCAATCAGATGCCCTATCTCCTTCCCCCGTAGAGTGAGTCTAGATGAGAAACAGTGTAGTTCTAGACCCAGGAGAGTGTGTTTCCCAATCGTTCACATTCTCTCGTAAATAGGAATAAGGACTAGTTAGACTCTCAAAAAATCATGAAAAACTAAACTGATTACGATGAGGAAGTGTTCCTCTTTTGGCTCGTGGCAATGTTAACAATTTCCTCTTTATTGATTATTCTCTGCTAAGGCTTAAAGTGCACCTAGTGATCTTCCGTATTCCTGGTAGCAGAATTAAGTCCTGATATGCAATGAAAAGTCTTGTGTAAATAGATCCCATGCCACTCGAAAAATAGGACGAATCAGCTAATCATTCATAACTAATTCCCAATTTAGAGAAGAAAATTTAGACAATATTTCGATCAATCAAGTAGGGAGGTTATAGTAGTCAAAAGTGGGACCGAAACGCCGTCTGAAGTTTCCCTCCAAACTGTAAGTTATTTAAGAATATTTTTTAGTTATATACTGTGACATAATTCTTCATCTGGTGGTGGTTCTGTATCTTCCTGGATACAGCAGCCGGCTCTACACAGTAATGAAGAGAAGACACAAGTACATATTTGCGCTCAATGCAGAGTTTGATAAAACTACTTATAGCGGAAAATTGCCATAGTTTAATCAAAACTACTCTGCAACTGCGCTGTTTCTTCATTACAATATCTGTTTTGTGTTACGTCAGGCGATGGCTCTCCTCCCCTGAGAAACGCCATGATGGCTCTAAGCATATTTTGAATATATATAAAAATAAATGTACACACACGATTCCAGGCTAGTCGCAGTACTCTTATTTTCTTAGAACCACTCATTCGTGGATGCATTAATATATATAGTAGAGAGAGAGGATGGAAGGAAATAGAATGACTTCAAGAGTGTATAAATCTGTAGTGGAGGGAAGGCGGGGTAGGGGTCGGCCTAGGAAAGGTTGGGGGAGGGAGTAAAAGAGGTTTTGTGTGCGAGGGGCTTGGACTTCCAGCAAGCGTGCGTGAGCGTGTTAGATAGGAGCGAATGGAGACAAATGGTTTTTAGGACTTGACGTGCTGTTGGAGTGTGAGCAAGGGTTTCAGGGAAACCGGCAGACCGGACTTGAGTCCTGGAGATGGTAAGTACAGTGCAAGCGCTCTGAAGGAGGGGTGTTAATGTTGCAGCTTCATAAATGTAGTTTAAGTACGCCTCTGGCAAGACAGTGATGTACTTAATGATGATGGAAATTTTCCTTTTTCCGGCAACTCTACCTTGGTGGGAGACGGCCGATGTGTTAATAATAATATATAATAATATATAATATATAATAATATATATATATATATATATATATATATATATATATATATATATATATATATATATATATATATATATATATATATATATATATATATATATAGTGCAACATTGCGATAACTTTGGTTCCAGTGTTGGGTGAATGTGTTTGATAACAGCGCATCCCTCCCAGGAGGCGAGGTGTTGAGAGATTGGATACATCATGTTGCTTTGAAACCCTGTATGTGGTGAAGGGCACATGTGGCCGTCTTGACTGTACTAGGGCAGGAGATCACCAGAACCAGGAATACTTTCACTGTTACTCAGTCATTGCCTTGCCGGAAGCATGCTGACGTTGCTTTTCAGATGGCCTTTATAACTGCTGTATCCCAACCTTTCCCTCAGAATGCTGGCACTGTACTTTCACATCCAAGACTCAAGTACATGTAAACAGTTTCCCTGATTCCCTTCATAAATGTTACCTTAATCATCATAAAATCCACTTGTTTACACTCACTCATCGTTTCGCCCCTCCCTCTAACCCTTCCATCGGCGACTCTTACCCGTCTTATCCTCCACACCAGATTTATTAAACCACCCTCCTAATTAACGTATTTTTCTCTCGCCTCTCTCACAACTCTACAGCCCTCTGAATATTACTTTTGATAACCTCACGCCTAATCTTCGAAATATTCACACCTTAATCACGACATATCCACTCCTTCCAGTCTCCTCCTTGCTGCAACGTTTAAAACCCATGCTTCATATTCATAAACCAGTGTTGCTGTTACTATGCTTCGGAACATTTCCCATTTTGCCTCCATGGATAAAGTTCTTCGTCTATTCATACCTCAGTGCACCACCCACTTTTTCCCATCGTCAGTTCTATGATTCACCTCATCTCTCATACACCCATCTGCCAACAAGTCTAGTTCTGAATATCTGAACACATTTATTTCTCCCATACTCCATTTTGCTATCCAATCTTTATATATATATATATATATATATATATATATATATATATATATATATATATATATATATATATATATATATATACATATATGAGTTCAATAGGAATGCAGGTGTGAGCAAAACTCTGGGGGTGAGAGTAAAGCTGTGAAAGCCGTGTTAAGAGGATTAATCTGTCTGTCTGTGTGTCCAATTTCTCTTGGTGTTGGTGAGGCAGCGAATACACTACATACTTAATGTACTGGTGGCGTCGGGGGGAGTATTGGTGATCCATAGAGTGTGAACTATGAAGTAAATTAGTGAACTGAATAGTAAACTGGTGAAATAGTAATGGTAATTCCTACCTGGAGAGATTATTAACAATCTTGAGACCTCTTCAGTGGCTGAGGTGGAGAGTGCATTTGCAATGTCTGAGCTGCACTGGGGATCTGCGAGAGTACTGCTGCACTGGTGAGTATACTTGTGAGCAAGAGCGTTATGGTGACCTGGAGAGAGCTTTATTGCTCTTGGAGAGTGAAACAGTTAACTGCAGAATTTACTGCTGACCTTAGTAGTACAATGGTGAACGGGTGAGAAATGCTGGTATAGGGTATATTGGTGATCTGGGAAGTGTACTAACTCAGACATGACACTAGTCTGGGTTGTTATATGGTGTTCAGTGATCAGCTTCACACTAGCGTAGTAGTTACATGGTGTTCAGTGATCAGCTTCACACTAGCGTAGTAGTTACATGGTGTTCAGTGATCAGCTTCACACTAGCGTAGTAGTTACATGGTGTTCAGTGATCAGCTTCACACTAGCGTAGTAGTTACATGGTGTTCAGTGATCAGCTTCACACTAGTAGGAGGAACTGGGCGCCTGGTGTTCTGTGTTCCCAGCTCCTTTTATGGGATCACAGGAAAGTCTTACATTCCCTGTTCCTGTGCTGGGATCACATGAAGGTCTTACAATCCCAGTTCCTGTGGTGGGATCAAAGGAGAAGAATAAGAGGTTTAGCGATGTTTATACTCCATCCGCTAAACCCCTGTGGTTCATCCAACGTAAGGAGTGTTGGAGGTTCCATCCTCCATTAATATCATACGGGTAATTCATCGATCCTTCGCTCGATAAACCCGCCCCGGCCACTGCTGTGTTCGGCTCCAGGTTAGAACATCACAGGACAGAATAAAGACAAGTATTGCAGCCATGTATTTTATTATCAAATATAAAATGTACAAAGGTTTTTGCTAAGCCATTCGTCACTCATACACACTACCCTGACCTACAGGAAAACTACGACTCACTCTATCACTGTCAACTGAACAACCACCATAAGTACAATAATATACGGCATTCTGTCGGGAGAAACATTTGACTCAATTCTAAATAATTTAGGAAGTCACTCTCGACATGACAATGGTCCAGCAAGAGCAGAATCGTCCCTTAAATTTTCCCCAACCAAATTATTCACAAGTTGTGAAACTTTCTTGCAACGTTAGAGTGACTTTGATTCTGCACTAAAGTTGCACTGAACATCCCTCGTAAATACATATACTTTCTATGGAAGAAATATCTTAAAATTAGTTTGATGCGTGTAATTAAGGTTGAAGAATTTGTATGCTGATCAGAGATACAAAAAATATAACTATATTTCAAGGTTGCTTGCTATGAGAGAGCTTTTGTGATTTCTCGACGAGGTGTGGGAGCTCAGGAGCTGCCAGCCTCAGTGCACCAGCATCTATGTGCACAAGTCTGTGTGCATAAGTGTCTGTGTGCACCAGCATCTGTATGGATCTGTGTTTATGTGCCCAACCATCTCCTGCTTATACCCACCACCTGCTCACAGCCAACTCCTGCTCATACCCACCATCTGCTCACAGTCAACACCTGGTCATACCAATCACCTGCTCACAACCAACACCTGCTTACACCCACTACCTGCTCACAACTAACACCTCCTCAAACCCACCATCTCCTCACAACCAACACCTACTTACACCCACTACCTGCTCACAACTAATGCCTCCTCAAACCCACCATCTCCTCATAACCAACACCTGCTTACACCCACTACCTGCTCACAACTAACACCTCCTCATTCCCACCATCTACTCACAACCAACACCTCACAACATCCTGCTCAAAAGAATCACCTGCTCACAACTGCCCACAACCACCACCTGCTTACAACCACTACCTGTTCACAACTACCACCTACGTACAACACATACTCACAAATACCCATTGCTCACAACCACTCGTGTTTGCTCACAACCACCTGTGTTTCTGCTTACAATCACCTCATAACAGTTCCCAAAATAAAACAACCGTGCTCATAATTAACAAGTGCTCACAGCAGACACATGCTCAGCTCGTTATTATTGCTCACAGAACCTCTTACGTCACACACATTCTTTCATTAAATGCTCACAACTCACACCTCGTCAAGACAGTTATGTGTTTGCATCAAACTGTAACTCAATAATCAACTGCTCACAGAACCAGCTCCTCACATGAAAAAGCTGCTCCCAAGAACCAGCTGCTCATATGAATAAGCTGTTCACAAGAACCAGCTGCTCATATGAACCATCTGCTCTACAAGAACCATCTGTTCACATGAAAAAGCTGCTCACAAGAACCAGCTACTCACAAGAACCAACTGCTCACAAAATCCAGCCGTTTAGATGTATAAGCTGCTCATATGAACCAACTAATTCCAAGAGCATACTGCTCATACGTACGACTTGCTCACAAGAACCACCCCATCACAAATACTAATTCTGGCATGTATCAGATGATCATATGAACTAATTGCTCACAACCAGCTGCTCACAAGTTCTAGATACTTGTATGAACCAGCTGCTCATAAGTTACATCTGCTCACAAAATGCAGCTGCTCATTTGATCTAGCTTCTCACACGTACCAGTAGCTCACATGAACAACCTGCTCAAAAAAACCCAGCTGCTCACAAGTGTTAAAAGCAAGAAACTGCTCACTGTGTTTAGCTGTTCTCAGAGACATACTGCTCACAAAATACCAGCTACTTACAAGAACTAACTGCTCACAGGAATTAGCTGCTCACAGGAGTCAGCTGCTCACAAATACCAGCTGCGGATGTGATCCAGCTGCTCACAGGACACCACATGCTCATATGACCCAGCAATTCATGAACACTAGCTACTCACAAGCATCAGTTTGTCACAAGTACCACCTGCTCACAAGAATCAGATGATAAATATCAGATGCTCACAAGAACTATCTGCTTATAAAAGCCAGCTGCCCATAACAAATAGCTGCATTAACTGCTAATACGATCCAGCTGTTCACACGAGCCAGCTGATCATGTGAGCCAGTTACTCATATTAGAAAGCTGCGTGAAAAGGATGTACTTATAACCAGATGTTTATAATACACAGTTACTCATAAACTTATGGGTAAAATGCATACTCATAATCAGCTGCTCAGAATATTCAACTGTTTACAGAAACCATCTGCTCTTATGAGCTAGCTGCTCACATAATTCAGCTCTTCATAACTCTATAGTAGCCAGCTGTTCGTAACAACCGGCTCCTCAAAACAGCCAGCTGCTCATAATCAGCTGTTCATAATAACCAGCTGCTCATAGTAACCAGCTGCTTATAACCTGCATTTAATATCTAGCTGCTTATAATATCAAACTGTTTATAGCAACCAGTTGCTCATAACAGTCACCTGCAGTTAACAGCTAATTGCTGATATCAGCCAGTTACTCATAACAGTCAGCTGCTCATAACAGTCAGCTGCTCATAACTGACAGCTGTTCATAACTGACAGCTGCTCATAACGCCAAAGTGCTAGCTTCTCATAACAAACAGCTGTTCATAACATCAAACTGCTTATAGCAGCTGCTCATAACAGCCAGCTTCTTTTTACATTCAATTACTCATAACAATCAGCTGCTCATAACAAGCTGTTCTAAATACATAATCAACGAGATAATATTTACAGATATGAATGTGACTAAGTTCCCCGTCACCAAGATGGGCACACGACCTTTACCCCGTCAGCGCAATGCTCTATGTGACACTCTTGCTTTGAGGAAAAGCTCCCGCTCACTCGATGGACCAGGCTCCCTCTCATTTTATAAGATGGTTTCTAGTCGAGAAGAGGATACATTTCCTTTGACTGACCACACTGGTAGCACCTTCATGAAACTGGAACAACACCTGTGGCACCTCCAAAACACTGGTACCCCTCCTGCACCATGCTTTTTCATTGTGCTCTTAAGGCATGATTGTAATTCTACGTCTTAGTTACAGCCGTGAGACCACCTTTCTAGACTGTAAGACGGAGATCACAAGTTTCCAATATTTGAGTCCCATGGTTCGTATAAAGAGTACACTATCATTGACCGCGTTCCATCAACACTAAGGTCATATATTGCACCACTCGTCGACCAGTAACGCAGCATCACACACGTAAACGTCTTTCCAGGGGTATCGCACTTCATCACACCAATATGATGCACAGCGCAAGTTACCTGATAAGTTTACACGGAAGAATCGGCCACACGCTATGGCAGACCTCACTCCACATACGCACACCTCACTGCTTTACAGTGAAGAGTCTGCAACATACGGCGGCAGACCTTATACACATACACACACACACACACATATACAACACACACACATACACACACACACACACACATGGCCTCCAGTGACTGCGTCCTGGTGGTTCAGGTCTATCCTTGCACAAGTTCTCTGTCTCTCTGACTCAACCTGACCAAGACTGTTCAATTGAACGCTTTATGCCTGTTGCTTTCGTTATGTTTAGATTTAACACGTGCCTGATATGGAGGGTGTCACCTAGAAAAGAGGTACCAACACTCTAGAGGATGTCACCTGGAGATAGGCATTCTGTAGAGCGTGCCACCTGAACAGAGGCACCTACACAGTTGTTTCGTAGTCTACACAGACGACATCGCCAGACGGGGCGCGTTGTCACCAAGACTCCTTTTCCGGGGGCAGCAAAAGATCGTGCGTGGCGCTCTTGATACCATGACTGTTATTCTCCACTACCGCTGTTGCCACTGCTTTCACCGCCAGCGTCCGCCGCCGGTGAATTACTACAGCGACCAACAATGCCAAGAGAGATATTAGGAGAATAACTCCTGCGACTAAATATACCCAAGGCAAGGCAGCAAGGAAGCCACAAGCAGCTGCTCCTTCGTCCATACCTGATGGACAGTGACTGTCACCATCACACCAGAGCTCTACAGGAAGACACGCTTGAATTTCTGGGCAGCGGTGAGGACACATATCAGCGCCGGCAGGAGATAGGGGCGCCGTTTCCAGCGGTCGCCACACTCCCACGTAAGTCACTAAGAATGCGCCAGTGTAGTTACCTACATATTCAACCAGAAGGTCTCGCGTCTCCCTCTGTCTCTCTCCGGGGTGTCGACCGTGCTGCTGCGGGTGGTGGTGGTGAGTGGTTTTTACACTGTCATTATGCCTAGAATTCCTGTTATGATGTTCTATTAGAGGCATATCAAAACTCCGCCAGCCACTGCTGAACACGTGTGTTGAGGCATGAGGGGGCTCAGGGCATACTGAGGCTAGAGGAGCCACACTCTCCGCCGCGTACACATTAATACGTGATGACACACTACAGCTGGTTTCCGTAGCACGATGTCCCTGAACCCGAAGGAAGAGGAAAGAGCCATCGTTGGCAGTGACGAGGCGCGGGAGGCTGGAACAATAATTACCTCGACCAGACCCTACTGTAAAATTACCATGACGACCAGAAAGTCGCCTCGTTCTCTCGTCGCACTCTACACCGACATCGAAGATGGTGTACTCACCTTCAAAGAAGAAATCTGTGTAGTCGTGAGCAGCCGTCATGTACGGTACACTAAGCACAAGCTGGATCTTATTGGTATAGGAAACTAGGGCAAAGGGGCGAGTGTGGTATGTATTACAGAGACAAGCGCGGGTGAGTGGAACGCCCTCCCATGGCTCTTCTGTTACCCAGATGGCTGGTTCGCGAGCAGCTCCGCCGTGGGAACACTCGTAACGCAGCGACGACTGGCGGAACACAGTGGTGCACAGAGATCCCATGCGTGAACGAATGATGCGCAGTGCAATACGCTGATATGGTTCTGCCAAAAATGTGTATACACACTTCAGCCGTCGTGACCCTCCGCGTCCAAATAAGAAGACATCTCGCGGTGAGGCAAAGAGTCCGTCAGGTCTGAGTGTGAAAGTACGGTCACACACGCCGCCGTCAGGCGTAGCTGAGCCCCACTGACGCTTGTCTACAAACTCATAGCGCGCTAAAAATTCCACGTGAGCTGGCGCAGTGCCGGCAGCATATCGCAGAGACAGTGATAATGCCGATGACTTGGACACATAACTCTCAGCTGGAGAGCAAGGAGCAGCGTGAGGCCCTGGAGCGTGGACGCCGCTACATACTCGCGGCAGACGCTCTGGGCGGCAGAACTTGCCAAGGCGCGTCGGGGTACTAGTGTTGTCCACCTGCCCCGACAGATTGTTACTCTGCTGAAATATATCGAAACCGTAGATATGTTCTGGAATGTGGGAACCTGTTGGGTCTCCGTCGAGGATGGTAAGAGTGTTGGAACACTGGGCTGGGGGCGGCATCTCTGCGTGTACTACGTGGCGGTAGTGGACGAAATAGAGCCACACCACCTCCGAGGACGCAGCCAGAAGCCGCCAGGTGCAGGTGGTATTAGGCAAGAGAGAGTGAGCTGGAGCCTGAAGGTAGCCACTCCTCTGCCCGCGGCTGCTCACCATGTAATCACAGGTGCCACCGCGACGCACGTAGGCCGTTGATTCCCGGTCCACGAACTCGACCTCAACATCCAGTTCGAAGCCGAAAGTACGCCGACGCGGCGAGTCCTGAAAAGGAAAATCGAAGGGCGAAGCATGGAAGACTAAGAAGAGATCGGGCCCGCTGGAGGTGATGCCTGATAGAGGCGCCCCGCCCTTACACAGTGTGGCGAGTACGGCCGCTCGCGTTGAACTACCGTCGAAGGCCACTAGATAGTCGTGTAGCACATGGCACGCAGTGCCAACCCGCATCTGGCGCTCTCGTGAGAGATGCGGCGCGTTGCGGTCTTTGATATATATAAGATGTGGGTTACGCTGGTAAATGCGAATTAGGGGCAGTTTGCCATCTGGCACGCGTGTTTGCCGCACGTGGTAATGGCATGTCAGATTGCGTGGGTACAGCCCTGGGTAGTTAGGCGACTGTATCTTGCAATTTTTCTTGTCGCAATTTTCAAAGTTCTTATCGCAGAAGGAGTTTGGGATGTCTTCCCCACGGTAGCTAGGATTGTACGGTGCACCGTACCTTAGCACCGCGCGCTCCTTCCGAAAGAAACGGTAAGAGATCCGCAACATGATGGATTCCTGCGGTGAGAAGGCCGCTGGATTAGCCTGCGGGTCTTCTTCCAGGCGGTTGAAGACTCTGAGCATGACCGTGACAGCGGAAGTCTCTGAGTAGTAGACGTTGTGGCCCCAAGAGGCGCCGCACCAGTATCCAGCGTTCAGTGGACGACTCAGCTCCTCTATCTGCATGTAACCATCTGGGCAGCCAGCCACCGTGTGCGACACGAACCTGCGGGAAGTGGTAAAGTTAGCTGGGGTGTGACTGGCTAGTTTATTTCCTTACTCCGCGCGCCGCAGGTTAACCTGTGCCGGGGTTAACAGGGCTTCTACACGCTAAAAGATAAATAGTTTAACTATCACGGGCTTAGCTGTTAAATGAGCCCACATGTTGTGTGTGGGGGAGCATCAGCAACTATTATTTTAGCTATTAAATTATATGATTATTATTATTAGTAGTAATAGTATTCAAGTTAATGGGAAAATAAGTTTTTTTTTGCCAGTTAAGGGTATACAGGGATTTCTGCAGATTGACTGGTAGACAGAGATTTCTGCAACTTAAGGGTTAGACAGGATTTTGTGCATATTAAGGGGTTATAAGGATTTCTGCAAAATATGTTATGGAAGATCTGTGACTTGATAAAGTCCACTGTGTGGACGAAACGTCAATATAGGATCACATTATACTGCTTATGTGTTTATTTCTCCAAAAAATATTGGGTAGATGATCCACAAGATAAGGAACAGAAATAGTTTTCTGCGAATCATGGATTGGATATTTCTAAAGGTTTGTCAGGAAACAGGACAAGTGCTCCCCGACTCAAGGAGATTATTTTCGGGTTAAAGGGCAAACCTTAAAATACATATTACAAAGATGAGATAAAAATGTGCAAAGTTAAGAATTAGGCATAGTGAATTGCAAATAACAGACTTGGTTATCTGCAAAACAGTGGTTATTGATAATTGCAAAGTGGGAATAAAAGTTAAAAAAGACCAATTTGCAAATATAAAGCCTATACTTATTTAGTACCATCCTTTTCATTAAGTGTATTAGTGTTAAAGGTTTGAAGACGACCAGAAAAGCCATTCTCTAGTTAAGGTCTTAGTCATATGATGACACGCAGCTGGAGCTTTTGGTCATCTGACGGAGGCCTTCCGCTGGCTTACCTGTCCACCCCTTAAAAAATTATGGCTTTGAATATAACCATTATTACACTACACACAGATTAATCTTATAAGACATTATCTTCCCCATAAAAGGCATCAATGGAGGTATGATCAAGATATTTTACGGTAAATAATAACACACCTTTTCAATAATCAAATTAATAAATTAACACCTACAAACTCCACTGACATTTTTAAACCCTTTCTACGAAGGAGACACTAGTAGTGAAGGAGACGCTAGTGGTGAAGGAGACGCTAGTGGTGAAGGAGACACTAGTGGTGAAGGAGACACTAGTGGTGAAGGAGACGCTAGTGGTGAAGGAGACGCTAGTGGTGAAGGAGACACTAGTGGTGAAGGAGACACTAGTGTGAAGGAGACACTAGTGGTGAAGGAGACACTAGTGGTGAAGGAGACGTTAGTGGTGAAGGAGACGCTAGTGGTGAAGGAGACACTAGTGGTGAAGGAGACACTAGTGGTGAAGGAGACACTAGTGGTGAAGGAGACACTAGTGGTGAAGGAGACACTAGTGGTGAAGGAGACACTAGTGGTGAAGGAGACACTAGTGGTGAAGGAGACACTAGTGGTGAAGGAGACACTAGTGGTGAAGGAGACACTAGTGGTGAAACCCGTGGTGAATGGATGAAGCAGATCAGAAAATACTTTCTTAAAGTTATTACACGGAATCGAGACTGGGAATGGACTGTATAATATTGGTCTTGTTAGGTAAAGGACACACGTGCAACTAATGGGACATTTTATTGTCATTGCAACGGCTTTGTCAAGCCGTTACAAAGCTCCTGGAGAGCGAAACGTTGCCAAAATAAAATGTCGCATTAGTTTCACTTGTGTCCTTTTACCTAAAATATTGTGGGTAATTCTACCAACATTATTATATCATTGATCACAGTGGACCTAGACGTATGGAATACTTACATAAACCTTCCACTAGTTACAGTAAATTTGTACTACAAATTTGAAGCCGATCGCATAAGGCGTTTGGAGTTACTATAAACAAATACTTAGAAGGACGAAAAGAGAAATTTAGCTTATAATATACCGGATATTATAGAGTTCACTGAACTCGTGTAAATTAAAACGCCATATAAACGCGCGTTTCTAATATTTCTCAGTTTTCTTCTGTTACATTATTTTCAAAATTATCAACATAGTATAAATATTTGAATTGCGTTTTAAAAGAAATCCCAATTTAATCAAATTTCTTTAAAATAATTGGCCAATTGGTACCTACACAGCATTAATTCAATGCACTAAAGTTTAATGTGTACAATTGTTCAGTAGATACATGGAAAGTAGTTTGCATAAATAAATGGACAAATTGAAATGGACGTAGGTCAGAGTGAATGCCACACTTTCTTTCAGTAAAGTTTATTATCACTGAAAGTTTGAAGACTATCTCCTCAAGGAAGGTTCAAGGACGCAGGTGAAGGACTCTTGATCTAGGGAATTAGATCTGGGCTCCAGTTCCCTGAATTGAGCTTGAATGCCTTCCATCCCCCCTCATAGGCGCTGTATAATCCCTACGGGTTCAGCGGTCGCTATGTTAAGAATAATAATTGAAGCCTATCAAGGTTATTTTTCCAGTTATTGTTTCATATCCATCGATTCCAAAGTTCTCTTTAGCAGAGTTGGTAAACTACACAAACTAATGATACTAGATGTTATTCTCTTGGTAAGATGCATCAGTCATTAAAGACTTAATCCGTTCAAACGACTTATGCTCAATTATAATTAAACGTTTTAGTACTGGAAAGAAATCCACGCTATCGTACACACAAAATTGGCAGATGTGAATCTACACACTTCTGGTCTGCAACACTCTCCGCCTTCGTCGTAGACACACTAGTTAGGACACTCTAGTTAGGACACACTAGTTAGGACACACTAGTTAGGACACTCTAGTTAGGACACACTATTGGTGCATAATGGAAGAGAAGCTGAGGAGGCTAAAAAATTTAAGGTTATCAGTCCCATTCCAAAAAAGCTTGGAATATGCTATATAAAATTAATCATACGACAACTGCACATGTCAACAGTTGCGCGAACTATTTCCCATATAGAGTAAACAAGCATTGTAAACTTGAAGCCAGTCGGATGAGCCATTTTAAAATTATAAATGAAAGCATGGAGGAAAAACAAAACAAAAATCATGCAACCACAAAATGGTACCAATTCAGGGATACCTTATAATAGGAAGTTAGCTTTAAGCTATAAATGTAACGTGTAACATCATATATTAGTAAAGCTGTTTCTACTTGTTTGGGTTTATAAGGTCTTCCCAGTGTCCCGGGAAGAAATATTTCCAAAATATGACTGTAAATTGTTCCATTCTGGAATGAAAACGAGAACGAGCAGTTCCTATTAAATCGGTTGGATTCCCCTTACTTAAACCTCTTCTGAGTTCAAGGCTCAAACACCCAGCATCTGAGGCAGTGACTGGCTTCTCACAGCATCCATAGATTATCCCAAGAGCGGAAAAGAAGAGGATGAAACTGATAAACATCGTTCCCAGAGCCGACGTACTCGGCGGATTTGTTATGAGGAGGAGAAGCATTCCAAGGAGAATGGGGAAAATTTATCACAGATTCTCACGGCAGAGCAAGACGTCCACATTCTACCAATGCTTGCAGAGATATCTCACTTGTGGTTCTGGATAATAATAATAATAATTATTATTATTATTAGTATTTTATTATTAATATTATCATTATTATTATGTGAGGTCCTCAATCCATGTGAGTATTCATGCTTCCTACCTTCACTCAGTTAATTGTCCGAGTATATAAAGAGAAGAATCAGTCACCTCGAGTTTCTTACTTATCTTTTTATTGGAATTTTATGTGGTGAAAGCGAATACATCACCTTAGGAATGGGAAGCAAACAGGCTTGATCCAGGGGAAAAAGAGGATTAGTCACATTTCTTAGACCTCCCTAGTTTGGGCCAGTAGCCCCAGACTAGGGAGGTCTAAGGAGGAGCTTTGTCGAAGATCCTCCCTTAAAGGATCTTTGACTACTACTGTTGTTTTATGTTCTTTTCTATTAAGCTAAATGGACATATATATGCTAAAAACAGAGCTAAATGTAAAACCAAGAAACATTCCTATTTAGACATAAGTGCTAGTGACAGTCAGATTTAGATATAACTACTAGATAATCAGAGCTAGATATGGCCGCTAGTAAAACAGGTGGATATAATTGCTTGAAATAAGTGCAAGTTAGATATAAACACTAGAGATAGGGCTAGCTATAAATGCTAGAGATAGTCATAGCTGGGTATACTGCAAGTATAAGTAACAGTCGGAGACAGAATTAAACCAGCAAATGCTAGGAAACAAAGTTAGATCTGAGTGCTAGAGACAGAGCAAACTAGAGTGACTGAAGAACTATTTCAGAGCCTTTTGGAAAAGCAAAATATTTGATGATAGCGAATCAGTTTTAAGTCTTGTATTGAAGATTGTAAAACTAACACTTAAAGTAAAAAAAATGAATTGAAGGAGTTCAGGCTTGGTACCGTAAGTGTTGAAAATAGTTCATGAGGTACCAGGTGCCACTAATTGAGATCGAAGCTTCAAACAGGCTATAATGAAACATTTTTTAGCTACAGTGGCTATGAAGTTGTCAAAGTACGTAGAGTACGTACATATATTTGTAACTTGCATGCATCATATCTAAGGTCCTATCACAAAGGAATAGTGGGAAAAAACTCCTGTTGACGAAATTCTTGACTTTGAAGAAGAGAAATAACACTTGTTTGTTGTAATAGATGATTTATGATCTTGTTGCAATCTTGTTCCAGTTCTTGTCCAAATTGTTGAGACTAGTTAATGATTAAAGAGATCGTCACTGTTTGCCATAACTATCCTCGATTCCTTTGTTGAATAATGGATCCGAGGTCATAAGAGCCTCGTTAAAGCATTTTTGCCTTAAGTTGCTGAGACAGTATATCATCCAGTGAGCACTGGTCTTACAGAGAGATGTTGCAAACTATGACTGATCTTGAATGTACCATCTGAGATGATGCAATGCCACAATTCTGAAGCATGCTGAATGCTTCATATTGTACACCCTAGTAATGATAAGCACTTACAATGTGAGGTTCTGTTCTCTTATCCACAGATGAGTAATAACTCTGATGGTCTCAGTGTGAATAGGAATCACATCTTACCTTTCAGAGAGAAAGGGGGATTTCAAAATGGGTACGCATACCTTCACGAATTATTGTAATGCAATTGTTAATGAAAGAAAAGTTTGTAATGTTATGGTAAAGTATCACAATCAGGAACCTGGAATGCCGAAGTTCATTCATAAATTTATTGGTTCTTACAGAGTTCACAGTTTCGTAGAAATAAGTTCAAAGTGCAAGATATTGCTAGTAGGACTAACAAGGAAGCTCACTTACATTGCTACTAACTACTACTACTACTACTACTACTACTACTACTACTCGTGTTGAGATCATCGTCTTAGACAAAGAGAGTTTATGTGTGACATATACCCTGTCCCTGACACTTCAGAGGTGTACTGAGTAAAACAATAGGTATCAGTGCCCATAAGTTCTATAACTTTTGTGTATTTCAGAAATCGTTGCATATTAACCATTGATTACTAATATGTTAGAATTTGACATATTCACCTTGAATTTTATGCCAGTTTATGTTTTAGTTTTTTCGTGAATTTGTATATAGATGTGGTAGTGCTGTACAACGTAGCCTTTCTTGTATATGTATCAGGCTATGAGAAAGCATATTCACCTCAATATTTTTTACAGGATGACTGGATTGAAGTCCCTCGACTCTGTACTTCGTCATTTTCTGCGGAAAGCTCAAGTACCAGCTGGGTATGGAGGCAAGGAGACTCCTCCGTATAGAAATAACTCATATGCAACACTTGGGTATCTTTATTGAGGAAACAAGACACGTATGCAACACTTGGGTAAAGATACCCAAGTGTTGCATATGTGTCTAATTTATAACTTGTCGGTTCTCTGAACCATTCGTCTACATAGAAATAACTCCTCTGTTTCCCTCCTCGTTCACAGTCATCGCATAGGAGATCGAGGAAGATGGTCAATTTAAATACATCTCCACACAAGCCTATTTTTTTTTTTTTTTGCCTTCGAAGTACATAGTTTTTTTCTATTGCAGTTTTTTTTCTATTCAACGTCATTTTGACATGGAATGTGAAGTCCGTGCCAATGACAAAATACATTGATGAAGCTGTTAATGTGATGGTCATCTTGAGACGCCACGAATAGAGTGGCCCTGCGACTGTAAGCATTCAGACTTCAGCAGTGATATCTGTCTTTCGTGGTCAATTTGGCCACGCTCCATTAATTCTCCATACCAGATCCTTGTATCATCATCTAGACCTCGGCACTCGCCGCCTCAACCCCCTGATCCTATTAAGTAGTGGGAACCTACTAGTAAAATTAATGTTTTTTTCGACACAGGTTTCAGAACACTAACGCACGAAGAAAATAAGATAGGTCTTACGAAGCTAATCAAATGCCTCCTCTGTTATTTCAGTTTTAGTGGTTCAGCTCACGTGCCTCGGTTGGTTGCACACTCAGCTCACACACTGAGTGTTCCGGGTTTGATCCCTTTACACCTGCTTCCTCTTTTTGCCTAGCAGTAAATTTGTACCAAGGTGTTAACCGACCTGTGTGGGTCGCATCCTGGGATGGGGTGGTAGTATACCTTAGGTAGGGCTGGACTTTGAAATGTTCTTAGGTAAGATAACAGTTCCTACCCTGTAAAACTGATTTCTGTAAAAAAAAATTACGTAAATTACACCTAACCCAGCCTAACCTGGAATAACACATGTCAATGTTCCAGTTTTGTTTACAGATCGAGAGAAAAATTGTAAATACACTTCGTGTTGTATTTACGAGGTAAACTGTATAAAGAAATGTTACCAGTAGCGTCCGGCAGGAAACAATACATGTCTTGACAATGTTTTTCATATTTATAAAAACGAATCGCCAGAAGTTTTGCCTAGCTATGTGAATATGCTTGATAGTGATGGCAGAATCTATGAAAAAAAAATAGTAATAAATTTGTAAATCCCCCAAAAGGACACCTGGTTAAGTTGAACAGGTGGATATATAACACCTTGAGAGGTAGCGAGATAACGTCGAAATAGGATGAAAAAATGGAGAGATAACACATTAAAAGAGGAATAGATAGAGAACATCTTATTAGTCTGACAGATCTAGCGAACGCGCTTGCGCACACTCAAACACACACACACACACACACACACACACACACACACACACACACACACACACACACACACACACACACACACACACACACATTCACTGAAGGTAATATAAGTTCCTGACAGTAATGGTGGCAGGCAGAACTCTGATAAGTCATGAATATTTATTTCATCGCTTGCATAGTGTGTTGCGATGCAAACTGACAGCGCTCGCAAGCACGCTGAAAAAGACTGCCCATACTGTGTGTGTGTGTGTCCCCTTCTCTCTCCCATCCCTCTCCCTCTCTCTCCTTTCCTCTCCCTTCCCCCTCCTTTCCTCTCCCTCCATCCCCTGTCTCCCACTCAGCGGCTTGACATTCAATTATAATCTATAATTGACCACTCGTGTCAGGTGTCAAACCTCAAATTGAAAGCTTTCGCAAAACTGTTTCGAAGTCAAGCTCAGCGGCACTGTATTAAGTGCTTGTGTTAAGTAAGCATTGTATTAAGTGCTTGTGTTAAGTAAGCATTGTATTAAGTGTTTTTCTTAAGTAAGCATTGTATTAAGTGCTTGTGTTAAGTAAGTATTGTATTAAGTGCTTGTGTTAAGTAAGTATTGTATTAAGTGCTTGTGTTAAGTAAGTATTGTATTAAGTGCTTGTGTTAAGTAAACATTGTATTAAGTGCTTGTGTTAAGTAAGCATTGTATTAAGTGCTTTTCTTAAGTAAGCATTGTATTAAGTGCTTGTGTTAAGTAAGCATTGTATTAAGTGCTTGTGTTAAGTAAGCATTGTATTAAGGGCTGTGTTAAGTAAGCATTGTATTAAGTGCTTTTCTTAAGTAAGCATTGTATTAAGTGCCTGTGTTAAGTAAGCATTGTATTAAGGGCTGTGTAAAGTAATCAAAGTATTAAGTGCTTGTGTTAAGTGAGCATTGTGTTAAGTGCTTTATTAAGTAAGCATTGTATTAAGTGCTTGTGTTAAGTAAGCATTGTATTAAGTGCTTGTGTTAAGTAAGCATTGTATTAAGTGCTTGTGTTAAGTAAGCATTGTATTAAGTGCTTGTGTTAAGTAAGCATTGTATTAAGTGCTTGTGTTAAGTAAGCATTGTATTAAGTGCTTGTGTTAAGTAAGCATTGTATTAAGTGTTTGAGTTTAGTGGTATTTGTGCAAGGTGTCGTATTCAGTGAGCACTGCATTAGTTGCTTGTGTTATGAGAACATTATATTAGATGCTTGTTAAGTGAACAGTGTATTATCCGCTCGTGTTAAGTGAACATTGTATTAGGTAATTGTGCTGAGTGGGCATCGTAAACGGGACCTGTATATTATAGCATTATTAAATTAGACTTATTATATGTTTCAAGGCATCAGCCGTTTCCCCACGAAGATAGAGTTAGCTTTCCCTTAAAAGAAACAATTCTCAATCATTGATTTAACAGCTGTACTGCCATATAAGCGCGCACATCACAGTTCAAATAATCCTCCGAACTACGCTATTCCTACCACTACTTCAAAATGCAGGCACCGTACTTCCTATCTTCAGGACTCATGTCCAGCTGATCGGTTTTCCTGAATCTCCTCACAAATGTCACTTTACTCGCATTCCAACAGCTCGTCAAGCCATGGAAACCACTTATCTCCGCTCAAGCCCATCTGACACGCTCCTCAATCCCATCTGACACGCTCACATAAGCCTGTTGGTTCTCACTTCCCTGGCATTCATAACCGCATTTACCACCTCTCTCCAACAGCTGCCGGGACAGACCTAGTCCTTCTTTCCAATCAAGATTTATACATCCTCTTACCTGTAGAAGGCTTCGAAGGTCACCAGCGGCAGTCGTTCCGGTTGGTGGTGGCCTGATCGACCAGGCCACAGCCCGGATGATCAGGTACTGACTTTGGGAACTTACCAATTTCTCTCTTAAAGACAGCTAGATGTTTATTGCTAATTTTCCTTATGCAGGAAGGGAGGGGGTTGAAGAGTCTTGGTCCATTTATAAACTGAGTTCTCTCTTAGTGAAATCACAGAGTCCCTGCATTTCATTGGAAGTATTTTTCCTGTATCTTGCTTTTGTAGGGAGTTACTTCAGTGTGCAGATAGGGACCAATTCCTCCAGAATTTTCGAGGTGTTAATTATGACACATATATGTTTTTTTCCAAAGAGTATAACTCCAGGTAATTCAAGCATTCGCAGTATACCTGGTATACCTGGAGTATACCTGGAGAGGGTTTCGGGGGTTCGATCTGAGACCAGGTCTCGTGGTGGATCATGGTCTGATCAACCATTCTGTTACTGCTGACGTACGAACCACAGCCCGGCTGGTCAGGTACTGACTTTAGGTGCCTGTCCAGGGGTCTATTGGTAATCCCCCTTATGTATGCTGGGAGGCAGTTGAACAGTCTTGAGCTCCTGACACTTATTGTGTTGTCTCTCAGTGTAATCGTGGAGCCCCTGATTTTCATTGGGAAAATGTTGCATCTCCTGCCAAGTCTATTACTTTCATAAAGAGTGATTTTCGTGTGCAAGTTTGGTACTAATTCCTCTAGAATTTTCCAAGTGTATATTATTATGTATCTTTCTCGCCTGCGTTCCAAGAAATACAAATCAAGGGCCTTCAACCGTTCTCGGTAATTTAGGTACTTTATCGAACTTATGTGGGCCGTGAAAGTTCTTTGTACACACTCCAGGTCAGCAATTTCGCCAACCTTGAAGGGAACAGTTAGTGTACAGTAGTATTCCAGTCTTGAGAGAACAAGGGATTTCAAGAGAATCATCATTGGCTTGGCGTCCCTAGTTTTGAAGGTTCTCATTAGCCAACCTATCATTTTTCTAGCAGATGCAGTAGATACATTGTTGTGGTCTTTGAAGATGAGATCCTCTGACATTATTACTCCCAGGTCCTTCACATTACTTTTCCTCTCTATTGTATGGTTAGAATTTGTTGTATACCCTAATACAGTTTTAAGTTTTCCATATCTAAGTAGCTGAAATTTCTCTTCATTGAACTTCATATTGTTTTGAGTAGCCCATTTGAAGATTTGGTTGATATTTATATTCACAAATATTAATCTCAGGTCGAAGAAGTCTCGAACCTACGAACCTTGGAACAAGGGACGCAGTGCTCTACCACCGTACCACACTGGTCCAATACCTTGGCTCTCAGCTAACGCTAGACGTTTTGGTCCAAAGCAGCCAGCTTTCAGGCAGGTGGATTTCAGTTTTTCATCTCATCCCCTACATGCATCGACCGACGAGAGATTTTTACAATGTTTAGAATTCGCAGAACAGTCGAAATATTCACAAACACTAATCTATTTCGCCTGTTCTGCGAATTCTAAACATTGTAAAAATCTCTCGTCGGTCGATCATGAGGATGAGATGAAAAACTGAAAGTCACCTGCCTGAAGGCTGGCTGCCTTGGAACAAAACGTCTAGCGTTAGCTGGGCGCCAAGGTATTGGACCATTGTGGTACAGTGGTAGAGCACTGCGTCCCTTGTTCCAAGGTTCGTAGGTTCGAGTCTCCTTCGACCTGAGATTAGTGTTTGTGAATATTTCGCCTGTGTGTGTGTATATATATATGTATATATATATGTATATATATATTTTATATATATATATATATATATATATATATATATATATATATATATATATATGTAGTGCCGATTAGGTAAAACTTGCGATTTTGGCTTAAATAGCAACGCTCACCTTGCCATATAAGACAAGTGAAAATTTGTGTTTGTAATAATTTCGCCAAAATCATTCTGAACAAAACGAAAAAAATATATTTCATTGTGTTTGTTTATTATTAAATTAATGTTAACGTATCTAAAATATATTTAGTTGGGTTAGGCTAAATTAAATTGAGCTTGTTGTAATAAGGTTAGGTAGGTTTCCAAAGTTTCTCTTGATACAAAATTATAAATTCTTACATTAACATAAATGAACAAAATATATTTTTAAACGTATAAGAGAAAATATTATATATATATATATATATATATATATATATATATATATATATATATATATATATATATATATATATATATATATATATATATATATATATATATATGTCGTGCCGATTAGGTAAAACTGGTCAATTAGCAAGAACTCATTTAAAATTAAATCCTTTCTAAAAAATTTCTTATACGTTTAAAGATATATTTTTTCATTTATGTTAATGTCAAAATATAATATATATATATATATATATATATATATATATATATATATATATATATATATATATATATATATATATATATATATATATATATATATATATATATAAGTCGTGCCGATTAGGTAAAACTGGTCAATTAGCAAGAACTCATTTAAAATTAAATCCTTTCTAAAAATTCTCTTATACGTTTAAAGATATATTTTTTCATTTATGTTAATGTCAAAATTTATAATTTTGTACCAAGAGAAACTTAGAAAACTTACCTAACCTTATTATAACAAGCGCAATTTAATTTAGCCAAACCCAGCTAAATATATTTTAGATACGTTTACAATAATTTAATAATAAACAAACACAATGAAATATATTTTTTTCGTTAGGTTTAGAATGATTTATGATTTTTGCGAAATTATTGGATACACAAATTTTCGCTTGTCTTATATGGCAAGAAGAGTGTTGCTATTTAAGACAAAATCGCAAGTTTTACCTAATCGGCACGACATATATATATATGTCGTGCCGATTAGGTAAAACTTGCGATTTTGGCTTAAATAGCAACGCTCACCTTGCCATATAAGACAAGTGAAAATTTGTATATGCAATAATTTCGCCAAAATCATTGTGAACATAACGAAAAAAATATATTTCATTGTGTTTGTTTATTATTAAATTAATGTTAACGTATCTAAAATATATTTAGTTGGGTTAGGCTAAATTAAATTGCGCTTGTTGTAATAAGGTTAGGTAGGTTTTCAAAGTTTCTCTTGGTACAAAATTATAAATTCTTACATTAACATAAATGAAAAAAATATATATTTAAACTTATAAAGAAAATTTTAGAAAGGACTTAATTTAGATGAGTTCTTGCTAATTGGCCAGTTTTACCTAATCGGACGACATATATATATATATATATATATATATATATATATATATATATATATATATATATATATATATATATATATATATATATATATATGTGTAATACATTAATAAGAAATTAATAATAATAATAGTTTTGGAGGACAACGTTTTGCACTTGAGTTTTATCGTAATGTTTTGAAAAGATAAAGTCTTACACAGTGAAACACTTATGCCAAAAATCTGCAGCGTGATTTTGCTCTGATGCAACACAAAATATGATTGATCATGGTGCATAAAACACCACCAGCACAGCACTGTTCTTTAACTTACAATACAAACATTTAATCCCGTGTCATTTACCTGCCCAGGTTGAATTTGTCGATGCTGAGCTGCACCAGGTCTCCGTACATGTCCCCAGAGGCGATGAAGGTGAGCTGGCAGAAATGAGGCAGTGTACCCCTGGTCGGTTTGGACACCTGCAGTGTGTATGTGGCGCCCACTCGCCCGTAGTACGTCCTGTTACATGCTGTGGAGGATACAACCACATTACACGCTGAGGAGGGCACACACCTATATTACAAGCTCTGAGAATACGCACACACCCAGTGGAGATACACACCAACATCAAGAAGTATAAATAAGAGTCCAAACGTTATACTACAGCACTTCATATAATTACCAAAGACTCACTAATACTATGTTGATCAGTTCTGATCTTTATACTACGAAATGAATAGATATACTCTGGACAACTTACAAAGGATGACAAAATCCACTGTATAATAAATCTTTCGTGAAAGTTAGATTGAGGGTCCTGAACCTGTATTCTTTTGAAAGACTTAATGTACTGAGGACATCCTTCCAAGAAAGAATTCGAAGTAGTGGATTCATACTAGATAAGTTTGGAAAAAGAAAGGATGTTGGAAAGTATTGGTTCAGCAATAGAGAAGTCAATGAGTGGAACCATCTGCCAAGGTCATTGAAACTTCAAATTAAAGTTAGATAGTTACAAAGGGAAGAATACTAATATTTGTATATGACATCCATAGGATGAATTAGTAGGATAATTGAAGCTTAAACTTTGGGTAGCTTTTAGTATAGGTAAAATATGTATTTGAGTGAGAGGGGCTGAATTCGAAAAGGATGTGATAAATATGAGCTAGTAGACGTGCTTTTGTTCTTTCGTTCTTTTATTACACGTTGAGGAGAAACATTGGGACTTATACAGCCCATTAATAACTTCGAATTTTGAATTCTGGAAAATACACAAAGGCTGCAAATTTGAAAGAAATTTGAGGCATTTTTTTCATGAGGGCACGGATTCCTGAAATTCCAAGTTTTATAAACTAAGAACTTTAATAAATTTAAGTGCACAGAAACTAAGCTTAATGGTAATTATCCTGTCCATAAGATGGACCACCTATTAAATATTAAAGCTATTCATAAGAGGTAAACTCATTATGTGTAACATGATTTAACGTAATTAAAGCATTGCACTATTTTACACACAAAACTGTCACCTACTCACTTGAATTTCACTTTCCTCCAGCATCGAAATATAGGGCACCTTGTTTGATTGTTACAAGCTAAACAGCAGAGGATTATGAAAGTTATTGGAGCCATTCCAAGGTTGGAATCGGTTCTACAACTCTTGTCATAGGGCACCTGTCTATGTCAAGTGTTCTAAGAATTTTACCATAGTTACTACATACAAGTTTTGTATATTTGAAGCCAGTTGAATGAGACCTTAGTGTGCTATGAGCGAAAATTAAACTATGAAAGGTGCTCTACCGATGGAACCTAATTAACGAAGATTCGCTAACGTAGGAGCATTATTAGCATGATAAAGTTCCATAATGTTCCATGTCTAATCTGATCTCTTTTTGTTTGTGGTTTATATCTTAAGTCTAATACGGAGTTATTGAAGATTGCATTCGCAGAAATAAAATACAGAGGCTTTGAAACCCAGAGGTTGTTAACTCAGAGGGATTGTTAACCCAGAGGGTTAGCAATCCAGTATAACCCAAGAACGCCAAACTGGGTTATGGAGATAAATGGTATAAAATGTCATTTATCTCCATCACCCAACCCCTTTCTTTAATTATACTGGGTACCTATTTACTGTTAATGAATAAAAACTGCCCGGGTGATATTTAGTCAAAGGCCCCAAAAAATATTTATTAAACATGGAAGAAAAACAATATTAAAGGACATTTTTTTATAGCAAAACAGGATTCAATACTCAAATAACCCGTACATAGGAAAATTAAACATATGACAACGTTTCGGTCCGACTTGAATCATTAATTAGTCACACATGGTCCAAGTCGGACCAAAGGATCTTCATAATTTTCTTTCTCCTATGTTCGATTTATTTATATATTGTTCTAGTCGCCGTATTGTGACTTGATTCTAAAACTGGATTCTTCGGCAGTGTGCTTCTCTTTTATATATGACTGCTGTATAATGGAAACATAAGTGAGGTATAGTTCCCTGTTATATTCCATCATACAGGATGGATTTCATAGTGTGGAAATCTGTCAGCTTGAGCTAGGAGACTCCCTTACGGTGATATAGATATCGCTAAGTAGTGCATTGAGGGTTCAAGAGTAATGGGACCATTGAAGGTTTCGTTCCAGCAGAGATGGACTTACCATTATTTAGGAATTACTATTTCTCAGGCGGGACTAGCCCATACATAGGAAAAATAGAATTTGTATGATGATAATTCCAACACCACGGAAATGGGTTTCAAAAATTATTTTATAAGAATGAAAAGAAAACGGGAAGGGGAAGGGATGGAAATTTGGACAATATTTTACAAGAAAAAGCAAGTGCATACATGTAGAAACAATGCGGATTCATGGTTACAAAAGCTTTTCGTCATTTTAAAACTACAATGAATACCTATGAATACATTTTAGCACTAGCCTCACGACATCCTAGTTAAACACTATGAAGACAGGTACACATAAATACAGTTACACAAATTATCATACATGGTAACATATGTGTAAATTACCTAGGATAAAAACCCTAAACAAGTAAAAGTAATTTATTTACGATGGGGTCCTACTAAGTAACAACTACTAAATAGGAAGATGAAAAAAATGGAAGAATAGAGGGAAGTGGGGAGAATGAGAAAGGATGTTGGGAAAGGCTGGGAGTTAAGAGAGAGGTAAGGAGTTGAGGAAGAATGATGGCAGGGTGTTGGAGAGGATGGTGGCAGACAGTTGGAGAGGATGGTGGCAGGGAGTTGGAAATGGTGGCAGGGAGTTGGAGAAAATAGTGGCAGGGTGTTGGAGATGATGGTGGCAGGGAGTTGGAGAGGATGATGGCAGGGAGCTGGAGAGGATGATGGCAGGGTGTTGGAGAGGATGATGGCAGGGTGTTGGAGAGGATGGTGGCAGGGAGTTGGAGAGGATGATGGCAAGGTGTTGAAGAGGATGATGGCAGGGTGTTGGAGAGGATGGTGGCAGGGAGTTGGTGATGGTGGCAGGGAGTTGGTGATGGTGGCAGGGAGTTGGTGATGGTGGCAGGAGTTGGAGAGGAGGTTGGAGGGTGCTGGGGGCAGGGGATGAGAAGTAGAGGCTAGGGAAGGAGGTCAGAGCGAGGGTTGGCCAGACAAAATCCCCGAGTTAAAGTGGAAACAATATAACCTGTAGGTGACACACTGCCCCCCCCATTCTTGCTGAATCAACCCCACCCAACCCCCACCCGGCCCCGCCCTGCTCTACCTCGCCCTGCCCTGCTCTACCTCGCCCTGCCCCGTGATGACCCGCCCTGCTGTACCCCTCCCTGCCCTGCACTGTCCTGTCCCGCCCTGCATCGTCCTGACCCTACACGCTTTGCTACACCCTGCCCTGTCCTGTTACATCTGGCTCTGTCCCGGCTCTCAACACCCCACCCCACCCCGCCAACCCTCTCCCCTTGCAATCCCGCTCAATCCTGCCCCGCCACGACCCGGACCCGCCCCGGCCGCGGCCCGGCCCGCTCCAACTACTCCATCACCACCCCTGGACCCACCAAGAGAATAGAGGAAAGGTTCTCCCGGACCAACGATTTCAAGCAGTTTTGGCTTCTAGTGTCTCCTTTTCAATTAATAATTTTTATCAGCTGCACTAAACCTTCTGTTACGAGACTCGAGAGACGGAATGGCTACCGAACATGTGTATGAAGAACGCCTTACGGAGCGGAGTCACCGCTAGATTAGACTAAAAAGAAGAACAAGGACTTCAAGTGAATAATTCCTCGCTTCTTTGGCTATATCTCGACGTTGCAGAATTTGATAAAGTCATGGCTGTGTTTGCCATCAGTGGGATCACAGAGATTCAGAGTGAGCAGACCTGTCATCGCTTCGAGACGTGAATTTGTCTGAGAGTCGACGATCTCAGCAGTTCCGCCACGAACCCGGACGTACAAATCTGCAGGCAGCTCTCGTGTCAGCGTTTCCAATGTTGATGCGATTCTCACTGAGGTCACTTGAGCGGGCGGTCAAAGTTTGTGGAGTTTGGCGCTGCCAGGATCCGATGGTAATCCTCCAGAGAATGATGGGGGGGGGGGGGAGATTCCTTAAGGTTTCTGAAGAGCTCTTGATCCAAGGAATTGGAGTTACCCTCCTTTACTTGGATCAATCTTGATTCATTTCAAGGAGTAGACCTACAGATTTATCCTGACTCAAGTCTAAGCCGTATGATGACCATTCTGTCATCTACCCATCTTTGTAACTGTATATACACCCCCTGTATGACCCCTGTGGGTTTAGCACATAGTTACGATTATAATTTATAGCTATCTATCTTTACATGTCTGTATATACCAGCTTGTTTCTGCTTCATGCGTATTAATAAATTAAAAAGTAAAAAACAAGGATATCCCCAAAAAATAAGCAGTGTGATTAATTTTTATTTGAATGCTTAGGTCTTTCTTCTAGGAAAAAAACACAAAACAACTGACTAAATTCTAAGAACCTATTGACTTGTAGGGTAATAGTTGCTCATTGCGACTTGTGTTGAGTTTACAAACTATATGGATGGATAGGTACGAAAACAGATATGCCATGAAATCTGTTGGGGTTTGAGATGAGATATTAGCATCCCAGTTGGTGCCAGCTTATACAGCTATATCACTTAACTAGGTTCAAAATCATCCTATTAGAATCCTCGTATCTTGATGGTTACAGCCCTGGGCCTGCTACTCGGGTGGACCTCAGTTCGATTTTGTTATTTCGTTTATTTTATTCATAGAAAGTTCTTCATTAGGACTTATCTTGGGTTTATAGTCAATCATATATAGAATTCATTGGTGTGCCAGCTGGAAACATCTATAAATATTCACCAGCTGGACACAGCTATAAATATTCACCAGCTGGACTCAATTATAAATTTTCAAGATCTGGACACGGCTATAAATATTCACCAGTTACATAGCTATAAATATTCACTAGCCGGACACAGCTATAAGTATTCACCAGCTGGACACAGTTATACACTGTGCACCATCAGAACACACACACACTGGTACACCAGCTGGACACAGCAACATACTGGTACAACAGCAGGACACAGCTGTACAATGGTGCACTGCTGAACACTAATATACTCTGATCTATCTGCTGGACGAAGTTGTACACTGGTACACCAGCTGAACACAACTGTACACTTGTGCACCAGTTGGACACAGTTATTCACTGGTACACCAGCTGGACACAACTATTCACTGGTGCACCAGCTGGACACTGGTGAACCAGAGACGCACGGATATACATAGCACCAACTGGATAAAGCTATTCACTGGACACAGTTATTCACAAGTGTACTAACTTGACGTAGCTGTACACTCGTGCATCAGCTGGATACAGTTACTAGTTCATTAACTTAAAACTCGAGTATCAGCTTGACGCAACTTTACAAACATTAACACTAATCTTCTTGGAAATAATTAAAAGCGACCCCTGTGGTGAAGGAGATTATTTACTCGGCGCAGGAAGCGGAGGAGAGGATACTAAATTAACTCAACACAATGTGGAAAAAATGCAGACCTAATCGACTCGAAGTACCATGAAAAAATTAAAACAGATGGAACGAGAATTGATAGACAATAAGATTTTCTAAAGAATAAAATGCATGAATAACATATGTGTAAAGAACACATGATTATGGTCAATAAAAAACGATATGGAGACAGAAACACAGGGTATTGATTGATCTGTATATTTCGACCCCCCTTCTAGGATCCTAGAAGGTGGTCGAAATATACAGATCAATCAATCTCTCCTGTGTTTCTGTCTTCACGTGGGTTATTATTGAACAATAAAATGCATGTGCAACGTCAGGGTATCTTTATTGACGAGACGTCATGTGTGTCTTATTCATCCCTTACTGGTATTGTGTACCACTGATGTACCAAGTACGAAGACACAATACACTGAACTTTTTTTTTTCTGGGACAAGACTTCGCTTAGAGTAGAACTTTAGGAAGTCATGACTTGATAATGCGGTTCACAGAGAGAAACGTTATCCCAATACACCCCAGTTTTGCACATTGGGACTTTATACGTCTATCTCTCGGCATTACGCCTATGTATGAATTAAGCTTAGTAGATAGGATTTCCAGGTGCAGAAAGTGAAGTGAAAGAATCAGAATCAACGTGTATGGAGGGACGTGGAAGTTCCTGGAGTCGGTGGACTTTTGAAGTAACGAGGAGAAAAACACCGAGGAGCATTTAGTAAGGGAGGTCGGGGAGGCGAAAGTGAAGACTTTTTTGTCCCGGGAACAGACCATGAGGGTCGATGATTCCTGGAATCAAGAAGGGGTAGCTAAAGCATGGAGAAACAAGTAATCAGAGAGGAAGGGATAAGAGAGAATATCTGGAACCCCTAAATCCCGATAAAATCACACGAATCCTACTTTGCTTATCACACGACTCTTCACCTAATACTTCTCTCCTCCAGATCAGTCTTTCTCTGCCACGACACACCCAGTACCATCTACCAAGAACACAACCACAGACAACCAACACCTAGAGACCTTCTTCCTCTGACACGACACACCCATACCTAGCCACCAAAATCACCTGCACTGCCAACCAACAACTAGAAGAAAATAACCATTATCATCATATATATGTCTATATACCATCATTTACTATACAAAATCAGGAATTACAATAAAATCAACAAATGAAATAATAACTGCAACACTTACAGTAATAAATCTATATCATTAACAAAACCAATACTTTCATTAAAAAAATATTAATTGCAATAATTTCATAAAAATGGAGAATTAGAAATGTGCAACATCTGAGTATCTTTAAAAATACCCATATGTTGCACTTGTGTCTAATTCTTCATCTTGTCCGAATTATATACCATGCATATGCTCTATTTCCAACAATTACAATAAATATAGAGATAAAAAAAAATATATATTAAAGCTAATAATAATACTAATGCTCCTCATCCATCCTGTGGACGAAAGCGCAAGAGCATATGGACACATAAAAGGCCTAGGAACTAGGCCCCAAAAGGGTTAACAGGAGTACATCTGGATATATATGAACAGTTGATTTATCTGTTGCAAGCAAATATAGGAAATTTGCTTAATGTGTCTGGTATCTTATTTTCATTTATGAGATACCTTGATTTATCAAATATATATATATATATATATATATATATATATATATATATATATATATATATATATATATATATATATATATATATATATATATATATATATAAAATTCATAGACCTCAGCAACGTACAATTAAGCATATAGTATTCAAGATAGTGACTATAGGGCTGGCCACATACCTTGCATTTGGCTTGACCATCTGTTTGTGTCTGCCAAAATGACAGAAGTACTTATAAGCAAGCCTAAGTCTGGCTACTACAACATCAGTTAGTCTGGTCATATTGCAAGTTCCTTACACATATTTATCTCCACTCATGTTATCTTAGTGAGCGATAACTGTATTCCTATAACATTCAGTTTCATTATATATTTTTCTCCTAATATTATTCCTAATGCTAAACACAGACATATCAAAGTTATATTTTACATTTTCCTTCGGGGTACTTTTTTTTTTTTTTTGCTAACTTATCAACTTTATCATGACGGAATAATTCAGTGTGGGACGAAAACCATAAAAAATCCTACATTAATTTCTTTTTCCAATTTTTTTTTTAGCATTTCCATCTACCTTCTCCAATGAGCAAGTTAACAATAACATAATCAAACAAATACAGAAAAATAACATTTGTAGCGACAGAATTAACAATTACACTAAGCAAACGAGAAGTCACAAAAAACAATTACAACAACAAAACCATTGGAAATAATAATGCTGACACAATGGCACAACGTTGCGTCGGAAAATAGGTGATTTTTTGCAGTGGAGTACTGCGTCAGCCGGACGAGTGTTCACTTGTATACACTGGCCACGTTCAGGGCAATATTTCTTAGTCCAATATTCGCTTCCGCTCTCTGTTGTGACTTTGTGTTCCGTAAACGAGAGAAATTACGGTATTTTGAACGCACCTGTGTGTGTTCGTTTACATTTTCGTGTGGGTGCGTGTATTTTCATGGTTGTGCGTTCTTATGTGTGTTGTGCTCATGCACTCGTGGGCTTTCTACATTTGCGTGCGTTAGAGTGCATTTTCCTGTGCGCCCACATGCATGAGTGATTTTTATGTGCGTGCATTTCTGCACAGATTTTCATGTATGTGCGTCCACATGCTTGTTTTCATGTTTTCTCATGATTGCACATGTATGCAAGAGTCCATTTGTGTGTGTGTTTTCATGTGCGTTCTCACGTGTGCGTATATGTAGTTGTCATTAAATATTTTCATATCCATTTGCATAAAATTTAATATGTAAAAATACCAACAAGTAATTTTCCACCATGGCATCCAATGAACTAGTAACATAATTTTTTCCACACATCCTTCATGGTTTAGTGGAAGTGCACGACCCCAGCTTCATTAGTGACGTTAATGACTCTCACAGCTTCAGCAGCAAAATTTGCTGAGATGCTGGCCTGCGAGCAGACAGTAAAGCTGAGACAATCCCATTAAGGAATTTTTTTTATATAGACATATTCTAGGTCGAAATGTCTGAAGTGGAGACTGACGGTCTCACAGGAATGAGTGCGCATCACACTGAAACTTCCAATCAACTGTTTCTATTTCGGCACTGGGCAAATGTCCCAGCCCACGGACTCTCCACATTGCAATAATTGTACACCTTACCACAATATTCACACTGAGTACCATAATATTTGCAGCAGTGGGGAAGCTGGCCATTATGCTTTGCACATTTTGAACTGTCAAGGTTTCTAGGGTTGGCTTGTTAGGCGCAAAGATGTCAACATCATGAGAAGGAACATCATTCTGGCTGAGTGACCAGCCAGCCCGTCCTTTGTTTTTTGACCTCCCTGCTCACTTTTACCACTACTCATTTCCTCTATTACCATCACTGCAGTGAAGTGTCGAAGAGCCTACCGACTGCGTTCTTCCTGGCCTGCCTGACCCTGACTGCGCCTCGTCTGCCACAGTCAGTTATGATCGCCGTCTTCAAACTCTGCCATGACTGATACGCTGCTGGGTTAAGTCCTTGCTCTTTCTTTATCACTAATGACCTTTCTTCTCACCAACCTATTCTTGCACTATCAACACTTCCCTGTTCACCCCCAACGCGGGTCTTTTCTGTTCTCTTCTATTCTGAGTGTCCAGCTGAAAGGCCAGCCTGATACTTCATATCCCACAATCCAGGTAATTTTGTCAACCACACTGACTAGATAATAATCTATACCAGGAAGAATGACGGATCACTGATGTGGAACTCACATCAGTGGGTGAGATGCCATCAACAAATTTTTCTGAGAATAAGAAAAAAATGTTTGGAGTGAGATTAATAAGTTGAGAAAGCCTAGGGAACGAATGGATTTGACAGTTAAAATAGGAGAGGAGAGTTATTAGATGGAGAGTTGGAGGTATCGGGAAAATGGAAGGAATATTTTGAGGACCTGTTAAGTGTTGATGAAGATACGGAAGTTGATTCACGAAATTGTAATGACACGACTGCAAACAAACCATGGTACGGGTGGGGTTTGAACTCACGGTGAGTTGAACTGGCCGCAAGTTCAATCCCTACCCGTACCGTGGTTTGATAAGGAAGTTGCGAATTCGTGCATTGACCAGGGAGGTATAACATCTTGCAGGAGTGAGGACGAGCCAGATGTGAGTGTGGGGAAGGTGCGTGAGGATGTGGGTAGAATGAAAGGGGCAAAAGTTGCTGGGATTAATGGGATCAAGAGAAATGTTAAAAGCAGGTGGGGATATAGTTCTGGAATGGTTGGTACTATTAATAATATATGAATGAAAGAGGGGAAGGTACCTAAGGATTGGCAGAGAGCATGCATAGCTCCTTTGTATAAAGGCAAAGGGGACGAAAGAGAATGTAAAAATTACTGAAAGTTATTACTGAAAGAATTAAGAGTAAGACGGAGAGAAGGATCGCAGATGAACAAGGAGGCTTTTGGAAGGGTAAGGGGTGTGTAGACCAAGTGTTTACAGTGAAGCATACAAGTGAACAGTATTTAGATAAAGGTAGATATATTTGTTCCACTTATGGACTGGAAAAGGCATATGATAGGGTGGATAGGGAGGCAAAGTGGTAGACGTTGCAAGTGTATGGAATAGATGGTAGGTTATTGAAAGGAGTTAAGAGTTTTATGAGGATAGTGAGGCTCAGGTTAGAGTATGTAGGAGGGAAAGATAATTTCCTAGCAAAAGTAGCCCTTAGACAGGGATTCTTGACATCACCATGGAAAGAGTATGTTACAGTTTATTCAGCGTATGTCACACTTCCATATAGACTGCCTTCCAACCAGCGAAGCGGGTGCTAAGGGCTTAATGATCAATAGGGTACCTGTCGTTAAATCATTGCCTTGGTTCACTGGCAAATCACAGTCAAGCCCACCAAAGCTGAAGCAACGTGGTTCACTTGTGGTAAGCATTGTCAGACTTGCCTAGCTGCTGGATGAGCACGGTGCACACTCTCTTGCTCTGCTTTGCCATCTGTCACCGTGGTGTACATATTGAACATATCTGTATATATCTTGTGAAGGCAAATATACATCTTGAGTTTTATTGTCTCCACATTCTCATTACGACCAGGTCTCACAGGCTATTCTTTACCTGTGTTCGTAATAACTTGAAGGGCGTGTAAAGCTGTAGTGGAAACAAGGAGGGGTATCGGTCGTCCTAAGAAAGGTTGGAGGGAGGGGGTAAAGGAAGTTTTGTGTGAGAGGGGCTTAAACTTCCAGCAAGCGTGAGTGAGCATGTTAGACAGGAGCGAATGGAGACAAATGATTTTAATGACTTAACTTGCTGTTGAAGTGTGAGCAAAGTAACATTTATGAAAGGATCCAGGGAAACCGGTTAGCCGGACCTGTGTCCTGGAGGTGGGAAGTATAGCGCCTGCACTCTGAAGGAGGGGTGAATTTATGTTGTAGTTTTTTAAATGTAGTGTAGACGCGCCTCTGGCAAGACAGTGATGGAGTGAATGATGATGAGTGTTTCTTCCATTTTGGGTCACATTGCCTCATTGAAAAACGGCAGATGTGTTAATAAAAAAATAATGGTAGAATTAGCAACAAAATGTTCGGTAAAAGGTCACCATTGCAACTAATGTGCCAGGAGCTCCTGGAGAGCGAAACGTTTCCACAATAAAATGTCACATTAGTTGATTTTGTGTCCTTTTACCTAACATTTTACTATTGAGCAACAGGGTAATGCTATTGAAAACAGGGGAGAAGAAGCTGTGAACAACAGATATGGGAATTTGGGCCATCAGTACCATTTAGTTACATTAGAACTGGAGACCCAAGTGAAATGGTAAAAACATTCAAAAGATTTCCTCAGTGAACTGAGTTCCAGGATCATCGGCACACACATACTATATATATATATATATTAACCAGCCGTTTATATAAACTCCGTAGTTTCGTAGCAATATCAAATATTTTCTTAATAATTTCCTCATCAAGAATCTCCGGGTTGTACACTCGGTAAGCTCTCAGAAACGTAGTGAGAAAGACACTTCTTTTCACTCTTTCTTCTTGGTTAGAGTAGTAGTGGATGTATGAGCAAACACTAGTGGCCTTCCTACATACTGTTAACTTGAACTTTCTATTAAATTGGTGGATCAGAACCTCTAAGAATGAAAGTTTAATTAAAGTACACCTCTTTCTCTACGGTGAATTTAGAAGACGGGACAAGAGCTGTAAAAATGTGTCCAGATCCATATCATTCTGCCAAAGATAAAAGATGTCATCCACATATCTGAACCACTTAGCTTCACGGGCAGGATATCTTTCAACAGCTTAGTCTCAAAAAACTCCATATACATATTGTGTAATAGAGAAGACAATGGATTTCCCATTGCCATTCCCTGCCTTTGAGGGTAATATTTCCCCTCAAACTCAAATTTTCAAACAACTACACATAACTTAATCAACTCAGTAATGGTGTTCTTATCTTATCATGGTATGACTTAACAAATCCTTAAGAACAATTCGGTTTCACAGGTCTAAGCAAAGTCTCATTAAATGTTTCCGGGGATAGGTCACCTTGTTTTTCCAGATTGCAAAAAGTCTTAACAAGGTCAACATAGTGCCCCCACTAGTAGGAGCAAAACTTAACCCATATCCTAGGGCTGTGTGTTGGTCTTGGATAAGCTCAATACTCGACAGGTGACGAAATTTGGGTTAGCATGTTGGGACCAACCACTCTGTTCTATGAGGTTGTTTAAGTTTCTAGCGTGTAAACATTCAGTTTTCCGTCTCATTCTAATTCCCTATATAGGTAATCTAATAAATGATCTTGCCACTCCAGTGGTATCATCTTGAAGAACTTTTTTTTAAATTGTCCAAATGGTTGGTAAAAGTATTACCTCCAATGACTGGCAATATCTCTAAAGCCCACGTAAAAAAACGCTGTTGACCTCACTCACAAAATTTGAAATTTTGAACATGTACAGTGATTTTACATTAGAAAGTTTTGATGTCACTGCGTTGTTAACACATGTTCCTATTCTGAATCTGTTATTCTATCTGGATGAAGACTTAGATGAGTTTCCCTGCCGTTCAATAAGAACGTTATTACTGAGTTGATTAATTTGTGTGTAGTTGATTGGGCAGCTAATTCATTATGCAAGGGGGATATGCATCTTCATATAAATTAATAAAGATTTAAATGCAAGTTTAAATAAGGCATAATTTTGTGAATTTCTTTGCGTTGTAAGAGAGCTTTTAATAATTAAAAAATAGCTAACAGGAAATTTATAAAGCATGACATATGACATAGCCTTAAGAAAGGATGAAAAACTTCAAAATTAGAAAACAAAAATATATAAGTAGTAAATGTTAAGAGATTGCTATTAGTACAAAAAATAGGCTATAAATTAGAGAAGGAATCACAATGACCAATAACACTTTCAGTTTGCATTTTACTATGAAACACAAGCGAAAAAAAACGAAGTACGGGAAAAAAAGAAAAAAATGGAAATGAAGATAACCCATAGATTAATCCTAGAGGGAAATAACTAATTGTATGTCTAATAGAAAATAAGATATCCTAGTGAAGATGTCTCAGTTGCATCACTGACCAAAATAAAAAAATATATTTGTAAATTACGACTGATAGGAAGCGTAAGTACGTTGAATGGTATTTTTTCCCCCAACAGTAGTTGATAACTAGAATGTGTTCTAATTAGAGCCAGTTTGTGCCTCTGAGACTTTATACGACATTGTTCATAGATGACAGGACACCATAAACATACTTCGATTTGTCTATTATTAGGTAACAAAAGAGGCATACGCGGACACGCACGTGCACACACCCACGGCCCAAGAATTTAATAATAAAATGTGGCCACTATTTTTGAGATGAACTCGTAACGTTCCAGTCTATGTCATTTTTTTAAATTATTGATGCATTGTTCCGTGTTGTTTAGGGTAAAATAAAAATGTTGGTGACACTAAACGCGGCAACGGCACTCGTTGAGGCCGCTAGGTGTGCAGTAACTTTAGAATTATGGCAGTATTTCAATAGTAAGGGGAGAGGGAAGGCAACAACAGCTAGGACAATGTTTGGTAACAACGGTAGGACAACGGCTTTTTCGAAAACAAACGGTAGAGGTACGAAGGTGTCTGGAGGCAATGGTAGGAATATAACAGTATCTGAAAACAAGTGAGGCTATGACTATATAACAATACTTCCACAACATACCATGTACAAAACGTACACATGCAATGTAGTACTGATTTTCGAATTCCTTGTGTAAGCTTACACTGAGGGTAGAATGTCCTGTTGGGGAGCAGGTGAAACTATATTTCAGAAGAGACAACTCTGAATGAGAGAATTCATGAAAGCAGTGCAATGGAGAAGTAACTGGTAGGAAAGTCAAAGAACAAGTTGATGGAGAACCTAGCTGAAAAATGCTGGAGGCAGAAGATAAATTCATACCCACTTAAAGAAGAGAATACTGGAAAAATTAAGAGAAGCAGTGGTTTAATAAAAGATGAAGAGAGGAAAATTCAAAATGCAAGAACATGGAAAACCTGTAGAAAACAAAGGACAGAAGAAAACAGGGAGGTGAGCAGAAGACCAAGTAACACCGAGCAACAGTTTGAACATGACAGACCAACAAAATTCAGGTCCGAATCGAAAGTGATTCACACTTACCTCTGTAAAAAAAGACGAGAGTAAAACACCAGGAAACAAAACTGAAAACAAAAGTAGAGCTAACTAAAGTGTACCTTGAATTAATTTTTGGGATCAATCCTCCTACGGCTCGAGAAACAAGTCTGTGAGGAGATGAAGGAAGAATTTAAAAAGTGTTCTCAGTGGAAACTGGGAAAAAACAACATGTGGAAACGAAAAAAAAGAGCAAAAAATCATGGAGAAACAGGTACTGGAAACCCTACACTTTTGACTGAGTTTGATATAGCAAAATCAATTGGACTCAACAATCTATCACCATGAGTTCTGCATGAGAGAACAAAAGCTCTGTATGAACCACTAGATAAATCTATAACAAATCAATACATGAAGAACAATTGCCAGATGTCTGAAATATAAAACCTAAGATAATAGAGAAGATAATCAGGGGATAGAGGGAGCACTAGAAGAGCAGGGAATTCATATAACAACAATGTCAATTCTTGCTTCACAAACCTGCTGAAATTCTGTGACAAAGTAACAAAAGAGAGAAAGAGAGAGAGAGAGAGAGAGAGAGAGAGAGAGAGAGAGAGAGAGAGAAAGAATGACTGGACTTCTTATCCTTGTCCTCCAAGAAGGCATTTCATATTATTCCTCACAAGACTGAAAAAAAACAGGAAAAAAGGGAATTTACTGCAGTAGAAAGAGTAAGATATATCAGAATGGGAGTGTGACAAGAGAGGTTCCAAAATGATCGGTATTAGAACAAGTTCAGGTATAAGTGAGTGATACGCCAGAAGGGATAATTAAGCTAAAATAACCTTAGATTTTTTAGGTGATCCCAAAGGGGGACCTTTGAAAGTTGTCTGATTTTTTCTTCTTGTCTTTTCTTCTTACTTAGCTTATAACTCGAGAACACCTCATTAATTACTAATAAGGCTTCAAATTTCCAACAAATGTCGTTCCAGATGAGTGCCCTATTAACAAAGCTGTTAAAGACATTCCAAGCCTCCTGGAATGGTTCAGATAACTTCCTGAACCCTCAGTGGCGAAGCTTCAAACATCAAAAACATTCAAGTGTGTGTCACAACATCTTCAATATTTAATGGATGGTACCCATTAAGTTTTGTTTGCTTGGAGGCAAATTTGTTGATGTAGTAAAGTCCTTTTCAAAACTTTCTACCAGAACATGGATTGGTGAAACAGTCAGCCCATGGGGCTCGCCGTGCATCCTTATTAAAAACATGGATGAGGGAGTATGGATGTATATAGATGACATCACATCTATACACATCTATATTCAAATTTTCACCTCTGTCGTGGTTTCCTGAACATTAATATCTCGCTGCGATTTTACTGAATAAATAGTGGTAATTAATTTTATTCACTAACTAAAGTATGTTTCTTCTGATTGGCTTCAAAATATTATTAATGATTCATTCTGTGAAAAGAATTTTAAAATTTTAAAATTTTCTTGAAATAGTTAAAAAATTGGTATCGTTGTGTTTATTAAAATAAAGTTTGCTTCCTATCCAGTAACTAGAGAATGCTTCTTGAGATCGGATTTAAACCCTTAACCCTGGTCAGTCTTACGTAGATAAAGTGTTGGATTGATTTTGGCCTGTGTGCGCCCCAATTTACTATGTCTAATGCAAGAAATTGGGAAAATTTAAATGCTGAATTTCATGCGGTAAGCTCTGAGTGTCGCACCAAATTACCTTCAAACCATGAACGAAGATAAATTAATAATTCAACTTCTGAGTGACTTTAAAGCTAAATATGTTTGGTCAATTTAGGTTACTGGCCTCACTAGATAACAGGAGAACATCTCAGTATAGCGTCAACGCTGGTGCTTTTTTTTGTGGAAGGCTACGTCTGGGCTGAGTATATCATAATTAACCATTTTTATTGAAGGAATTCTAACATTAGTTTCCATACGATGACTTATGGATGCTTCTTATTTGCTTAAAATTTTCACTGCTGTTATTTGCGTGAATTATTTACTTATGCCACACTCTGCACTGTTCCATTCGTATGCACTTAGGCACAGAGGACTGGATTTATAAAATACAAGGATACTTCTCCCTGACTACACTGTCTGAAACACGTCTAGTTTACAAGGTGTTGAGGGTTCACATATATTATGGGAACATTAACTTGGGATAATTTAACCCAGTGATACCAAAAGTGGGCGGTACCGCCCCCCTGAGGACAATGGAAAGATCCAAGGGGGGTGAAGAAAAAAGGGTGCGGTAGTGGGGCGGCAGGGTGCCATCAGAGCTAAGGGAGCGTTTGTTTTACAAAATCTAAGTCACGAACACTTAATACAAATGTTTTACAAAGAATAAATTAACATAGTTATATACGAAAGCATAGTTTTATTTTGTGGTCCGATGTCGGAATTAAAAGTCAAAACGTTTGTCATTAAGCACTCATATTTTTATGAGATTACTTATCAAAATCGAACAAAATGAATACTATACTAAATTAAAATCTGTTTGTTTATGCTTGTTAGTTTGGACAGCAGGGTAGACGGTCCTGTGGGGTTAGTATGATACAAGTTCATGAAGCAACTGGCAGCGTGGTTGGAGGAGGGTGCAATAACAGAGGCAACTGGCAGTGTGGTTGGAGGAGGGTGCAACAACAGAGGCAACTGGCAGAGTGGTTGGAGGAGGGTGTAACAACAGAGGCAACTGGCAGTGTGGTTGGAGGAGGGTGTAACAACAGAGGCAACTGGCAGTGTGGTTGGAGGTGGGTGCAACAACAGAGGCAACTGGCAGCGTGGTTGGAGGAGGGTGCAACAAAACTGAGAATGCTGGATTTAGCATAAAACAGTAGAGGCCCGAGGAGCGTGGGAAGATATATATACCGCCTGATCTAGTGCGATAGCTGACATTTACAGCAAAATATGGAAATAGGACGCAAAATGTGATGGGAACACAGTATCTGGGCGCGTATTAGGCGGTGGTCTACTGAATATCGCCAGAGGAACACACAAACCGAATTACCTTTGAAGTGAATGCTCGTTTGGCAAATCAAAGTCTAACTTTTTAAAACTCTCAACAAAAAAGTCCTTCACTGCCCAATACACGGCATATGTACTCAACCATTTGTACTCGGATATTTATGGTTGCAAGGGTCGCGTCTCTGCTCATGGCCCTGCCTCTCTCCTGGCTGCTATTGGGTTCACTCTCTCCTGGCTTCGTGAGCCCTATCATACCTAATCATTAAGCTTAATATTGATTCTGTCTCTATCACGTCGTTGCCTAGGTTCTTACACTTCCTGACAACTTTAAGACTACAGAAGTATTTCCTGACACTGAAGTTACTCATCTGTGGTTTTCAGCTTCCAGCTGTGCCCTCGTGCACCTGAAGTAAAAAGTAGCAGAAGTAAAAAGTAGCACTAGCAAAAGAAATATATGGATTGAGCCATAAGGAGAGACTAAAGAAGGGGTGAACAGACATTAGAAAGATTGGATTTACCCTTTCCAAGGCTCTAACTATAAGATACACTGAATATAATTTAACAATAAACAAAGCCAAAATCGCAAGTTTTGGCTTTGTTTATTATTAAATTATTGTAAATTTAACTAAAATATATTTTGTTGGATTATATACACAATACACAATAAAGAAAACACAGTACACAGTACTCACGGGAGCAAGCGTTGGGCTCGTCACTAGCGTCTTCACAGTCTGGGTGGCCGTCACAGTAGAGGTCGAGGCTAACACACTGCTTGTTTCTGCAGGGGAACTCGGCCATGGTGCACGCCCCCAGGCACGCCCGCACGCCCATGCTCACCCACACCGCCGCCCACGCAGCCACCCGCGACCCCACCCACATGACCTGTAGGGAAAAAAGGGGAATTTGTTCAAGTCTGCAAGGTAACTTGTACGATTTCGTGAAATATACAGTGCAAAAAAAAGTAGCTACGTTTCGATTTGATTCTCAAATCTAGTTCAGTGGTACAACAAAGTGAAAAGTTTGGATTTATGTAGCGGGTAACTTTATGCAGGGGGGAAAAGGCCACTATATAATAATGAATAGAGTAACTGAACGCCAGATTGGGTGAGGCTCTGAGAAGTGGTTCTCTGTTGTCTTGTTCTTACTGCCGGTTTAGCAAGATGTAATTGTGAGGAGGTAGTTAATAGTGTGTTTGGTGGTAGTTACCAGTGTGTGTGGTGGTAGGTACCAGTGTGTGTGGTGGTAGTTACCAGTGTGTGTGGTGGTAGTTACCAGTGTGTATGAGGTGGTAGTTACCAGTGTGTGTGGTGGTAGTTACCAGTGTGTGTGGTGGTAGTTACCAGTGTGTGTAATGGTAGTTACCAGTGTGTAAGGTTGTAGTTACCAGTGTGGGTAGTGGTAGTTACCAGTGTGTGAGATAGTAGTTACCAGTGTGTAAGGTTATAGTTACCAGTGTGTGTGGTGGTAGTTACCAGTGTGTGTGGTGGTAATTACTAGTGTGTAAGTGGTGGTAGTTACCACTGTGTGTGAAGTGGTAGTTACCACTGTGTGTGAAGTGGTAGTTACCAATGTGTGTGGTGGTAGTCACTAGTGTATGTGAGGTGGTAGTTACTAGTGTGTGTGGTGGTAGTAACCAGTGTATGAGGTGGTAGTTACCAGTGTGTGTGGTGGTAGTTACTAGTGTATGTGAGGTGGTAGTTACTAGTGTGTGTGAGGTGGTAGTTACTAGTGTGTGTGAGGTGGTAGTTACCAGTGTGTGAGATGGTAGTTACCAGTGTGTGAGACGGTAGTTACCAGTGTGTGAGACGGTAGTTACCAGTGTGTGAGATGGTAGTTACCAGTGTGTGTGACGTGGTAGTTACCAGTGTGTGAGATGGTACTAACCAATGTGTAAGATGGTAGTTACTAGTGTGTGAGGTGGTACTTACCAATGTGTGAGGTGGTAGTTACCAATGTGTGAGATGGTACTAACCAATGTGTAAGATGGTAGTTACTAGTGTGTGAGGTGGTACTTACCAATGTGTGAGGTGGTAGTTACCAATGTGTGTGAGGTGATAGTTACCAGTGTGTGAGGTGGTAGTTACCAGTGTGTGTGAGGTGGCAGTTATCAGTGTGAGGTGGTAGTTACCAATGTGTATGAGATGGTAGTTACCAGTGTGTGTGAGATGGTAGTTACCAATGTGTGTGAAATGATAGTTACCAATGTGTGTGAGGTGGTAGTTACCAGTGTGTATGAGATGGTAGTTACCAGTGTGTGAGGTGGTAGTTACCAATGTGTGTGAGGTGGTAGTTACCAGTGTGTGAGGTGGTAGTTACCAGTGAGGTGGTAGTTACCAGTGTGTGAGGTCGTAGTTACCAGTGTGTGAGGTGGTAGTTACCCGTGTGTGAGATGGTAGTTATCAGTGTGTGTGAGGTAGTGGTTACCAGTGTGTATAAGATGGTGGTTACCAGTGTGTATGAGATGATAGTTACCAGTGTGTGGGAGATGGTAGTTACCAGTGTGTGTGAGATGGTAGCTACCAGTATGTGTGAGGTGGTAGTTACCAGTGTGTGAGATGGTAAGTTACCAGTGTGTGAGGGGGTAGTTAGAAGTGTGTGTGAGGTGGTAGTAACCAGTGTGTGTGAGATGGTAGTTACCAGTGTGTGTGAGGTGGTAGTTACCAGTGTGTGTGTGAGATGGTAGTTAGCAGTGTGTGTGAGATGGTAGTTATCAGTGTGTGTGTGAGATGGTAGTTACCAGTGTGTGTGAGGTGGTAGTAACCAGTGTGTGTGAGGTGGTTGTTACCAGTGTGTGTGAGGTGGTAGTAACCAGTGTGTGTGAGGTGGTAGTAACCAGTGTGTGTGAGATGGTAGTTACCAGTGTGTGTGAGGTGGTAGTAACCAGTGTGTGTGAGATGGTAGTTACCAGTGTGTGTGAGGTGGTAGTAACCAGTGTGTGTGAGATGGTAGTTACCAGTGTATGTGAGGTGGTAGTAACCAGTGTGTGTGAGATGGTAGTTACCAGTGTGTGTGAGGTGGTAGTAACCAGTGTGTGTGAGATGGTAGTTACCAGTGTATGTGAGGTGGTAGTAACCAGTGTGTGTGAGATGGTAGTTACCAGTGTGTGTGAGGTGGTAGTAACCAGTGTGTGTGAGATGGTAGTTACCAGTGTGTGTGAGGTGGTAGTAACCAGTGTGTGTGAGATGGTAGTTACCAGTGTGTGTGAGGTGGTAGTAACCAGTGTGTGTGAGATGGTAGTTACCAGTGTGTGTGAGGTGGTAGTAACCAGTGTGTGTGAGGTGGTAGTCACCAGTGTGTGATCCAGTAGTCACCAGTATGTGATCCAGTAGTCAGCAGTATGTGATCCAGTAGTCAGCAGTATGTGATCCAGTAGTCACCAGTATGTGGTCCAGTAGTCACCAGTATGTGATCCAGTAGTCACCAGTATGTGATCCAGTAGTCAGCAGTATGTGATCCAGTAGTCACCAGTATGTGATCCAGTAGTCACCAGTATGTGATCCAGTAGTCACCAGTATGTGATCCAGTAGTCACCAGTATGTGATCCAGTAGTCACCAGTATGTGATCCAGTAGTCACCAGTATGTGATCCAGTAGTCACCAGTATGTGATCCAGAAAATCACCAGTATGTGATCCAGTAGTCACCAGTATGTGATCCAGTAGTCACCAGTATGTGATCCAGTAGTCACCAGTATGTGATCCAGTAGTCACCAGTATGTGATCCAGTAGTCACCAGTATGTGATCCAGTAGTCACCAGTATGTGATCCAGTAGTCACCAGTATGTGATCCAGTAGTCTCCAGTATGTGATCCAGTAGTCACCAGTATGTGATCCAGTAGTCACCAGTGTGTGATCCAGTAGTCACCATTATGTGATCCAGTAGTCACCAGTATGTGATCCAGTAGTCACCAGTTTGTGATCCAGTAATCACAAGTATGTGATCCAGTAATCACAAGTATGTGATCCAGTAATCACAAGTTTGTGATCCAGTAGTCACCAGTATGTGATCCAGTAGTCACCAGTATGTGATCCAGTAGTCACCAGTGTGTGATTAGGTTGTTATAATCTTAAGTCTGGAGTTGCAATATTTTTCTTTATTCACAAACTTTTAAATCTCTTCAGAAATCCATTTTCCTTGCAAAGTGTTTAAACTGTATTTTGCTTGACTTTTGTTAGCCTTATTTCTGGTTTCCTTCTGAGAAATCTATATACATTTGTCTCTGTTAATGTTGTGTTAGTGATTTTTAAGGTTACTGGAACAAGGCAGCCTCTATTTCTGTAATACTAGTTAAAACAAACCATACCATGGGCGGGGTTAGAACCCGCGATCAGAGATTCATAAAACTCCAGACCGACGCGCTAGCCACCGGGCCAGCTGGCTACAGCAAGATTCATCCAACTAGTAATTGAAAGTCGACACCCTGTTTCCCCTAAGCAGTCTAGGTCACAAACTTGTCATATGTTTTATTGAGAAACAATCGCCTATTTTATTGTCATAAGAAAAAAATTATGTTGGTAAAATATTGTTTTTTTTCTTTTAGTCTCGCTTTGATAGGGGATTAATATCTGTTTCTTCTTTTATTTAGGAGTGGAATTGCTTTATAATAATTTTTGTTGCTTTGTTTAAAGCTTAATGAATGAAATAATCGGAGTTATTCGGCTTTCTGAGCTTTTGTTGAATAGAGGAAATTTCTTGTTCTAACATGATTGGGCTGCAAATCGATTAAGCGAGGTATCGTACCTAGAAATTTCGAATACAAAACACCAAATACGAATGGACTTGTTAGATTGTGTCTTGAATATGCCATTAAGTTCTTTTCCCCAGATTGCATAACAGGAGAAGCTATACTGGAGATGGTACAAAGAAAAGCAGGCATCCTCTTACCATCACCAAAAAACAAACCATATAAACAAAAACACAAAACACTCAACCTTGTTTCTCTTAAGAAACGGAGATCGTGAGATCTCATTCGAACATTTAAGATATTGAAAGATTTTGATACGCACAAACACGAAGCACTATTTCAAGTGCAAAAGGAACCAAAAACTCGAAACAGTGGAATGAAACTTCGAGATAGGAAATGCACCTCGATCGAATGTAAAAATAAAATGAAAACAGAATTATAGCAGAAGGGACTAAGGTTCCCGCTGAAGTTGAAAGCGCAAATAAAAGAGTCATTTAAGAACCAGCTAAACCAGAAAACTGCAGTATTGGATTCAACTAGAAACTATGCTAGGACAAACTGAAATCAACGAATTTCCGACGTTTATTCAGCATCTACATCAAGAGGATCAGTTGACAGCGAGACAACCTAGTTAATAATAATAGTGGGAGAATTAGAACAGAGGTGGTAGTTGTGGTAACTACAGCAGTGATGCTACTCCACCTGCACCACAGTATTCAGAAGTAGAACTACTAGTAACTAGAACTTGTGTAACCTCACCACTACCACTAAGTACAGCAGTGGTGGTGGTCCAACTGCACCAAGGTATTCAGTGGAACTACTAGTAACTAGAAACGGAACCACTAGTTACACACACAAGTGTGAGTGCCACTTGAACAGCATGACTAGTTACGACAGAAGCATCATTGATAAAGTGTAAAGTTGTTGCTTTTGTGTTGCATGATACATTTTATCCTGCTTCACTGCTTGCCCTTCTAAATAATACACAATAGTTCTTAATCTAGATGGAAGTAGATGGCACCTCTCAGCAGATAACAAACACACACACATACACACACATACACACGCACACACACACATTCTCTTTCTCACTTCTTTCTATTCTCTGTTCCCTTTTCCTTTCTTCCCTGCTTCTCTCTTTTCCATGTCTTAATTTCGGTTCTTCATCCTTCTTTTAAATTCCATTTTATCATTATCCCCTTCCCCTATTTTGATTTCTTCAGTCCTTCATTTTTTTCACTCTTTTCTAGTTTATAATATTTTTTCCTCCTTTCTAACCCTTTTTTCATATTTTCCTGTCCTTTCTACCTTTTCCAGTCCTTTCTTTCATCCTGCTTTCCAATCCAGTAAATTCTTTTTAGCTACTTTTTTCCCATTTCTATTCCTTTTATCTCTTACCGTACTCTCCTTGCTTCTCCTTCACTCCAGTGCACTTTCCCTCACTTCACAAAACACGTGACTTCACGGGTTTACAGGAAATATTACCTGCCAGAAATAGACTGGCAAGAATAAGAGCTATTTTGTCTGCCCCACAGTGTGTGTGTGTGTGTGTGTGTGTGTGTGTACTCACCTAGTTGTACTCACCTAGTTGTGGTTGCAGGGGTCGAGTCATAGCTCCTAGCCCCGCCTCTTCACTGGCCGCTACTGGGTCTCTCTCCCTTCTCCATGAGCCTTATCATACCTCTTCTTAAAGCTATGAATGGATCCTGCCTCTACTACATCGCTTCCAAGCTATTCCACTTCCTGACCACTCTGTGACTGAAGAAATACTTCCTAACATCCCTGTGATTCATCTGAGTCTTCAACTTCCAGCTGTGCCCCCTTGTTGCTGTGTCCCATCTCTGGAACATTCTGTCTCTGTCCACCTTGTCAATTCCTCTCAGAATTTTATATGTCGTTATCATGTCCCCCCTTACTCTCCTGTCCTCCAATGTCGTCAGCCGATTTCCCTTAACCTCTCCTCGTAGGACATACCCCTTAGCTCCGGGACTAGTCGTGTTGCAAACCTTTGCACTTTCTCTAGTTTCTTTATGTGCTTGGCTAGGTGTGGGTTCCAAACTGGTGCTGCGTACTCCAGTATGGGCCTAACGTACACAATGTACAGGGTTCTGAACGATTCCTTGTTAAGATGTCGAAATGCTGTTCTTAGGTTTGCTAGGCGCCCATATGCTGCAGCAGTTATTTGGTTGATGTGCGCCTCAGGAGATGTGCCTGGTGTTATACTCACCCAAAGATCTTTTTTCTTGGGTGAGGTTTGTACTCTCTGACCCCCTAGACTGTACTCCGTCTGCGGTCTTCTTTGCCCTTCCCAATCTTTATGATTTTGCACTTGGTGGGGTTGAACTCCAGGAGCCAATTCCTGGACCAGTCCTGCAGCCTGTCCAGATCTATTTGTAGTTCTGCCTGGTCCTCGTCCGATTGAATCCTTCTCATCAACTTCACATCATCTGCAAAAAGGGACACTTCGGAGGTTATTCCTTCCGTCATGTCATTCACAAATACCAGAAACAGCACCGGTCCTAGGACTGACCCCTGTGGAACAACACTCGTCACAGACGCTCACTCTGACACCTCGCCACGAACCATGACTCGCTGCTGTCTTCCTGACAGGTATTCCCTGATCCATTGGAGTGCCTTCCCTGTTATCCCTGCCTGGTCCTCCAGCTTTTGCACTAATCTCTTGTGTGGAACCGTGTCAAACGCCTTCTTACAGTCCAAAAAAATGCAATCTACCCACCCCTCTCTCTCTTGTCTTACTGCTGTCACCCTTTCATAGAACTCTAGTAGGTTTGTGACACAGGATTTCCCGTCCCTGAAACCGTGTTGACTGCCGTTGATAAGCTCATTCCTTTCTAGGTGTTCCACCACTCTTCTCCTTATAATCTTCTCCATGACTTTGCATACTATACATGTCAGTGACACTGGTCTGTAGTTAAGTGCTTCATGTCTGTCTCCTTTTTTAAAGATTTGGACTACATTTGCTGTCTTCCATACCTCAGGTAGTCTCCCTGTTTCGATAGATGTGTTAAATATTGTTGTTAGGGGTACACATAGCGCCTCAGCTCCCTCTCTCAGGACCCATGGAGAGATGTGATCCGGCTCCGTCGCCTTTGAGGTATCTAGCTCACTCAGCAGCCTCTTCACTTCTTCCTCGGTTGTATGTATTGTGTCCAACACTTGGTGGTGTACCCCACCTCTCTGTCTTTCTGGAGTACCTTCTGTCTCCTCGGTGAACACTTCTTTGAATCTCATGTTGAGTTCCTCACATACTTCGCGGTCATTTCTTGTTATCTCTCCTCCTTCCTTCCTCAGCCTGATCACCTGGTCCTTGACTGTTGTTCTCCTCCTGATGTGGCTGTACAACAGTTTCGGGTCAGATTTGGCTTTCCCTGCTATGTCATTATCGTACTGTCGTTGGGCGTGGGTGTGAGTGTGTGTATGTGTACTCACCTAGTTGTACTCGCCTAGTTGTGGTTGCAGGGGTCGAGTCACAGCTCCTGGCCCCGCTTCTTCACTGGCCGCTACTCGGTCACTCTACCCGCTCCATGAGCTTTATCATACCTCTCCTTAAAGCTATGTATGGATCCTGCATCCACTACATCACTTCCCAGACTATTCCACTTCCGGACAACTCTATGAATGAAGAAATATTTCCTAACATCCCTGTGGTTCATCTGAGTCTTCAACTTCCAACTGTGACCCCTTGTTGAATGTGTGTGTGTATGTGTGTGTGTGTGTGTGTGTGTGTGTTAGCCTTTATGTATTCACCTCAATGTAGTTTCAGGGGGTAAGTCTTAGATCCTGAACCCACCTCTTCACTAGTCACTGGGTTTACTCTCTCTCCTAGCATCGAGATTCTTATCGTACCTCTTCTTAAAAGTATGTATGGATTCTACCTCTTCCAGCCAACCGTCCAGGTCCTTCCACTTTTAGACTATTCTTATGCTGATTCAAACACTTTCTAACATCCTTGGGACACAATTGTATTTTCTACGTCTCTCTAACAATCTGTCCCAATCCACGCTTCAATTTCCTCTCGGAATTTTGTACATTATTGAAACGTTCATAGTTCTTCTTTCCTCCAATATCATCAGAATCTCTCCTCTTAGCTCATACTCCATAGCTCTAGGACTGGTCTCGTTGCAAACCTTTCTCCAGTTTCTTGATATACTTGACCAGGTGTAAGTTCCATACTGGTGCTGCATGCTCCCGTATGGGTCTGACGAATGCTGCAAAAGTGTCGTGAACGACTCCTTAATTAGGTTCCTGATAGCTATTCATAAATCTGCCAAACGGCTGTGACTACTTCAGTCCAATACAGACAACAATAATTGAAGATCAGATAGAGTTTGAGGTAATCAGTCCCTCAGCCTGGAGTCGACGTAATCAGTCCATCAGTCTTGATAAGAGTACAACATAGTATGTGCGGAGAAGGAGCTTATATACTGTGACAGGTGAGGCGAAGCAGTCGTAAGCGGCGCCCCCCCTTGGACAAATCCACAGGTGGAAGCAGATTATCCCTATAAGTTAGGCAAGCGTAGAATTCCCTGTATCAAAATCCCAAGATGTTGCTGTGTTTGACAGGAATGTAGATAAATGATTCAGATAACAGACAGGATGATGAATCAGATACTTGTGGTACATATGAGTATCTTTATTGCGGAAACGTTTCCCCAATCAGTGGCTTCGAAAATAAACACAATCAAGTGTTGCATGAGTGTTTTATTTATCATTCTCTCGGTTCTCTAAACTATTTATCTAAATTCCTGTTAGACACAGCAACTTGTTCATAGCCTTATATACTATGCATATCAGTGATACTAACCTGTAGTTTAACGTCTCCTGTCTGTCCCCTTCCTTAATATTTCTTTTATATATATATATATATATATATATATATATATATATATATATATATATATATATATATATATATATATATATATATATATATATATGTCATGCCGATTAGGTAAAACTTGTGATTTTGGCTTAAATAGCAACGCTCACCTTGCCATATAAGACAAGTGAAAATTTGTGTATGCAATAATTTCGCCAAAATCATTATGAACATAACGAAAAAAATATATTTCATTGTGTTTGTTTATTATTAAATTAATGTTAACGTATCTAAAATATATTTAGTTGGGTTAGGCTAAATTAAATTGCGCTTGTTGTAATAAGGTTAGGTAGGTTTTCAAAGTTTCTCTTGGTACAAAATTATAAATTCTTACATTAACATAAATGAAAAAAATATATATTTAAACGTATAAGAGAAAATTTTAGAAAGGACTTAATTTTAGATGAGTTCTTGCTAATTGACCAGTTTTACCTAATCGGCACGACATTATATATATATATATATATATATATATATATATATATATATATATATATATATATATATATACTACAACTGCTGTCTTCCACACCTCTGTTAATTGCTACGTGATCAATTTTGAGGCAAGGGGCTCACATAGTTCATACGCTACCTCTCTCAGGCCCATGGAAAGAAAATATTTTGTTCCAGTTCCTTCTAGGTATCTATTTTCTGCAGTAGTTTCTTCACCTCTTGTCTTGTCGTATGTAGTGAATCTAATACTCACTTGAACACTCTTACTCTTTGTCTGGTAACGTCTCTATTTCCTATGAGAATTCCTCCTTAACTTTTTTGCTCTGCTTTTCACAGATCTCCTGATCATTTCTTGTGAGCTGTCTTTCCTTCACCTGAAGGACCTGGCCCTTTACTGTTGGCTTCCTCCTGACGTGGCTGCAGACCAACTTTAGATCAGATTTGATGCTGTGTGTGTACTCACCTATTTGTGATTGCAGAGGTCGATTCACAGTTTTTGGCCCCTCCTCTTCGCTGGTCGCTACTAGGTCCACTCTCTCCCTGCTCCACAAGCTTTGTCGTATCTCTTCTTAGAGCTATGTATGGATCCTGCCTCCACTACATCACTCTCCAGATTGTTTCGCTTCCTGACAATTCCATGGCTGAAGAAATACTTCCTAACATCCCTGTGACTCATCTGAGATTTCAGCTTCCAGTTGTGACCCCTTGTTGCTGTGTCCCATCTCTGAAACATCTTGTCCTTATCCACCCTGTCACTTTCTATCAGTATTTTATATGTCGTTATCATGTTCCTCTCATGTCTTTCAGTGTCATCTGGTTGATTTCCCTAGTAGGACATACCCCTAAGCTCTAGGAGTAGTCTTGTTGCAAACCTTTGCACTTTTTCTAATTTCTTGACTTGCTTGACCAAGTGTGGGTTCCATACGGGAACCCACAGTTCCCGTATTTTTGGTGACGTGTGCCTCAGGATATGTGTTCGGTATTATACTCATCCCAAGATGATTTTCCTTGAGTAAGGTTTAGAGTCTTTGGTCACTTAGCCTGTACTCTGTCTTCGGTCTTCTTTTACCTTCTCCAGTCTTCATGACTTGCATTTGGTGGGGTTAAACTCCAGGAGCCAGTTCTTGGACCAGAATTGTAGCCTGTATAGATCTTTTTGTAGTCCCACCTGTTCTCACCTAGTTGTGGTTGCAGGGGTCGATTCAAAGCTCCTGGCCCCGCCTCTTCACTGGCCGCTACTGGGTCACTCTCCCTGCGCCATGAGCTTTATCATACCTCTGCTTAAAGCTATGTATAGAGCCTGCCTCCACTACATCGCTTCCTAAACTATTCCACTTCCCGACAACTCCGTGACTGAAGAAATACTTCCTAACATCTCTGTGATTCATCTGAGTCTTCAACTTCCAACTGTGTCCCCTTGTTGTTGTGTTCCATCTCTGGAACATTCTGTCTCTGTCCACTTTGTCAATTCCTCTCAGTATCTTATATGTTGTTATCATGTCCCCCCTATCTCTCCTGTCCTCCAGTGTCGTCAGGTCGATTTCCCTTAACCTCCCCTCGTAGGACATACCCCTTAGCTCCGCGACTAGTCTTGTTGCAAACCTTTGCACTTTCTCGAGCTTCTTCACATGCTTGGCTAGGTGTGGGTTCCAAACTGTTGCTGCATAATCCAGTATGGGCCTAAAGTACACAGTGTACAGGGTCCTGAACGATTCTTTATTAAGATGTCGGAATGCTGTTCTTAGGTTTGCTAGGCGCCCATATGCTGCAGCAGTTATTTGGTTGATGTGCGCCTCAGGAGATGTTCCTGGTGTTATACTCACCCCAAGATCTTTTTCCTTGATTGAGGTTTGCAGTCTCTGGCCCCCTAGGCTGTACTCCGTCTGCAGTCTTCTTTGCCCTTCCCCAATCTTCATGACTTTGCACTTGGTGGGGTTGAACTCCAGGAGCCAGTTGCTGGACCAGGCTTGCAGCCTGTCCAGATCCCTTTGTAGTTCTGCCTGGTCCTCGTCCGATTGAATTCTTCTCATCAACTTCACATCATCTGCAAACAGGGACACTTCGGAGTCTATTCCTTCCGTCATGTCGTTCACAAATACCAGAAACAGCACCGGTCCCAGGACTGACCCCTGTGGAACCCCGCTCGTCACCGGCGCCCACTCTGACACCTCGCCACGTACCATGACTCGCTGCTGTCTTCCTGATAGGTATTCCCTGATCCAATGTAGTGCCTTCCCTGTTACCCCTGCCTGGTCCTCCAGCTTCTGCACTAATCTCTTGTGTGGAACTGTGTTAAACGCCTTCTTACAATCCAAGAATATATATATGTGTGTGTGTGTGTGTGTGTGTGTGTGTGTGTGTGTGTGTGTGTGTGTGTGTTACTCTTAAACCACAGTCGCCGGCATTATTGCTTCTTGGCCTCAAGGGCTCTATCATTTCTTCTCTTGAAACTGTGTACTGAGTTTGCCTCTACCACTTCGCCATCTACTCCACTTATTTACCACCATGAGAACAGTATTTCCTTACATTCATGTTGCTCATCTGAGTCTTTAGTTTGTATCTATGACCACATTTCATAAAGTCTGTTCTTATCTGCTCTATCAAAGTCTTTGGGAATCTTGTATGTCGAAATCATACCTCCCCTAAATCCACCTCCAACAATCGCTAACATTACTGGATGCTGGCCTCCTCGGCCCTCTACCATGTATTTTGAAATTGTGTGCTGTGTTTGCCCTCTACTACTGCCTCATCTAACTCACCCCACTTATTTACCAACCTGAAACTGAAATGCATTTCCGAATATCCCACTGGCTCACATGTATCTTAGCTACCACTTATGCCTCCTCGTCCCTGAGAGAGCACACACTCTGATGTGTAATTACCTACTTGCATTAACCCCTTAATAGCTACAGGACCTGATCTATGCTCGTGGGGTTTAGTTTCGGTAATTTTTATTTCCATTGGTTGCAAGACTTGCTATTTCCTCCTTAATTAAAATTACTCCTTTGATCTATCACTCTCTGAAGAAAAACAATTCTTGTATCCTCTCAGCTTCACTATTTACTCAGTTTCGTACTGTGTCCTCTTGTTGTTCTTGTTGCAGATACAAAAAAAATCTCCTTTATCTTATCTTCCTTTGCCTTTTATAACTTTATATATGCTCATGAAGTCTATCAACCAGCTTAAGAATCTTAAGCGTTAACAACCTTACATTACAACTAATGACATCGTAATATAACACAATTCAAGCAACCCACAGAACTCGGCTACCGTGCGTTTGGGTCCCACCCGTTCTGTGATTTGATTAATCATAACTCATGTCTTTTCCAGCTCCGACTGCCATATTGAAGCTCTTCTTTTCTATTATATACATATATTTAATTTAGGTGTGGACACGACACAGCTGCTGCATGTTCTAGTTTTGGCCCTAACAAATATTTTTATTGAAAGCACCAGCAGCGCAGCATATGAGTATTACTTACGGAACTGAATGAGGACGTTTATTTTTAACTAAATTATTATACCGTGAATAAGATAATAATATACAACCACTGTATGCATTGTTTCAGTACATTTGTGGCAAAGCTTCACAGCGGCATTCAGAGAGACGGGGGCACCCGTAAGTGATGGCAGTGTACATTAGCAGACAGTTCAGGGTTTTGGAGCAATTTTGGAAGCTATTCGTAACTATGCTTGTGATTTTAGCTTGACCGAAGTTAAATAAAGATATTTTTTTTCAGCAAATAGCCGAGGTTAGCAGTGAGTGATGTGGCCGGATCATTAGGGCTACGTTATAACAGTGAGGAGTCATGACGCCTGAGTCATAACACCTGAGTCATGACACCTGAGTCATGACACCTGAGTCATGACGCCTGAGTCATAACATTCAAAATGTTTAAAGTTTCAACAGTGAAAAGTCAGCCATGTGGGTAGTGTGTGGAGAGACACTGAGCGAGTTTGTGGTACCATGTTGGGTGTTTAATGTGCGTTAATATTCTTTTAACTGGTTACATGTCAACCCACCTTACTAACACGGGGTTAACTGGGTAAATAGATGGGTTGTGGGGGTTTATATCACTGGTGTTGACTGAAGTTAATGTAATTTCAGAGCACAGAGTGCTAGTTATGTCAGTTATAGTTGTAGTTTTGTTGTGATTTTTCATTTACTCTTCCATATGGTCAGTGATATAACATATAAACGGATAACATATTTTACGCTTTTCGATAATTTATTGATAACCTGAGGTGGCTTCGGAGGAGGCTTAATAATTTATATTTAATTTTTACCCTAGACAACAGGTTGTTTTCCCTAGAAGTCAATCACGTGGTAACAATGTCATAATTTTAGCTTTATAACCATCCGGGTGCAATGTAATTTTTAAATAATTCTTAGGTCACTTTCTGTTACTTTCTTTGCTACAGCTTATATTCTTTATGAGGCCTAAATTCGTTTGTATCTACGTTTAATTCCATCATCCATCACTACATTTTTTCATTTTATCCAAAATATACTAATGGTATTAATAGTGATTTGGATTGTTTGTTTTGCTTTAGATCTTTGCATCATCCTCACAAATATAAATATACATTTCTATTACATCTGGTAAGTTGTTTACATAAAAAAAATCACAGCAAGTGCATAATATCCTTAAGTCAGCTCACCGGTGATAACTCCTCACGAAGATATTTCTTCTCTTATAACTTTTCCTGTCTTACTCTCAACCAGGAAGTCTCTCACCCATCGTGATAGTTTGCTTTTTATTTCGCATATATTTTGAAGTTTTCACATTAGAATTTCATGAGGAATGCTATCAAAATATGTCTTAAAGTCTACGTATGTACATTGAGCACATACAGTTCTTTCTTGAACTGATTTGATCTACAGGAATTTGTAGGAATTTTCTTTAATCTTGTTTTCCAATATTTTTTTACTAAAGCAATTGTCAGTGAAGCTGACATATAGTTTAAAGGGTCTGTCTCCTATTTTTTTAAACATTGGCACGAAGTCATTGGCACGATGTCATTGACACGATGTGGGATGGTATATATGAATATTCAAATGGCATCATGACGAAATCCAAATATTTTTACTCGAAGCCTTTATATATATATATATATATATATATATATATATATATATATATATATATATATATATATATATATATATATATATATATAATTATAGATTTAGCCGGACTTGAGTCCTGGAAATGGGAAGTACAATGTCTGCACTTTAAAGGAGGGGTCTGGGATAGTGACAGTTTGGAGGGACTATTCTAAACTGTAGTATCTGAGCGCCTCTGCAAAGACAGTGAAGGTGAAAGTGTTGAATGATGATGAAAGCATTTTCTTTATGGGGATTTTCTTTATTTTTGGGTCACCCTGCCTCGGTGGGAGACGGCCGACTTGTTGTGCTGTTTTACCAGGGGCACGAGCCATTGATCCAGCCAACAGCACTCTCCTCGGTGCTCCTCTTGGGCCCAATGCCATCGATCTGGTCCTAGAAAAAAAAATCTCAGACCTTAGGACGATGGAAGGCAGGATGAAAGACATCGATACACATGATGCCTTCTACCTACTGACCAGGTGCCTGTCAATCCCAAAACTTACCAACTTCCTGAGATGCTCCCCAGCCTTCAGCAGTCCGAAACTCAAGGAATATGACTCTCTCCTCAAGACCATGCTAGAGAGTGTATTGAATCTTTCCCTCGAAGATGGACAGTGGTTGCAAGTCTCACTTCCAGTCAGGCTTGGGGGGCTGGGAGTACGCAAATCCTCCCAGATTGCCCTACCAGCTTTCCTATCCTCTTCCATAGCATCAAATGAGCTAATAAAACAAATTCTTCCGGACAACCTCAGTGATTCAGCAGGAATACAAGACCAGTGCCATCACTGAATGGGAGACTCTTGCTGCTTCAGCACCAAAACCTAGTGCAGAACTGGCCTACAAACAGTCAAGCTGGGATGGCCCCATCACTGAAAAGATGCTTGCCAACATGCTTAGGGCTGTAACATCAGACAGGGAGACTGCCCGTCTCCTAGCTGTGAATGCAAATCACTCTGGGGACTTCCTCCAAACAATTCCCATTTCGACAATGGGAACACGACTCGACCCTAAGACCCTCCGCACTGCAGTGGCTCTGCGCCTTCCTGCCCCAATTCACACGGAATATACGTGTATTTGCGGCGATGCGCAAGCCGACCAATATGGTCTACATGGTCTAAACTGTTCCAAAACCAAGAGCTGGCATGCAAGACACAATGAAGTCAACGACATCCTAAAGAGAACCCTTGCTTCAACTGGATGCCCAGCCGAGAGAGAGCCCCGATCACTAGCAGCCAACAATACTCACAACCGAGGCAACTGCCCCGACGGGATCACCATCTATCCTTGGAAGAATGGCAAGCTCTTAGCATGGGACTATACCTGTGTGTCGACACTGGCTGACACCTACATCCTTCACAGTGTCGGGCGACAGGAAGGAGCTGCTGACCACAGGGAGGAGTACAAGATCGGCAAGTACAGGGACATAAGCAAACAGTATCAATTTGTCCCAGTGGGATCAGAGACCTTGGGATCATGGGGAAAAAATGCAACACGTTTCCTTAAAGAACTGGGTTCCAGACTCATCGACACCACCAGGGACCCAAGGGCAGCCACTTTCATGTTCCAGCGCCTCAGCATGACTATCCAGAGGGGAAATGCATGCTGCATACTGGGCTCGCGTCCGGCTTCTGAGGAGCTGGAGGAGATTCATAATCTTTGATATATTGTACCATTGTATTCATGTTCATGTTTGTGTTTTCTGCCAATGTATTCTGTCTATTAATAAAGCACTCATATTAAATATATAGGGGGTGGTAGGAGAAGAAAATATTCAAGCAGCCCCGGGGAGAACCTCGAGTTTTCCCTGAGGTACGTTTATCGTCTTCTCTGAGGATGAGGGTCCCCAATAAAGTTCTAGAGGTGGTACCTCCCTATATATGTTTATATATATATATATATATATATATATATATATATATATATATATAAAATTTGAGTATGCAATAATTTCTCAAAATCATTCTGAACCTAACAAAAAAAATTCATTGTGTTTGGTTATTATTAAATTATTGTAAACTTTATATATATATATATATATATATATATATATATATATATATATATATATATATATATATATATATATATATATATTATTATTATTATTATTATTATTGTGACCTCGGACAAGTCATATTGATCAATAACAACACTGCGATAGCCAAGGATTCGAACCCATGCTGCTTTGGCCCATCTCATGGTGAGCGAAAACTCATGACGCTCTAACCCACAGGATCACTGTAGGATTGCGTGATCCTGTGAGTTAGAGCGTCATGGGTTTTCGGTCACTATGAGCAAAACAGCATGGGTTCAGAATCCTGAAATACAGTGTTGTTATTATATATATATATATATATATATATATATATATATATATATATATATATATATATATATATATATATGTGTGTGTGTGTGTGTGTGTACGCTATCGCTACGACACTAAACTCCTAACAAATTGTGACATTAATAAGGACGGCAGCAACCAATCCATCACCCAGTTTATAAAAACAGGAAAATACCTGTATAAGATATCACACACATTTCCGTCACCGTTTTCCTTCCTGAGTCTCCCATCCCGCACTCCCCCTAAGTTTACACTCCCTAATCCCCTTCCCGTGTCTTCCCTCCATCATCCCCCTCCTCTAGTCTTCCGTCATCAGTAAACCTGAAGACGGAAGCTTAAGAGGCAAAGGATAAACCTCGTTGACGCGTCTCTCGATAAATCGAACACGAATTTCGTAACAGTGAAGATTTTTCTGGGAAATTCGCTGCGCATCGCCTCCGTAACGAGATTAATCTCAAGTCAAAGTGAGATTGAGCGCAGCTTTCACTTCCAATATATTCCTCTGCAGCGAGGGGACCACTGTTTGTCAGGCCGAATTACACTTTTTATTCTGATTTTATGGAGTTCCTTAGTTGCTATGTTCTCAAGGTTCTTAGAGTCTAGGCCCCTAAGTTGTGAAAGTCTTCGGTTCTAACGTACCCAGGACCTTAGATCCTAAGGATACTTAGTTCATATATTTTAAACTTGCTAGGTTCTAAGGCTCGGCGCATCGAAGGTATCTTGGCTCTAAGGTTTATAGGTTCTAAGTTACTTAGTTCTAGGTGTTATGGCCCAGACTCTTCTCTGAGTCGTAGCTTAATACAGATGAAAAGTTTTTAGATAACTTACATCATTCTCAAACTCTCTCACTGTAGAGGTACTTCAGTGTCTCTTCTGAAATCATGCATTTCAGGTCAGTCATATCATGTGGCAGTCAGAGACACTGTTCTCATATCTGAGTCGTCTCCTTCACCCAGACTCTTCTCTGATCCAGAAGTCTCTGTTCTTGGACTGGTATTGTTTACTGTTAAAGTTAGTAGTTTAACCTAACTACTGAATGTTTATGGGGTTTATTATTATGCTGACTGTTGACAGGCAAACATCCGGGGTTAGAAAGTGATATATGCAAACCACCGTTTTTTTTTTTTTTTTTTTTTTTTTGCTGGATATTCTAATGTTGATGGGAAAAGAAAACAAACTAAATGAGAATAAGACGGAGACTTCGATTATCAGGGTGAGTTACCATTTAGACAGAAATTTCGATTATCAGGAAAGAATCTCCAGGGAATACAGTTTGGACATTTTGACGCCTTTGATTATGATACTGAGGCCTGGTCACAGACCGGGCCGCAGGGGCGTTGACCCCTGGAACTCTCTCCAGGTATACTCCAGGTATACTATCAGTTTGCAGCTTGTCAGATCAGTAAACAATCTAAGAGTCTACCTGGATTCTGGGCAATTTTCATATTCGTTATGTTTATAGAGTAAAAAAATTCCATGATAAACAGAATGTGTCTTGGTCATTATCAAATCGTTTGTTTCATCTCGAATTATTTTTTTTAAATTATTTGTACGTTTCTTATTACTTAAACTAGATGTACCTCGGTGGCTGCGTGAACCGAGATAGGTATCTATGTATGTACATGTGGATGTATGCATGTACATATATACGCTTTTTGTTTATGTATATCTATGCATATGCATTAGTTTATGAATGTACACTTTGTGTATTTATATGCTTGTAAATGCATGAGTTCATGTATTCTATTATTAATATATGTATACTTATGTATGAATGTGCATATGTATATATGTGCCGATGTACGTGTTTACATATGTGTGTATGTATGAATGAACGAATTTGTGCTTATATAAACCTATAAATATGTATGTGTGCATATATGTTCCTGATGTGTATATGACTGCATGTGTATATATGTGTGTATGTATTCTTGTCTTGTTTATATGTGCACGTATGTATATGTGTGCATATGTATATTGGTGAATGTTTTAATAAAAGCAATCACGTGGCAATGCTAGAGAGTGATTCCTCCTAGAGTTAACTTCTATGTGCAACTACTAGCATTGTTCCAAGGACACCTGTGGAACAAGACAGTCTCTGTCAAATATCAAGGATACCAGAGCAACAAGACAGCCTCAGTTACATATCAAGGATACCTGAGCAACAAGACAGTCGAAGTCAAATACTAAGTTTTCAAGAGTACTACCAGTGCCTCATTTGAGCTGGGCACACCTCAGGGCGGAGTCCAAAGCCCCATTCTTATAACAGAATTCCTCAACCTTTTAGCATGAAAGGGCTAATTTGAAAAAAACAAATTTAAAGGTGGGCCGCATTTTCTAATTTTTATCAAGAATAACTATAATATTTTGTAATTGACACTGTGCAGCGTGGAACCTTCATAAAAGTAAATTCATGATTTCATGTAAAGGCCGTATCCATTTCCTATAATAGCCACATAGGGTCTGCGAGCCGCAGGTTGGGGACCCCTGCTCTGTGAGGTTCTGATGCACAGGCTTATGTCAAACCTTCCTTACGCAAGATTATGAGACTGTTATTTGTCATGCGGATGACATTTGCGTGTTTGCAAATACACAAAATACACTACAAACACTCCTCGATACCTTGACAGCTAGCAACATTGATCGGGTCATGACAAATCAACAGACAAGACCAAAATCTTATGCCACAATGGGGGATAAGCTATAAGCAAATGCTAAAGGAACCAAAGCGGATGATCCTAGAAATTAGAAGAACCAGGACGAATATTGCGAACACAGGTAAGAATGGCCAGTAACCTTGTCGTAATGGATTAGAGCAAAACAAACTCAACAGTAATATTTAACTTGTATTTCCTTCAGACATTTATATACAGTTATGTACACTGTACAGGAGTTGAATATAAGTGTACCACACGGTGACAAAGGGCAAAGACAGAATTCAGAGAGAGAGCACCATACTTCAACCAGCTAGAGACTAAGTCTGGCAAATGCTGACTGTGAGTGAACCACGTCACCTCGGCATTTGGCGGGCTCGCTTATGATTGGACAATGAACCAAAGCACTGATTAACGATGGGTACCCTAATCGTTAAACCCTTAGCACCTGGGTCACTGGTTGGGAGGCAGCCTATATGGGAGTGTGCACATACGCCGAATAAATTGTAACATACTCTTTGCATGCCACAACGAACACGATAACGACTTACAAAATACTTGAACGGCTTGATATTGTTGACAGTAACTGTGTGTTCGAGAGGCAGAAAAACAGGTACACAAGGATACATGTTTAAGGCACATATGTATTATAAGAACGACGGATTTCTTGAAACTCAGGTTAGTCTGTAATAGGAGTGTATTTCAAAGGAAGCAGGCAGGATCTATACATAGTTATAGGAATGGGAATGACAGGGATAACGATACCAGGAATGAATAAACCAAGCAAACAAGTTAAGAGATAAGGCCAGGAGCTGAGACTCTATCCGTAAAACCCCAAATGGGTGCGTATAAAAAAAAAGAAGCGATTATTCTCGCGTGCGCAAGCGCACGCACGCGCGCACACACACACACACACACACACACTTTCTACTTCATCGTTACATAACAAGACGACAGTAAGAAAAATTTGAAAATAGCACAATTATTGAGGAGAGATCATTGAGAGTGACAGTATACGAGGAACTAAAAGAATGTTAAATACAGTGTTCACAGTGGTGTCCTGAACAAAGTTCACACAGTGGTGTCCGTGACAAAGTTCACACAGTGGTGTCCGTGACAAAGTTCACACAGTGGTGTCCTGGACAAAGTTCACACAGTGGTGTCTGGGACAAAGTTCACACAGTGGTGTCCTGAACAAAGTTCACACAGTGGTGTCCGGGACAAAGTTCACACAGTGGTGTCCGGAACAAAGTTCACACAGTGGTGTCCGGGACAAAGTTCACACAGTGGTGTCCGGGACAAAGTTCACATCGGACTCAAGAATAACATCAGGAAGACAGATACACCAACTGGTTTCGGACCCCATGCACCTGTGTGTGTCTGTAATTTCTGAAAGAAGGAGCAGAATCAAATCGATTATCATAACAATGGAACACAGAAAATATAGCTGTAATGTTGAAAATGGTATAAATTTGATGAATAAGACACATGTTCCATACTATGGAGCTGAACTCTTCTCCAGGCTGAGGGACTGACCACCTCAACCGGTTCCTCCAGTGTTGATGGACTAATTACATCTTAACCTCGCCGCTATTCCTGCTGTCTACCTGACTAATGAAACCTAACGCGTAGGAGAAACGTTTCAACAATAAAGATTCCCAACTGTCGCACATGTCTCCTAATTATCAACACGTAGCCTCAATATTTGAGAACTAGGAAAAGCAATTAGCGCTAAGCTCAAGGTCAGTATCGTTGACATTCACACTATGAAAATTAATAAAGTTAGAAGAGCATCTGATGAAAAGGGGATTAGAGAAGGTAAATTATGTAGAGCTCATATCCAGAATAATAACACATTGCTAGAGTAATAATTAGAGCAAGTAGGTCGGTGGAAAAAGAGGAATATTCATGGACTACAATACGGCATGTTCACACTTTACCACTCAGTAGACTTGGGGAAATAATAGAGAAGCTGGGAAATTATTACATTTCATCTGAGAATAACGTTTTATAATTTCTTCCTGTCCTATGTATAATGGATTCTAAAAGAGGTTGTATATTGAAGTTTAATACAAATTTCTGATCAAAAGGAAACAGAGTGGGGACTCCACAAAGATCAGTACGGGCTACTACTGTTTCTGGTATGTGTAAAGAGCATGCTGGAAGAGATGGAATCTTATATAACTCTGTTATGTAGTAGTAGTGGTGGTGGTACTTGTGTAGTTGTAGCCACAGTAGCCGCAGCCGCAGCCGCAGCAGCGACGGTAGTAGTAGTAGAAGTAACCCATAGAATGAGTATGATACACCTGCGCACTGCTCACTTAATCCTTCCATCGGAGGAAATTGCCTGGATTATAAACGAATGTTTACATTATCGAGCCGATATTTGCCTTGAATATGAACAGAGGTTCATGTCATTCGAAACCGAGGTTAAAATAAAATTTACACAACCTAAAATCAAGAGAAACCTTTCATCAAATTGATTAACACTACAATTTTTTAACATCGTTCACAAGCCAATATTTAGATTGATATGAATCGATGAAAAAGTTTTGGAGTGAGATTAATAAGTTGAGAAAACCTACGGAACAAATGGATTTGACAGTTAAAAATAGGAGAGGAGAGTTATTAGATAGAGAGTTAGAGGTATTGGGAAAATGGAGGAACATTTTGAGGAACTGTTAAATGTTGATGAAGATAGGGAAGCTGTGATTTCGAGCATTGGACAGGGAGTTATGACATTTAGTAGGAGTGAGGAAGAGCCAGTTGTGAGTGTGGGGGAAGTGCTTGAGGAAGTGGGTAGAATGAAAAGTGGGTGAAGAAGCTGGGATTGATGGGATAAAGACAGAAATGTTAAAAACAGGTGGGGTTATAGTTTTGGATCAGTTGGTGACTACATTTAATAAATGTATGGAACAGGGTTCGGTACCTAGGGATTGGCAGAGAACATGCATAGTTCCTTTGTATAAAGGCAAAGGAGACAAAAAGTGAATGTAAAAATTATAGGGGAATAAGCCTGTTGAGTATACCTGGTAAAGTGTAGGGTAGAGTTGTTAATGAAAGAATTAAGAGTAAGACGGAAAGCAGGATCACAGATGAACAAGAAGGCTTTAGGAAGGGTAGGGGGTATAGACCAAGTGTTTACAGAGAAACATTTAGGTGAACAGTATTTAGATAAGTGTAAAGAGGTTTTTGTTGCATGTATAGATTTGGAAAACGTGTATGAAAGAGTGGAGAGGGGAACAATATGGTAGATTTGCAAATGTGTGGAATAGGAGGTAGGTTATTGAAAGCAGTGAAGTGTTTTTACGATTAAAGTGAGGCTCTGGTAAGAGAATGTAGGAGTGAGAGAGATTATTTCCCAGTAAAAGTACACCATAAACAGGGATGTGTGATGTCACTATGTTATCTATAACATGTCATAGATGGGGTTGTAAGAGAAGTGAATGCTCTGGTGTTGGCAAGATTTGTGGAATTATAAGATAGAGAATCTAACACAAAGTGGGAGTTGTCACAGTTGCTTTTTACTGATAACACTGTGATTTTGGAAGATTCTGAAGAGAAGTTGCAGAGATTGGAGGACGAGTTTAGTAGCATATGTAAAAGAAGGAAATTAAAAGTAACAAAGAAAAAGGTAAGATTTCGATAAAAAATTATGTAATGCAAGATTGGATATCGGCTTGGAGAGAAGGAGTATGGAAGAAGTAAATGTATACAGATATTTGGGAGTGAACTTGTCAGCGGATGGGTCTATGAAAGACAAGGTGAATCATAGAAATAATGAAGGGAAAAAGGTGAGTGGTGCACTGAGGAGTCTGTGGAGACAACGTTATCCATGGAAGCAAAGAGAGGAATATATGAGAGTATATTATACCAACGCTCTTATATGGGTGTGATGCATGGGTGGTGAATGTTGCAACAAGGAGAAGGCTGGAGGCAGTGGAGAGATTGTTTCTGAGGGCAATGTGTGGCGTGAGAATAATGCAAAGAATCTGTAGTTTGGAAATTAGAAGGAGGTGTGGGGTTAATAAAAGTATTATCAAGAGAGCTCAGGAAGGGTTGTTGAGGTGGTTCGGACATTTAGAGGATGGAACGGAATAGAATGACTTGAAGAACTCATATATCTGTAGTGGAAGGAAGGCAGGAGGGAAGGGGGGGTAAATGAGGTTTTGTGTCCGAGGGGCTTGGACTTCCAGTAGGCGTGCATAAGCATGTTAGACAGAAGCGAGTGGAGACGAATGGTTTTTATGACTTGACATGCTGTTGGAGTGTGAGCAGGGTAACATATAAAGGAATTCAGGGAAACTGGCAAGCAAGACTTGAGTCCTGGAGGTGGAAAGTACAATGCCTGTACTCTGAAGGAGGGGTGTTAATGTTGCAGTTTTTTAACTACAGTGTAGACACGCCTCTGGCAAGACAGTGATGGAGTGAATGATGATGAAAGTATTTCTTCTTTTTCTGGTCACCCTGCCTTTGGTGGGAAACGGCCGATGTATTAATAAAAAAAATGGATGTTTACAACGTATCTCTAGTAATGAACAGATCTTAATTAATAATCTTAATAAACAGGTGTTTATTAGCCTATGTTTATATCGTTTAAGATTCACCGTTTTCCTTGAATATGAGCAGATATTTACCTCACTAGCTAATGTTTACATTGTTAATGAACAGATGTTTACGTCATTTAGGAGGAAATTTTTACATCATTTTTAGCACATGCTTAGTAATATAGCTGAATAATAAATATGTGTACGTGGAGCGAGGGTGAGAGAGAGAAAGAGAGAGAGAGAGAGAGAGAGAGAGAGAGAGAGAGAGAGAGAGAGAGAGAGAGAGAGAGAGAGAGAGAGAGAGATATATTTTCCCATCTAAGTGCACCCTGCATGCATCCTATGTACGGAATCGCACGTGGAAGCACAAGAGGCCAAGGAGTTAGGCCCAAAAAGGTTTAGCATGAGTAGCACTGGATATAGGGCCGGATTAAGGCATGTGTTTAAGGGGCTGCAGCCCAGGAGCCTCCGCCAGCTGGAGGGCCTCCAGGGGCTGCAGCCCAGGAGCCTCCGCCAGCTGGAAGGCTTCCAGGGGCTGCAGCCCAGGAGCCTCCGCCAGCTGGAGGGCTTCCAGGGGCTGCAGCCCAGGAGCTTCCGCCAGCTGGAGGGCTTCCAGGGGCTGCAGCCCAGGAGCCTCCGCCAGCAGGAGGGCTTCCAGGGGCTGCAGCCCAGGAGCCTCCGCCAGCTGGAGGGCCTCCAGGGGCTACAGCCCAGGAGCCTCCGCCAGCTGGAGGGCTTCTAGAGATTAAGTAAAAAGTGTTCAGTTACTGGTGTAAGTTTTTAATTATAATATGTTATTACATCACGTATATGATACACTGTTGACTGTTGTGATTATTTTTTGATAGAGATTTTGGAGTGGATCCCTATAAGTGGCCTCACAGTACCTGTAACTCAGGGGGCTACAAAATCTTAATCCGGCTCTGACTGGATATACAGTACATCTGCATGGTATATCTACATGGTTTTGTAGAGATCCTCCATAAGGCTGACCAAATATTTTGCATTTAGTTTAATCTGTTCGTACGTCAACTGCCACAAGTACTTGTAAGGAAGCCTGAATGTTCGTGTTATAATTGGTTTATATATTTACTCATAATTTAAGTGTGTACTTATGATATTCAGATTCATTAATTGCTTCCTTCCAAACATTATATCTGAGGCTTGACACAGATATACCCAAGTTAAATTTGACAATTTTAGATATAAAAAACAGAGGGAAAAATAGAAAGGGAGAGCGAGTGTGTGTGTGTGTGTGTGTGTGTGTACTCACCTAATTGTGGTTGCAGGGGTCGAGTAATAACTCCTAACCCCACCTCATCACTGGTCGCTACTAGGTCCACTCTCTCCCTGTTCCATGAGATTCATCATGCCTCTTCTTTAACCTACGTATGGATCCTGACTCCACTACATTACTTTCCAGATTGTTTCACAACTCTATGGCTGAAGAAATACTTCCTAACATCCCTGTGACTCATCTGAGATTTCAGCTTCCAGTTGTGACCCCCCTTATTGCTGTGTCACATCTCTGAAACATTCTGTCTGTCCACCCTGTCAATTCCTCTCAGTATTTTATATGTTATGATGTACCCCCTATCCCTCCTGTCTACCAGTGTTGTCAGGTTGAGTTACCTTAACCTCTCCTCGTAGGACAACCCCTTAGCTCTAGGACTAGTCTTGTTGCAAACTTTTGCTTTGCACTTTTTCTTATTTCTCGACGTGTTCGACCAGGTGTAGGCTCCATATTGGTGCTGCATACTCCACTATGGGTCTGACGTACACGGTGAACAGTGTCGTGAATGACTCCTTCCTTAGATGTCGAAACGCTATTCTCAGGTTTGCCAGGCGCCCGTATGCTGCAACAGTTACTTGGGTGATGTGCGCCTCCCATCAACCCACATCGATACCTCACCCCACCTAATCCTAACCTCACCCTCTCGCCTCCCTTCCCCACCCGATCAAATCCTCCCTCCCTCCTCACGTCCTCCAATACTGTCCATTTCCGATACTGTAAAACATGTCTCCTTCAGCTTTCCAATTCTGGCTGCAACAGTTTTGACTTCACGTATCTGGCATGTTAATTGAACCTGTGGGTGAGGGGTGCGGGGTGTGGGGTGCGGGGAGAGGGGTGTGGAGTGCAAGGAAAGGGATGAGGCGCGCGTATGGAGGGGGTAAGGAATGCATACGGAGGGGTGCGGAATGCGTGATGAGGAATGAGTATGGAGTGGTGAGGAATGCGTAGGAAGGAGGGAATTTTGCGTGTGGAGGAACGAAGGGTTCGTTGGGAAGAGGAGGATATGAGGGAAGGATGGCGGATATATGGAGAGAAGGAAGAGTATGTAAGGAGGAAAGAGGGTGTGTGTGTGGAGAAAAAAAAGCAAGAAGAATTCTTGAGAGATCGTGAACTTTAATAACGTCCTGTTAATCAATTCTCAGAAGAGAGTATTCAACTTAAAAAAGGGATAGAGGATATACCTTTCACAAATCATGGCAATCAAAACGAAAAAAAAATATAATTGGTGTTTATATATTCCACTCTACCCCTCGTGAACACAAAATTTAAATAATGACGAAGAGGCAATAATAATAATAATAATAATAATAATAATAATAATAATAATAATAATAATAGGAAGCTACCAGAGATGCCTACATGATTAAAGACGGTGTTCTAACACAAGGCCTGGTCATGGACCAGGCCTCGGGGGCGTTGACCCCTGGAACACCCTCCAGGTATAATATGTTACGTCGGCTACTCGTGAAAAAAAACCCAGACACAAATGTAATAAAATACGAGCATTTATTGATTACATTTCGTATACACAGTTCGAGTTACCGTCACAAACAGATCTACTTGAGCAGAGAGTATTATACTCTATATATACTCATGTACTCTCCGCTCAGGTACATCTGTTTGTGACTTGATAAAGCCCACTGTGTGGGCTAAACGTAGTCAATAAAGGATCGCATTTTACTGCATTTGTGTCTATTTTTCTTACGTGTCGGTATTCAGTACCACTTATCTTCATCGGAGACTCGTGGCGACGATATATGGGATGTCACTCTGACCACATATTGCAGTCTCAGCCAGTCATGCCAGAGAGAGAAATTATGAGACTGTAATCACATCATCAATCGATTCAAAATAAGTACAGACTCTGAGATCCAGAAATAATAATAATATCATGACTCACGAAATCGCAATGACACGATTACAAACAAACCACGGTACGGGTGGGGCTTGATCCCTCGTGGCTAGTGGAGTTTTACGACTCACTAGCCGCGAGTTCCACCCCCACCCGTACCGTGGTTTAATAATAATATGTCAAACATCAACAGAACTACAAACTAATAAAATGTGGAGTAGAGTAAAATCAAAGTGATAACATGCCTATTAAGATAAAACATAAACAATCCCCAAAAAAATAAGATTTATTGATAAAACAACTAGTTGAAATCTAAATCTGAAATTCAAAAGAAATTTAAATTGAGTGGTAACTTCGATGATTGTACAAACTACATGTGATTAAAGAGAGTAATCGCTAGAAAGAAATAAACGGGAGTTTTGAAAGTGAAATATAATTATGCACGAAATGGGTAAAACAAAATGAAAACAAGAACGAGAGGATGTTTTTTTAACAACGACGGAAGAATAACAGAAAAAAACATGGTTTCAATTCTCAACAACTATCTTTAGTTTTACATTTACAGCAGAACTTAGCACCAACAGTTTCAAGCAGCAATTTTTTGTTGTTGACATCTGAATATGACAACGTAAACATTAACGAAATTAACAGCTAACACCCAGGTACCTATTTACTGGTAGGTGAACAGGGACAGCAGGTGTCTTAAGGAAACACGCAGAATGTTGACACCCTTACTGGTTATCGAACCACGGACCTCAATATGTGAGTTGAGTGCGCTACCAACCGAGCTACGCGACACCGCAAAGTACCAAACGACTGGAAACCGACAAATGTTTCCCAAATATTCAACAAAAGGTAACAAGACTTGCGCCTCACCTGTTGTCACATTAGGTTAACATAAATGTTTTCATAAACAAGTAGAAATTGTTGTTAGGAAAAAAACATTAATTTTCTGGTTCATAACATAAATTATAAAGTTAGAAATCATCATGGACATCGACTAAATTATTTGAATGCTCTAATTTTGTATGCAATAACTGGGGCATAACTTACTAACAAATATAGTAATCCTTGTCCCCCCAAAAAAAAAAAATCGACAAAGAATTTTAATCTAAGAATACTGACTAAAATAGAGACGAATAGAGATGGATTAATAAATGGTTCACCAATAAGAAACATCGGTACTGGGCGAAGAGCTGTGTCAAAGTGGTTAAGTATATAGAAAGGCGTTCCACAGAAATCAGGTTTTGGCCCGATTTTTTTCATAGTGTATTTAAATGACCATGAAATAAGGATACCACTTAGAATAGGAAAAAATATTTGACAAAAAACTGAGAATAAAGCATCATCCAAAGCTGAGTGAGTATTGAGGGTGACCTGGTAAGCTTAGGGTTATGGCTGGAAATCTGAATAAGCATAATAATAATAATAATAATAATAATAATAATAATATTTTATTTCTATAAGTACATGTACAAGGTATACAGTCCTAGCTGACATCAATGACATACTACTATATAGAAAGCCCCTTGTTATGCAAAGCATTTCGGGAAAATTAGGTCAGTTTTGTCCCAGGATGCGACCCACACCAGTCCACTAACACCCAGGTACCCATTTTACTGTTGGGTGAACATAGACAACCGGAGTTAGGAAACACTCCCAATGTTTCTACCTTCGCCAGAAATCGAACCCACACCCCTCACAGTGTGTGAAGCGAAAGCTTTAGCCACCAGGCCACGGGGCACCGAATTGATCGACGAAATCGATCAATTGGTAATATAGAAGAACCAATGGTACCCACTGCTCTGGGTGGCAGTGGAGTAGGATGAATAGTAGCTGTAGAAACAGTACTGAAACGTGGAGAGAGATTGTATTATTAACCTTCCGTTCACTTTTATGTTTCCTCTGAATATCTTGCAATTTCTCCAACATGACATGATATGTTTTTCGCAGTGTTTCATGCTGGCTGTGGCTTGAGGGAGCAGCGGGTGGGTCCTTAATTAATATTGGAGAAAGTAAATAGGAGAGAGTGTTTCCCGGAAGGTAACCTCGGAGTGGACTACAAGTGTATTGCTCTCTGCCTTTTGTATGTACTTCCATATACGAAGCAAAATCATCTTTTTATGAGTGTGTAGAATTTTTTAATGACGACATAGCCAGCTATAGTGCAAATTAACCCATATGAGCGAAACAAACCCACATGGCATAAAACAAACTAATCTCCGTGTTACAAACGAACCCACACTGTTCAAAAACACCACAAGGAGAAAATAAAAGCGAAGGCTCTATTCAATCTACTGAGGAGACTATTTTCTACAGGTGGATTCTTTTGTTCTACTGGCCTGTGTTTATTTGTTCATGGTGTATTCAAAGGTATATTGTCGACAGTTAAAGAATGAGTATGAGCACAAAATTATATTGTCGACCTTTTATGGGTATACATAACAATAATGTTTAGATTTACTAAATATGAGTATAGAGGTATAATATTCAGATATTTATGACGTTGGGAATATATTTTTTATTATGATATTATCATGACAAAATTTGTCGTAGACAGGTTTCATTGTCGTTCTCATTCCAGTGAATTACAGGTTAAAATTACCCAGATAGAGTTTACGATGACGCAGATCTGAGGGCGAGATTGTCCTAATTTGAGGGCGAGATAGTTTTAATCTAAGGGTGAGATAGTCATAATTTGAGGGAGAGAGGGTCATAACTTGACGTCGAGAGGGTCATAACTTGATAGCGAGAGGGGTCACAGTTTAAATGTGAATCAGTCATATTTTGGGAGGAACCAGAACGAATTTGAATACGAGACACTCAGCTGAGGTCAGAGCTAAGTGTTAGTCAACACAGAAACCAGGTAATCATTTGTTAACTATAAATAAGATATCAACAATATGCCTTTTCTCCTTCCCTTCATTGCCTCCCTCGCTCCCTCCTACCTCACTCCACTCTCCTTCCTTTCCCATTACTTGTCCCTCTCCCACTTCCTCCTTAAATCCCTACCCCCGTTCATCCTTCCCTTCTTCCCATTACTTGTCCCTCTCCCACTTCCTCCTTAAATCCCTACCCCCGTTCATCCTTCCCTTCTTAATCCATCTCTCCCCTCCCTCACTCCCTCCATACCCCTCCCTCAACTCTTTTCCCATCGAAGAGAAAAGAAATAAATCTGCTTCTTAGAGACACTTAGACAAGGTTCACAAGTTAATTAGAGAGTTGTAAATCAGGGAGGAAGTGCTGTCTTGATCAGGTCTCACCCTTGGTGGCATCCAGGCCGCAGCAGCGGTGGCAGAGACCGCAGCAATGGTGGCAGAGACCGCAGCAGTGGTGGCAGAGACCGCAGCGGCAGATCTAGCCTTCACTTGAGACAAGCCACCTTAACCAAACCTGACTTAACCTAACATAACCTAAGCCAATATAACCAACCTTAATCTACCCTACTGAACCTGACCTAGACTAATCGAACTTAAACTACATTACTCTAGCCAATCCTAACCTAGCCTATCATAACCTAGCTTAACCTGCCATTCCATTGCTAACCTAGACTAACAACCTAACTAAGCATACTCTAACCTAACCGAACTAACTCAAGCCTAACTTAACTTTACTAAACCAAACGTAACAAAAATCAAATCGAACTTAACCTAAACTAATCTGACCTAACCCATCCTAAACGAATATAATCTAAGCTAATATAAACTAGCCTATGCTAACATAACCTAGCCTTCTTTAATTTAATCTTCCTTGTAAGACATGCTTGCCTCTATTTCCAAAGCACGTCATCTTCCTTCTTCGCCTATCCCCCTTCCTTCTTCACCTATCCCACTTTCCCTTCTTCACATATTCCACCTTCCTTCCTCATCTATCCCACCTTCCTTCTTCACCACATCTTTTGTAGGAACACAAACACAAATTAAAATCGAACATTTTTATTCTATTCACCAGTTTTGGAAACTGGTGAAACATTAAGTATAAAATGCACCTGTCTTCACTGAATGAATACATAATGCACGAACTCAAATTAAGTTGTAATAAACAACTGTCAATGAATAAACGGAAGGGTGGACTAGGACCGTAAATTGACAGTCCGGCGCTCTACCGTCTAGGCTAACCCTGGCCTCTAATACTAATGAATCGGAACTAATATTTACAGTATTATATTCCATCAGAGACACCAAGTGTAACCCGACTGAACTCCTTCCTTCGGCCTAGGAACTTTAATAGTAGATCTATTCTAACCCCCCCCCCCCCCATCCTCCTTCCTTTCAAAGCCTTCCTATTAGAGGCCTGGATTAGCCTAGACGGTAGAGAATCGGACTGTCAATTTACGAACTGCCGTTGGAGCCCCTCGTCCACCCTTCTGTTTATTCACATATTGTACGTATATAGTTGCTGTCTGCATGAGAAAGAGTCTAAATAATGTACATAATTGTGGAAATGACAAATTATCAGTCTACGTCCAGCATGATATATATAAGTTAATTAACAGTATGCAATTATTCTGACCACAACACCGTAATACTCACATAAAAAATCATAAAACAAAACTCTTAAGGACAGAACGAGTTACAAGGTGGGCTTCTCCCACCTCATAATACACAGCAGACACAAACAAGACAATCGTACACAAATAACCCGCACATAGGAGAGGGAAACTTATGACTTTTCGGTCCGACTTGGACCATTAACCTGGTCCAACTTGGACCATTAACCTATGTGCGGGTTATGTATTGTTCCATTCACGAAGCACTATATTCTTCAAAGTCCACAAAGCTGGACAAATAATTTCTTCGCTAGTTAGTATGGAGCAGGAAGCCATTCTTTAAGATAGAATCCCCTCCAGAGAGTGTAGAATTAGAGTACAATACACAACACACAGGCTAACCCTACCCATAATAAGAATAATTTAATATAAACTAACCTAATCTTACCTGATCTACCCTAACTAACCAAACTAACCTAATCAAGCAAAAGATAACAGAATCTAGGTTAACCTACCCGAATTGAATTAAAAGTACCCTAAAGTGATCTGAGCAGACCTATGTTAACCAAACTTGGGTTATCCTAGGAATCTACACATATGTAGATAATTTGTGTAATGTTAAAACATAGTCTTCTTCCAGTACATAAAAACATAAGAAATGAGGAACACTGCAGCAGGCCTACTGGCCTACACTAGACAAGTCCTCAAACCCAATCCCAGTAACAAAAATATTTGCTCAATCCATTTTCAGTGTTACCCAAGGAATAATCTTTGATAACTTTATTAACCCCTGTGCAAGTTCCACTCAAATCCAACCCCTCTCACACAGTCTATACAAGAGAGATGCACTGTAAGACTAAGTCTTAATCCACTCCACAGCATCAATATGCTACAGCAGAACATAGTTTAGTCATGGCCTACTAATGACACTTAGACCGTGTGCAAACAGTAATAATGGTACAATTACCAATAGAACGTTAGGTAAAAGGACACAGATGCAACTAACGTTTCGTCGGCTTGGAAAGCGCAACGTTGCCACAATAAAATGTCTCGTTAGTTGCATCTGTCTTTTCACTTAACATATGTTCAAACAAAATAAACTACAAAGACCAAATTCACAATATCATAGGGTAAAACTTGTACCTGATAGAGTAGTATATTTTATAGACATTCTGAACAAAGTGCAACGATCCTTCCTCTTAGTGGTTATGTACAATAGTGAAGTTAAAACGAAAGAATCCACAATGGACATAGACTGTGGACATTTCTTTGTGCGAGATTATGTTAATAGAGGCAGGGCAAGCACATTTTTTTTTAACACTTCGGCCGTTTCCCACCGAGGCAGCGTGACCCAAAAAGAAAGAAAAATACTTTCAACATCATTCAACACTTTCACCATCACAAATTACACTGTCTTTGCAGAGGCGCTCAGATACGACTGCTTAGAAGTCCCTCCAAGCACATTTATCTTTACTTATTCACAGTAAAATACCGACTGAGATCTTTGAGCTCTTAATTGTGGAAACATACAAGGCTGCCACTTGCAGTTTCCCGAATCGTAGCCACGTCCGTCGTGGTGTCACGTAGCTAGGTTGGTAGCGCACTCAGCTCACATATTGAGGTTCGTGGGTGGAAACATTTGGGCGTGATTCCTCAAGACACCTACTGTCCTCAGGATGCCACTGTGTGGGTGGCATCCTGGGGACAAAATTAACCTAAATTGCGGGTAATGCTCTACATAACCAGAGACTTTTTATATTGTATGTCATTGGTGTCAGCAATGGTCTGTATAAGTTGTATCATATACTTGTAGAAATAAATTATTATTATTATTATTATTAAATTTTTGTTACTAATAACAAAAATCTAATAATAATAATTTATTTCTACCAAACGTTCAAATTCAAAATAATGCACAGAAATAGATTACACATATTTTAACATAATCTGACTTAATTCTGCATAAAATAACCTAACCAAGCCTACCCTAACCTAACCCAACCCAACCCAACCCAATCCAACCCAACCTAACGTAACCGAACTTAACCCAACCCAACCCAATTTAACCTAACCTAACTAACCTGACCTATCCTTCCATAACTTAAACGTAATTTACCCTATCCCAGCCAACCACAAAAAAAAATATCCAAAAGATGAGGAGTTTGAGGTAATCAGTCCCTCAACCTGGAATCGTTGTGTTCAGTCCATTACTCTTGTAGGAAGTACAGCATAGGGCCAGAGAAGTGGTTTATATACTGTGGTCAGGTGAGTCCTGCTTCGACTCACCTGACTACAGTATATAAACCACTTCTCTGGCCCTATTCGATTCCAGGATGAGGGACTGATTACCTCAAACTCCTTCTCTCCTTACACCTTTCTGCTTTATGTAGATGAATGGTTCAGAGAACCGACAAGTTGTTAAATTAGACACATATGCAACACTTGGGTATCTTTATTGAGGAAACGTTTCGCCACACAGTGGCTTCATCAGTCCAATACAAAGAAGAAAGTAGAAATAAAAGGAGGAGTTTGAGGTAATCAGTCCCTCGGCCTGGAGTCGATGTGTTCAGTCCATCAATCTTGAAGTAAATACAATATAAGGCAAATAGAAGTTGCTTATATACTGTAGACAGGTATTGGACTGATGAAGCTACTGTGTGGCGAAACGTTTCCTCAATAAAGATACCCAAGTGTTGCATATGTGTCTAATTTAACAACTTGTCGGTTCTCTGAACCATTCATCTACATCCTGTCTGACACAGCAACTTCTTGGGATCTTGATACAAAGGGATTCTTCAACATTTGTCCAAACCTTTGGATAAGGACTTACTTCGACTAGTGGATGATACCACTATGACCCCGCCTCCTCCTGCTTCATCTCACCTGTCTACAGTATATAAGCAACTTCTATTTGCCTTATATTGTATTTACTTCAAGATTGATGGACTGAACACATCGACTCCAGGCCGAGGGACTGATTACCTCAAACTCCTCCTTTTATTTCTACTTTCTTCTTTGTATTGGACTGATGAAGCCACTGTGTGGCGAAACGTTTCCTCAATAAAGATACCCAAGTGTTGCATATGTGTCTAATTTAACACCTTTCTGCTTTGTATTGGACTGATGAAGTCACAGTGTGGCGAAACGTTTCTTCATTAAAGATTCCCATATGTTCCATAAGTGTCTCAATTTTCAACTTGTCGGTTTTCAAAACCATTTTTCACATAATGAAACCCAGACCCACCTAATCTATATTAACTTGATCAGACCTAGCCAAAGTTGGCCTAGCCAAACAATTAATCAAACGTAATCTAACCTAAACTAACATTCCTAATCAAATTTAATCAAATTTAAGATAGCCAAATATAATTTAATATTAACTAAGCTAATCTTACCCGATCTAGCCTAACTAACCAAACTAACCTAATATAACCTAAGATAACATAATCTAGGTTAACCTACATGAATTGAACCAAAATTAACCTAAAGTGATCTGAGCAGACCTATGTTAACCAAACTTGGGTTATCCTAGGAATCTACACATATGGAGATAATTTGTGTAATTTGAGTAACTGTATTTATGTGTACCTGTACCTAAATAAACCTATTTACTTACTATAATAACCTTGTAGATAAATGGTTCAGAGAACCGGTCCAGAGAAACGTTTCGCCACTCAGTGGCTTCATCAGTCCTGCATTCTTTTCAAGACTGATTACCACAAACTCCTTCTGATCTTCATCATTCTCCTTTGTGTAGGACTGATGAAGCCACTGTGTGGCGAAACGTTTCCTCAGTAAAGATACCCAAGTGTTGCATACGTCTCTAATTTATCAAGCATATCCTTACTTAATAACCTGACCTCCAACTACTCTGTCCTTCTCTACGCTACAGCCTACCTATCTGTCCCTATACCCACTGCTTTATTTCCCCTCTATCCATTTCCCCCTCATTCACCCCCATCCCATGTATTGATTCCCGGACCATAAATGAGACAGGAGACGGGGGATGGAGGCGAGGTGAACGAGGAGGGTTAATGTCCTTGAAGCAGTTGAGGCTCTTTTATTGAGCTTCCCAGAGCTTGAGGTTGCCCGCTCATCTCCGGAGTAAGATCAATGTTCGCATAAAAAATATCAAACTTTCTTTCTCATAGGATTTATTTCTGGCGCTTTCTCAATATTTCCCACTGAGAGGCAGCGAACTTTAAAGTCCCAACCAGTACAGCATCCCAGGTACTGCGTGAGGCAGCATCCCAGGTGCTGCGTGAGGCAGCATCCCAGGTGCTGCGTGAGGCAGCATTCCCGGTGCTGCGTGAGGCAGCATTCCCGGTGCTGCGTGGCAGCATTCCCGGTGCTGCGTGAGGCAGCATTCCCGACTAGAAGAGAAACGATTGAAGGATATATGCAACGATTATCCCCGGAACAATGTCGCCGATGATCAGACCAACGAATGGATGCTAGTCGGATCTGAAGGGACGAAGCTGAAGTTGAAGAAGGTCCAGGAGACTGCTGTGAAAACCAGCAACTCTTTTTCCTTGTTATCAGACGAATGTGAATCGACCACCCATGATCTTCCAACAAAGTCAGTGAAGACATCCCAGCGAAGACCATCTCTGCTAAGATCGTCGAGAACGTCATGCACACCGCCAGTCGAGTTAAGAACATTGTTTTAGTTGGGGACAGTCAGATTAGGCTTATGGATAGGGCTTTTTGTCTTAAGGATAGGAATAGGAGGCAGAGGGTGTGTTATCCTGGGGCTGGGATGAAGGATAGTGTTAACCGTCCAGACGACATTATGAGAGGTAATGGGAACAATCCTATTATCTGTCTCAGTGCTGGGGGCAACGATGTTGGCAGGCGGAGGAGTGAGGAGCTGACTAGCAGCTATAGGTCAGCAATAGACATAATTAGGAAGAAGGGTGGGAACCCTGTCATATGTGGCATTTTGCCCAGGAGAGGAGTTGGAAATGAATGGTTGTCCAGGGCAATTGGAGTCAATTGCTGGCTGGACAAACACTGTAAGGAAAATTCAGTAGCATTCATTGACAACTGGGACCTCTTCTATGGCAGAAATGACATGTATGCCAGGGATGGGGTTCACTTATCTAGGTTTGGGGTGGGAGCACTGGCCAACACAATGGAGGGAGATGTTTGGTCTTTAACCTAGAAATAGATAGTGGTATGGGTTTTTGTGGAAAATCAATGAATTCTCAGTGTAGCGATAGTGTGAGTTTTAGGGAAACCAGTAATAGGCAGAATGAGGTAGAGTTATTGGTGAATACTGGAAACCCAGTGGCACTATGTGACAGGGTCAGTAACAGGTATATTGGAGGAACAGGAATCAGCAAGAAGAGAAAAGAGAAAGGAGGTTTTCTAAACATATTTTATACTAATACACGTAGTGCGAGAAATAAGATGGACGAATTAAGATTAGTTGCAAGTGCAGTTAACATTGAAGTTTTTGCCATTATCAAAGCTTATTTTTTGGGTAGCGTTGAAAATTGGGTTGAACAAGTATTCTATTAGTGGGATGGATTGTGAAAGACCTGCCTAGTATGGGCCAACAGGCCTGCTGCAGTGTTCCCCCTTTCTTATGTTATGTATACCATGGATGGTGATGTATGGTATGGTGATGTATGGTCTTTGGTCTCAGCTAGTTTCGATTTTTTTTAAGAATGGAGAATGAGGAGTAGAAGTAGAAAGTGTAGTAGAAAGAGAAGGAGGAAGAAAAGGACGAAGAAGCGACGGTAACAAAGTAGTTTGCGGATTTGGAGGAAGTGTAGAACGAGGAGTAATACGAAAACAATAGTGATGAAGAGGAGGAAGAGATGGAGGAGCAGGAGAGAAAAAGAAGAGAAATGCTGTTCAGGAAGAGAAAAAGGACAACGAACTAACTAAAAATGGAAGAGAAAAAGAACGAAAAGAAAGCGAATGATGAACGATAAAAAAAAAAACAAAGTTGCATAAAATACATGACACGAAACAAGTTGCCATTAACATATTTCAGAGATAATGGTCAAGTGTATAATGCATTAAGTTACCTTCCCTGCACGCTACCTCGTATACACCGCATATTATTCTCTTTACTTTCATCTACCTCTTCTGGGATGATGCCTCTTCAAGGTTATATATACATAATAATTATCCTACTAAAATATTTTATTGTGTATTAAGACTTTTTTTAAACATTACAGCACCTCCAGTAACTTACACAGTCCCTAAGGACGTACTATCCACTTAGCTGCATTACTTAGGAAACTTAAGTGTAAAGGTTCGTTAACAATTACGGAACGTGTAATGAGTACTCCTTTTTTTTATAGGGCAACTTTCGTTTTGTATGTAATAGTTAACATAGTATTGGAACTTTCGTGTAGAGAGTGAAACCTTGTGAACTGAAGTTCAATATTGTCTATCTGCTTCATGTACTTGTGGGAAGTACCTCAAGTGACTTCAAACACCTCATATCAGATCATATGGTTAGATCGTTCCTTACTGGCCTTCCCTTAAGGCATACAAATCATTCATGCAATCAGTGACCGCTGTCACTTAAGCAACAAACCTGTTACAAGTGTGGATTTTATAATTCATACAACACCATGACAGACTGGTTCGAACCTCATCATGTCTGTATCAATGTATTGTGTTAAGATGAAGCCTCATCTGAGCAGTGTTACATCTGCACAGCTGTTCACAATAAGATGTATTTTATGCCTGAATATATAGCTTTGTGTTATACAAATGTTAGGTTAGATATTGTTAGTTATGATTGTATGCCCTAGTTAAATTTTGAATGTAATGATTTTTAAAATATAACACTTTTGTTTTAGATATAGACTAACTAGTCTGCCTGGTAATTGTTCTTAATTGTCTTAGAAATGATGATGAAGCCTAAGGATAAGGAATCTTTGAATAATTGAAAATGTTTTGACATTAAGTGATGTTTACCACAGGTTATATATATATATATATATATATATATATATATATATATATATATATATATATATATATTTTTTTTTTTTTTTTATTAACACATCGGCCGATTCCCACCAAGGCAGGGTGGCCCGAAAAAAAAACTTTCATCATCATTCACTCCATCACTGTCTTGCCAGAAGGGTGCTTTACACTACAGTTATAAAACTGCAACATTTACACCCTCCTTCAGAGTGCCGGCACTGTACTTCCCATCTCCAGAACTCAAGTCCGGCCTGCCGGTTTCCCTGAATCCCTTCATAAATGTTACTTTGCTCACACTCCAACAGCACGTCAAGTATTAAAAACCATATGCCTCCATTCACTCCTATCAAATACGCTCACACATGCTTGCTGGAAATCCAAGCCCCTCGCACACAAAACTTCCTTTACCCCCTCCCTCCAACCTTTCCTAGGCCGACCCCTACCCCGCCTTCCCTCCACTACAGATTTATACACTCTCGAAGTCACTCTGTCTCGTTCCATTCTCTCTACATGTCCAAACCACCTCAACAACCCCTCCTCAGCTCTCTGGACAATCGTTTTGGTAATCCGCACCTCCTCCTAATTTCCAAACTCCGAATTCTCTGCATTATATTCACACCACACATTGACCTCAGACATGACATCTCCACTGCCTCCAGCCTTCTCTTCGTTGCAACATTCATCACCCATGCTTCACACCCATATAAGAGCGTTGGTATAACTATACTCTCATACATTCCCTCTTTACTTCCATGGACAAGGTTCTTTGTCTCCACAGACTCCGAAGTGCTCCACTCACCCTTTTCCCTCATCAATTCTATGATTCACCTCATCCTTCATAGACCCATCCGCCGACATGTCCACTCCCAAATATCTGAATACATTCACCTCCTCCATACTCTCTCCCTCCAATCTGATATCCAATCTTTCGTCACCTATTCTTTTTGTTATCCTCATCACCTTACTCTTTCCTATATTCACTTTCAATTTTCTTCTTTTACACACCCTACCAAATTCATCCACCAACCTCTGCAGCTTCTCTTCAGAATCTCCCAAAAGCACAGTGTCATCAGCAAAAAGCAACTGTGACAACTCCCACTTTGTATTTGCTTCTTTATCTTTTAGCCCAACACCTCTTGCCAAGACCCTCGCATTCACTTCTCTTACAACCCCATCTATAAATATATTGAACAACCACGGTGACATCACACATCCTTGTCTAAGGCCCACTTTTACTGGGAAATAGTCCCCTTCCCTCCTACACACTCTAACCTGAGCCTCACTATCCTCATAAAAACTCTTCACTGCTTTCAGTAACCTTCCTCCTATTCCATACACCTGCAACATCTGCCACATTGCCCCCTATCTACCCTATCATACGCCTTTTCCAAATCCATAAATGCCACAAAAACATCTTTACCCTTATCCAAATACTGTTCACCTATATGTTTCACTGTAAACACTTGGTCTACACACCCCTACCTTTCCTAAAGCCCCCTTGTTCATCTGCTATCCTGCTTTCTGTTTTACTCTTAATTCTTTCAATAATAACTCTACCATACACTTTACCAGGTACACTCAACAGACTTATTCCCCTATAATTTTTGCACTCTCTTTTGTCCCCTTTGCCTTTATACAAAGGAACAATACACGCTCTCTGCCAATCCTAGGTACCTTACCCTCTTCCATACATTTATTAAATAATAGCACCAACCACTCCAAAATTATATCCCTACCTGCTTTTAACATTTCTATCTTTATCCCATCAATCCCAGCTGCCTTACCCCTTTCATTCTACCCACTGCCTCACGAACTTCCCTACACCCACAACTGGCTCTTCCACACTCCTACAAGATGTTATTCCTCCTTGCCCTACACACGAAATCACAGCTTCCTGTCTTCATCAACATTTAACAAATCCTCAAAATATTCTCTCCATCTTCCCGATACCTCTAACTCTCCATTTAATAACTCTCCTCTCCTATTTTTAACTGTCAAATCCATTTGTTCTCTAGGCTTCCTCAACTTATTAATCTCATTCCAAAACTTTTTCTTATTTTCAACAAAATTTGCTGATAACATCTCACCCACTCTCTCATCTGCTCTCTTTTACATTGCTTCACCACTCTTTTAACCTCTCTTTTCTCTCCATATACTCTTCCCTCCTTGCATCACTTCTACTTTGTAAAAACCTCTCATATGCTAACTTTTTCTCCCTTACTACTCTCTTTACATCATCATTCTACCAATCGCTCCTCTTCCCTCCGCACCCACTCGCCTGTAACCACAAACTTCTGCTGAACACTCTAACACTACATTTTTAAATCTACCCCATACATTTTCGACCCCATTGCCTACACTCTCACTAGCCCATCTATCCTCCAATAGTTGTTTATATCTTACCCTAACTGCCTCCTCTTTTAGTTTATAAACCTTCACCTCTCTTTTACTTACTGATTCTATTTTCCTTGTATCCCATCTACCTTTTACTCCCACTGTAGCTATAACTAAAAAGTGATCTGATATATATGTAGCCCCTCTATAAACATGTACATCCTGAAGTCTACTCAACAGTCTTTTATCTATCAATACATAGTCCAACAAACTACTGTCATTACGCCCTACATCATATCTTGTATACTTATTTATCCTCTTTTTCTTAAAATATGTATTACCTATAACTAAACCCCTTTCTATACAAAGTTCAATCAAAGGGCTCCCATTATCATTTACACCTGGCACCCCAAACTTACCTACTACACCCTCTCTGCATGTTTCTCCCACTTTAGCATTTAGGTCCCCTACCACAATTACTCTCTCATTTGGTTCAAAAGTTCCTATACATTCGCTTAACATCTCCCAAAATCTCTCTCTCTCCTCTACACTCCTCTCTTCTCCAGGTGCATACACGCTTATTATGACCCACTTTTCGCATCCGACCCTTATTTTAATCCACATAATCCTTGAATTTACACATTTATATTCCCTCTTTTCCTTCCATAACTGATCCTTCAACATTATTGCTACCCTTCCTTAGCTCTAACTCTCTCAGATACTCCTGACTTAATCCCATTTATTTCTCCCCACTGAAACTTGCCTACCCCTTCAGCTTTGTTTCGCTTAGGGCCAGGACATCCAACTTCTTTTCATTCATAACATCGGCAATCATCTCTTTCTTATCATCCGCACTACATCCACGCACATTCAGACAACCCAATTTTATAAAGTTTTTCTTCTTCTCGTTTTTAGTAGATTTGTACAGGAGAAGGGGTTACTAGCCCATTGCTCCCGGCATCTTAGTCGCCTCATACGACACGCATGGCTTACGGAGGAAAGATTCTTTTCCACTTCCCCATGGACAATAGAGAAAATAAAAGGAACAAGAGCTATTAAGAAAAAGAAGAAAAACCTAGATGTGTGTATGTATATATATGCATGTGTATGCCAGTGTAGTGTGACCTAAAGTGTAAGTAGAAGTAGCTAGATATACCTGTTATCCAGCGTGTTTATGAGACAGAAAAAAGACACCAGCAATCCTACCATCATGTAAAACAGTTTCATATGTGTGTGTGTGTGTGATGGGGCCCACCTCTGGTGTACACTGTGGGACCCATAGCCTCGGAGAAGTGGATAAAAAGGCTTCAAGGAAAAATATTTAGATTTCTTTCTGAAGCCATTTGAATATTTCACTTCCCCTACCACCCTATCTTTTGATTGTGTATAAACTTTATTTCAAGACAAAATACATTGACAAGAACACAAAAGCACACACACACACACACACACACATATATATGTCGTGCAGATTAGGTAAAACTGATCAATTAGCAAGAACTCTTTTAAAATTAAGTCCTTTCTAAAAATTTCTCTTATACGTTTAAAGATATATTTTTTAATTTATGTTAACGTAAAATTTTTTAATTTTGAACCAAGAGAAACTTTGAAAACCTACCTAACCTTATTATAACAAGCGCAATTTAATTTAGCCTAACCCAACTAAATATATTTTAGATACGTTAACAATAATTTAATAATAAACAAACAATGAAATATATTTTTTTCGTTAGGTTCAGAATGATTTTCGCGAAATTATTGCATACACAAATTTTCGCTTGTCTTATATGGCAAGATGAGCGTTGCTATTTAAGCCTTATATATATATATATATATAAGGTACCACCTCCAGAACTTTACTGGGGACCCTCATCCTCAGAGAAAACAACGTACCTCAGGGAAAACTCAAAGTTCTTCCCGGAGCTGTTTGAATATTTTCTTTTCTTACCACCCCCTATATTTTATATTCTATGTGAACTTTATTAATAGATAAAATACATTGACAGAAAACACAAACATGAATACATTGGTACAATATATCAAATATTATGAATCTCCTCCAGCTCCTCCGAAGCCGGACGCGAGCCCAGTAGGCAGCATGCATTTTCCCTCTGGATGGCCACGCTGATGCGCTGGAACTTGAAAGTGGCTGCCCTTGGGTCCCTGGTGGTGTCGATGAGTCTGGAACCTAGTTCTTTAAGGAAACGTGTGGCATTTTTTTCCCATGATCTAAAGGTCTCTGATCCCAATGGAACAAATTGATACTGTTGGTTTATGTCCCTGTACTTGCCGATCTTGTACTCCTCCCTGTGATCAGCAGCTCTTCCCTGTCGTCCGACACTGTCATGGATGTAGGTGTCAGCCAGCGTCGACACAGGTATAGTCGCATGCTAAGAACTTGCCATTCTTCCAAGGATAGACGGTGATCCTGTCTGGGTGGTTTGCTTGGTTGTGGGTATTGTTGGCTGCTAAATATCTGAATGTATTCAGATATTTAGGAGTGGATGTGTCAGCAAATGGGTCTATGAAAGATGAGGTGAATCATAGAATTGATGAGGAAAAAAGGTGAGTAGTGCACTTAGGAATCTGTGGAGACAAAGAACGTTGTCGATAGAAGCAAAGAGGAATGTATGAGAGTATAGTAATACCAACACTCTTATATGGGTGTGAAACATGTGTGGTGAATGTTGTAACAAGGAGAAGGCTGGAGGCAGTGGAGATGTCGTGTCTGAGGAAAATGTGTGGTGTGAATATAATGCACAGAATTCGAAGTTTGGAAATTAGGAGGTGCGGGATTACCAAATCTATTATTCAGAGGGCTGAGGAGGGGTTGTTGAGGTGGTTCAGACATGTAGAGAGGATGGAACAAAATAGAATGACTTCGAGAGTGTACAAATCTGTAGTGGAGGGAAGGGGTAGGGGTCGGCCTAGGAAAGGTTGGAGGGAGGGGCAAAGGAAGTTTTGTGTGCGAGGAGCTTGGACTTCCTGCAAGCATGCGTGAGCGTGTTAGATAGGAGTGAATGGAGACAAATTATTTTTAGGAACGTGCTGTTGGAGTGTGAGCAAGGTAACATTTTTGAAGGGATTCAGGGAAACCGGCAGGCCGTACGTGAGTCCTGGAGATGGGAAGTACAGTGTCTGCACTCTGAAGGAGGGGTGTTAATGTTGCAGTTTTATAAATGTAGTGTAAGCGCACCTCTGGCAAAACAGTGATGGAGTGAATGATGGTGAAAGTTTTTCTCTTTCGGGCCACCATGCCTTGGTGGGAGACGGACAATGTGTTAATAATGTTCAATGTGTGGTGGACTCTTGTCGATGAATTAAGGAAAATGACATGGAAACAGATCACAGACCAAGATCGATAAAAACAGTTTCCATTTATTCTGTTTTCCTGTCTCCACGTCAATTTCTCAAACAGTCCTTGGAGCATGGCACAACCTCCATCTGATTGGCAATACCTGCCTGGCCATTACACCCTGGAGGGACAAGTCCCTTGAATCATCTGTCTTTACAGCAATAAAGGAATTCCCCAGAGGCAATAATCTTGTCCGTCTTCCTCATCCCGCAAAAATCACCTGTCATAGACAGGAAAGCCAAACCTTCACTGATGTCCTCAAAATGAAAGCACAAATCAACAGGTAGAGGAAGGGAATACTCATACTGTAGGAGCAATCAGATTAATCACTAGCAGTGAAACAATTGCGTCCAGAGACTCCGCCACAGCTGATGCTGAACAAAATAAACACTCGCCTTGAGCCACTAACAACGACATTGGTCCTCACGATGACACCACCAGAGTAAAGACATTGACAGTCCAGGAACCAGAATGTACAAAACTGTCATGTCCTTTCCTCTAGGCTCTGCTGGCGGTTTCACGGGATTAAGACCTCACCACTTCAAACAAATGCTCTACAGAGCACTCGAAGATGTCGCAGAACGTCTCCTGACAGAGCTCAAAAGATTTACCAACATCTGTCTCGCTGATGGTGTTCCTCAGACCGTTAGAAATCATTTTTTTGTTTTGGTGCATCCCTCTGTGCACTGAAAAGGAAAGATGGAGGAATCAAGCCCATTGCTGTTGGCAACTCCCTCCGCCGTCTTGTACCCAGGGCAGCATTGAGAACAGTGAGATGTGATACAGCCATCATGCAGAGACCAAGGCAGCTGGAGTTCGGGATCCATCAAGGTTGCGAAGCAACAGTTTATGTAGCATGTGCATTTTCCTGCTCTATATCAATTTATCCACTCATGTTACAACTGCGACTTTATACTTTTTTTTTTTGGGGGAAGCATGAAACTGAGCAGAGACGAGAGACTGGCCATCAAAAAGGTTGCCGAGGACCTGACCGGCGAGCTCAGTATCTGGTTCTTGGATAATGGCACACTTCTTAGCAACACACAATCAGTTCTATTAGACATTAGAATCATCAAAGAGCAAAGAGAAAATATAGGTCTCTCTCTAAACCCTTCGAAATGCGAAATGGTTTACTTCTACAAACACACCATTGAACAAGTCACAACTGCCTTGCAGGGAGTCAAAGTTATTGATTCTCAGCCCTGATCCACCGCGAGGCCTTGTCATGGACCGGGCCGTGGGAGCGTTGACCCCCGGAACACCCAGGTTGACTCCAGGCAGGTAGATTGCACTCTCCTTGGTACCCCAGCTGAATCTAACGCGATCGATGAAATTGTGAAAAAAAAAAAAATCCGACCTCAAGCGGATGTAAACCAGAATCCAGAATCAGTGACAATGATGCTCATGATACCTTCTGTCTCCTCACCAGGTGCGTATCCATCCCTAAGCTAACTAAATTTTTGACATGCCCGTCATCTTTTTTCAGGCCCAAACTAGGAGAGTACTACTCCCTCTTAAAGTCCATGCTAGAAAATCTTTCTCTGGACTAATCACAATGGGAGCAAGCCACACTTCCAATCTGAGTAGATGGAATGATCAGACTTAGTCTCACACGTTGCCCTGTGTCACCCTTCTTTTCCTCTAATGGATCTAATGAGCTATTTAAGGAAATTTTCCTAGAACATATACGCAATACGACAGGAGAGGATGACCCCAGTTACACAAGTGGCACCAGCACGAGAGACACCCTGTCAGCATAGACGAAGTGACAAGATGAAACTTCAGCTCATAAATAGTCCAGCTGGGACAGCCCCATCATGGAAACGGCTGCTGCTGCTATGCTCTCTGGTGCATGCTCGCCTGTCAGCTGTGAGTGAGGATCATGCGGTTGACTTTCTCCTAACAGTTCCCATCTCTGTGACTGGCACACGTTTTGATCCGCAGACACTTTGTATTGCTGCCCCAATTCACACCGAGTACAAGTGTATTTTCAGCAAAGTGATAGCCTATCAGCAGGCCTGACCTGCTCTAGTTTCAAAGGTTGGCATGTTAGATATAAAGTCAACCTGACCGTCAAAAGAAGCGTTGCTACAACCTGTTACCATTTGAGAGCCTCGATATTTACCACCACCCAGCACCCCGGTGCACCTTCCTGCCACCCTGATAGAATCACATTATATCCCTGGAAGAACGAGCGAGAGCTTGTGTGGGATTATGCTTGGACATCTCCCCTGACCGACACCTCCATCCCTTACAGTGCTGGTCAGCAGGGTGTTGCTGATCACAGAGAAGATCACAAGCTCAACAAGGATATGGGTTTGGCCTACCTATGGCACTTCGTCCCTTGGCTCCTTTGGATAACATACCACGTGTTTCCTCAATGAGCTGGGCTCCAAGCTCATCGAAACCACCAAAAATCCGAGAGCTACCTCTTTTCTCTTCCAGCGCCTCAGTGTGACGATCTAGAGAGGGAATCACGACATGCGTCTGAGGTGCTCGAAGAACTCCACGATTTGTACTAACCTTTCTCAACAACTAATGTAATTCTACTTGTATGCAAATTCCTGTTGTATGTGTATTCTCTATTTTCCCATCACTGTTGTATGTATATTCTTAAATTCCCCACTTCTATTGTGTAATGCATGACGTATGTCATACGCTTTATTCTTAAATTTCTCACTTATAGTTGCATAACGCGTGACGTATGTCATTCCCTCTATTTCCAGCTGTACTGAATAATGTTTAACTATTATATGCTATTAGCAGCTTAAGGAATATGAGATTGACATTAGAACTTATTCTTGGAGATTTAGCACATTTATCTCTCTCTCTCTCTCTCTCTCTCTCTCTCTCTCTCTCTCTCTCTCTCTCTCTCTCTCTCTCTCTCTCTCTCTCTCTCTCTCTCTCCCCCCTCTCTCTCTCCCCTCTCTCCATCTCTCTCTCCATCTCTCTCTCCATATCTCTCTCCCTCTCTCTCCATCTTTCCTATCCCTCACTGTCTCCTCTCTTCTCTCTCTCTTTCCACTTCTAGGCTATTAACGACCGTATATAAAACCTGTGACAAGAATGATGGATATGACTCAACTCAGTGATGGATCAGTGACGTTTGAGTTGCCTGGCTCCTCATTACGTGTGTGTGGGGTGGGGAGGGATGTGACAGAATGATATATATAATATATATATATTATATTATTTATTATTTATATATATATATATATATATATATATATATATATATTGTGTGTGTGTGTTTGTATGTGTAAGTGGTGTACTACTTAGTTGTGGTTGCAGGGCAAGTAAGCCCTGGCCCGCCTCTTCACTGGCTGCACTGGGTCACTCTCCCTGCGCCATGAGCTTATCAACCTCGCTTAAAGCTATGTATAGAGCCTGCCTCCACTACATCGCTTCCTAAACTATTCCACTTCCCGACAACTCTGTGACTGAAGAAATACTTCCTAACATCTCTGTGATTCATCTGAGTTTTCAACTTCCATCTGTGTTCCCTTGTTGTTGTGTCCCATCTCTGGAACATTCTGTCTCTGTCCACTTTGTCAATTCCTCTCAGTATCTTATATGTTGTTATCATGTCCCCCCTATCTCTCCTGTCTTCCAGTGTCGTCAGGTCGATTTTCCTTAACCTCCCCTCGTAGGACATACCCCTTAGCTCTGGGACTATTCTTGTTGCAAACCTTTGCCCTTTCTCGAGCTTCTTCACATGCTTGGCTAGGTGTGGGTTCCAAACTGGTGCTGCATACTCCAGTATGGGCCTAACGTACACAGTGTACAGGGTCCTGAACGATTCTTTATTAAGATGTCGGAATGCTGTTCTTAGGTTTGCTAGGCGCCCATATGCTGCAGCAGTTATTTGGTTGATGTGCGCCTCAGGAGATGTTCCTGGTGTTATACTCACCCCAAGATCTTTTTCCTTGATTGAGGTTTGCAGTCTCTGGCCCCTAGGCTGTACTCCGTCTGCGGTCTTCTTTGCCCTTCCCCAATCTTCATGACTTTGCACTTGGTGGGGTTGAACTCCAGGAGCCAGTTGCTGGACCAGGCTTGCAGCCTGTCTAGATCCCTTTGTATTTCTGCCTGGTCCTCGTCCGATTGAATTCTTCTCATCAACTTCACATCATCTGCAAACAGGGACACTTCGGAGTCTATTCCTTCCGTCATGTCGTTCACAAATACCAGAAACAGCACTGGTCCCAGGACTGACCCCTGTGGAACCCCGCTCGTCACCGGCGCCCACTCTGACACCTCGCCACGTACCATGACTCGCTGCTGTCTTCCTGACAGGTATTCCCTGATCCAATGTAGTGCCTTCCCTGTTACCCCTGCCTGGTCCTCCAGCTTCTGCACTAATCTCTTGTGTGGAACTGTGTCAAACGCCTTCTTACAATCCAAGAATATGCAATCTACCCACCCCTCTCTCTCTCTTGCCTTATTGCTGTCACCCTGTCGTAGAACTCCAGTAGGTTTGTGACTGCTACCATTTCTTGATTTATGTGAACATAAATGAAGAAATAGTCAGATATATCTTTGTTCACAAATAATACGAAACTAAGGCAAATGGAAACAAGACACGACAAGGAAAGACTACAAACAGATCTGTATCAGCTGCGGGTATGGTCTGATGAGAAAACCCGAGAACGTGATCCCTCTAAAAGCAAAGTTATCAAATTCAGAGCAGAGTAAAGAACAGAAACGGAGAAAAGACTTGTGAAACAAAGACTGCTAACTTCACTCAATGTGAATAACCTAGAGGTGAGCAAAGTATCGCCTGAAGCGTCCTTCAAGTGAATAACCTCCGGGGAAAGTTATTCACTTGAAGGACCAAAATAACTGCTGCAGCATACGGGCCCCTGGCAATCTGAGAACTACGTTTCGACATCTAAGTAAGGAGTCATTCACGTTACTGTACACCGTGTATGTGAGGCCCATATTGTAGTAAGTAGCACCAATATGGAACCCACACCGGGTCAAACTCTTCAAGAAATTAAAGAAAGTGCATTTGACGTGGACTTTCATTTTGTCATGAGCCTATCACTGTGTTCCAGTTTTACAAAGTAACTTAACACCAGTCAATTACAATTGCAACAAATTTTTAATTTAAAAGATCATTTACTAATAATTACATTTACCTTAAAGAATCAAAAGGCATAATACCGTGACTGGAACAATACACAAATAACCCGAATTTGCGAGACAAACTTATGACGTTTCGGCCTGACTTAGAGCATTAACTAGTCAGCCTCAATTATAATTACTCGAAGCCTGAACACACACACACACACACACACACAGTCACAGCAGTCACGCGCGTTTTGAGCTCCGCTAATTTGGGTGGTATTGGGTGGTCCAAGGGGGAATCCGAGTGCAACAAACAGGCGTGGGCACAGGCTAAAGTGTCATACTCATTTAAAACCAAAAAGCAGAGAAATACGAGTGATCGCAGAGTGAAAACACATAGTATATAGTGAAAGTGCGGTGAGGGGAACCGGTGATAGGCCTAACAGCGGTTGCCACACAGCAGCAAGTGGGGAATATATCGTAGTGAGATATAACACAGTGGGGAGCATATCTACTGGAGGTACCCAAGTAAGGGAGACCAGTGCAAGGCAAGCAGTGAGCAGTACGGTGACTGCATTAAGTGAGACCAATAGAAAAGAAACGAAGAGGTACAATACCCAGCAGGGTGCCACACCAGGAGAGTATCAACAATCTGACGACCCAGAAGACATCTGATGTAATGTACAAAAATCCTAGTTGTGGTATGCAGGTTTTGCAGGTTCCTGGCCCTGAGTTGCTGAAGTGTGGGAAAAATCCCTGCTTGGAGGAGCTGTAAACATAAGAATTTCATAGGTAGAAAGATAAGTTAGGGCCAGGGCTACCAACCAAATGTACACATGTGTATGCACGCCACACACACATACACTTGAAGTAGTCAGGACACAGAAGTAGTATTCCATACAACTGTTCACGTATTAGCATCAATATTATTACCAATGTATAAGTAGTAACTTTTAGTAGCAGTGGTTAGTAGCATTCTAGAATTAAAATTAAATTAGGTAGGCCCTGTGAACGAGATGCCAAGACACACACACACACACGCTCACATAAACCAACAATTGGGTTTGTCTTAGCTTAGCTTAGTTGTATTACTCGTTTTAGAACTAGTACTAGCTAAAGTCTAGTATAATATTAGGATAGTTTTCCAAATCTTGTGAAGTATTGCAAACTTTAGGAAGATTATCTTAACAGACGGACACAGTCACACGAACACTACTCTACTCTGACAGTGTTTATTCAATAACTAAGCAAAGTTATACAGGTATACACGAGTACAGTGATAGGCTATCACATGAAGCATACGTGTAGGGAGCCTAGGATAACCCAGAAGGCCGTCACAGTGAAATATTCTAATTGAATCAGTGCAGTGAGGACAGGCACACACACATACACGTACACACACACTCACTCACATGACAGTAGACCTACAAGAACTTGACCACTAAGCCAATAACACTTCCCTCCCCCCTTCCCCACTTGTACCTCCTAGCCCTCCTACACACCTCCACACACACACACTCCTCTCTCTCTCTCTTCCACTATCTCTCCCCTCCACTCTCTCCCCGTCTCTCTTTATCCCTCCTTCCTCCTCCTCCCTCCTTTCATCTCTCTCACCTCTCTCTCCCTCTCCTCTCTCTCACTGTCTCTCTAGCCTCTCACTCTCTCCCTCTCACCTCTCTCTCTCTCCTCTATCTCGCCTCTCTCGCTCTTTCCCTCTCTCACCTCTCTCTCTACCCTCTCTCTCCTCTCTCTCACCTCCCTCTCACTCTCTTTCTCTCTCACCTCTCTCTCTATCCCTCTCTCTATCCTCTCTCGCCCTAATCCCCTCCGCCCCATCCCCACTCTCCACACACCTCTAGTGATTCTCCCTCTCTTCCTGTCTCTCTATCCCTTCCTCTCACTCCCTCCTCCACTCTCCATACACCTCTGGCGATTTTCCCTCTTTTCCTGTCTCTCTCCCTCCTTCCTCTCACTCCCTCCTTGCTCTCTCTCTCTCCTTCCTCTCCTCCCTCCTTGTCTCTCTCTCTCCTTCCTCTCACTTCCTCCTTCTTGTCTCTCTCTCCCCTTCCTCCCACTCCCTCCTTCCTCTCTCTCTCCCTCCCTCTCTCTCCCTCTCCCCAATCTCCTCTCTCCTCTCTCTCTCCCCAATCAATCCCTCCTCTCCCTATCTCTCCCTCTCCTTCTCTCCCTCCCATTCTCCCTCTCTCTCCCTTCCCCCTCTTCCCCTCCCTATCCCTCTCAGGTCTCCCTCCTGAAAATCTCCTCCCTCCTTCTGACACTCTCTCTGCCTCTCTCTCTATATCACTCTCTCTGACTCTCTCTCTATACCACTCTCTCTGCCTCTCTCTCTATACCACTATCTGCCTCACTCTTCCCCTCCCTATCCCTCTCAGGCCTCCCTCCTGAAAATCTCCTCCCTCCTTCTGACACTCTCTCTGCCTCTCTCTCTATATCACTCTCTCTGACTCTCTCTCTATACCACTCTCTCTGCCTCTCTCTCTATACCACTATCTGCCTCTCTATACCACTCTCTCTGCCTCTCGATACCACTCTCTCTCTACCTCTCTGTCTCTACCTCTATCTCTCTGTCTCTCTCTCTCCCTCTCCCTAAATCTCTCCCTCTCTCCTCCCTCCCCTCCCATTATCCACCCCTCTCTCACTCTTCCTCTCCCTCTCTCCCTCCCCTTCCTTCCCCTTGATCTGCCCCTACCACATACCTCCAAACAAATTCCCCCCTCTCTCTCTCTCTCTCTCTCTCTCTCTCTCTCTCTCTCTCTCTCTCTCTCTCTCTCTCTCTCCTTCTCCCTCTATCCCTTAATTGAGTACCCTGCCCTACGACCCCTCCTCTCTGTCCCTCCCATCTCTCCCCTTCTGACACTCTCACTACATCCATAAGGGCACATCGCGGAATATGGGCAGCTCAGGAGAAGGATGCCAACAAGGGGTACGATGGTCGCTCCAGGGAGTTTACAGTGGGAAGAGGAACTCAATAGAAGGGAAAAGGAATGGGAGAGGAGGATGTTGATGATCAGCGAGGGAATGGAGAGGAGGATCGCTGAGGAGAGCAGAAAATGGGAAATGCAAGTCAAAATGCAGAAGACAAGATCCAGATCTTAGAAGTGAAGCTGCAGAGCCTGATGCAGAGTAGAGATGCAAGTACCTGTTCAGAATCGGTGCTTGGAGCGTGTGCATCAGACACAGCCAAAGGGAATGCAGAGAAAGGAGAAGAGCTCTTGAACGCTCAGGCACTGCCAGACACAAGTGGGGCCCGAAACAAGAGGAGCAGGATACCAACACCTATCAAAGGGATTGAGAAGACAAAAAACTCTTGTATGCACAGGCACTGACAAACACACGTGGGGCATCTGACACAGTCATAGGGAATGCGGAGAAAAAGAACTCTTGTATGCTCAGGCACTGTCAGACACACATGGGGTCCGATACAAGATGAGTAGGATACTAACACCACATGAGAGGGATATAGATAAAGCAACCAGGGACAAGAAGGGCTCCACAGAAGCAAAACATGAGGGCACAGTAACAACACATGAGAGGGTAGTCAAAGCCCAGGTGCACTAAACGCAGAGGCCCCAACAATATACAGCAGTGGACTTGGGCAAATGAGTAGGCCAGACACACAGAGGAACACAGGGCTACAACCATGACAGAACCGGAAGATGCTAATGCATCTCTGATGAGGCAAAGGGAGACACAGTGGGAGGAGGAAGGAGAAGTCCATCTTTATCTACGGCCTTAAGGAAGTCGAAGGGGTCACCCATGACAGAAGGAAACAGGAGGAGAAGGAAAGGATTATAGGTATTATGCTAGCAACAGGGGGAGACACGTCCCAGGTGACAAATTTTCGGAGAATCGGGTGGTACACAAGGGGAAGAAATCGACCCCTCAAAGTAATCTTCAATGCAGAATCAGCCCGTACCATGATCCTACAAAGAAAGCACGGCTGAGGGCGAGCCAGGAGTACCACGATGTATACCTAGATCGGGACAGAACACAGGAAGAAAGGGAGGCCCAAAGGAGAGGATAAGAAAGCGAAGGGAGGAGAGAGATGGAGACAGCGAGGTACAGGGGCACCAGGCCCAAGCAGAAGGACAACCACACCCACCGGAAGCACTCACGGAGGGCCTCAAACCACAGCAACCCAACGGCAACCATATAGTTTAACATCGCACACACACATCATGTCCCTGTCCCCACCCCAGCAACCCTAAACCCATCATCACCACTACCCCACCCCATCACAAACCCCACCCAATCAGACCACACCCCAACCATAGAACCCCCCACCCATGCAACAACCCTCCATGGAACCCTGCAAACACCCCCCACCCAGCCAAGATCCCCCCAGGGCCACAGTATTGGAAACGAGGCTGAAGGTTTGGTACACAAATGCAGATGGAATCACGAATAAGTATGAAGAGTGGAATGAAAGAATAGGAGAAATGTCCCAGACATCATAGCAGTCACAGAAACTAAACTAAATGAGGCAATATCAGATGCAATCTTCCCACAAGGATATCAGATCCTGAGGAAAGATAGAAGGAGCAGGGGGAGGAGGGGTCGCACTGCTCGTAAGGAATCATTGGAGATTTGAGGAAATGGCAGGAATGGAGGTGTGTGAGAAAGGGACTTTATAGTAGGTACCATCCAGTCTGGGGAGCACAAGATAGTCATTGCAGTGATGTACAACCCACCACAAAACTGCAGGAGGCCAGGAGAGGAATATGACGAGAACAACAGAGCAATGGTGGACACCTTGGCGGAGGTGGCAAGAAAAGCGCACATGAGCAGAGCGAAGTTACTGGTCATGGGCGATTTCAACCACAAAAAGATCGACTGGGAGAACAAAGAACCACGTGGGGGTCCAGAAACTTGGAGAGCCAAGATGATGGACGTGGTACTGGAAAACCTGATGCACCAACATGTCAGGGACACGACCAGAGATAGAGGAGAGGACGAACCAGCAAGGCTGGACCTTGTATTCACCCTGAATAGCTCAGATATCGAGGACATAACACACGAGAGCCCCTGGGAACCAGTGACCATATGGTGCTGAGCTTTGAGTACATAGTAGAGCTACAGGTGGAGAGGGAAAATGGTGCTGAAAGAGACATACCAGACTATAAAAGAGGGACTACACAGGTATGAGGAATTTCCTGCAGGAGATTCTGTGGGAAAGGAAATGGAAGGACAGTCAGTAAATGAAATGATGGAATACGTAGCGACAAAGTGCAAGGAGGCAGAGGAACGGTTTATACCCAAAGGAAAAAGAATAAATGGGAAGACAAGAAAGAGCCCTGGTTTACCCAAAGATGTAGGGAGGCAAAGACTCAGAGTGCCAGAGAATGGAAAAGATACAGAAGGCAAAGAACCCAAGCAAACAAGGAGATTAGTCGAAGAGCTAGAAACGAGTATGCACAGGTACGGAGGGAGGCCCAGAAACAGTACGAAAACGACATAGCATCGAAAGTCAAGTCTGACCCGAAACTGATGTACAGCCACATCAGAAGGAAGACAACAGTAAAGGATCAGGTGATAAGGCTGAGGAGGGAAGATGGGGAACTCACAAGTAATGATCAAGAGGTATGTGAGGAGCTCAACTCGAGGTTTAGGGAAGTATTCACAGTGGAGGAAGGGAGGCAGTTGGGTAGACAGGACAGGGTGCATCACCAACAAGGGATGTATCGAGTGCTGGAGGGAATACACACATCTGAGGGGGAGGTGAAGCAGTTACTCAGTGACCTTGATACCTCAAAGGCAATGGGTCCGGACAATATCTCACCATGGGCAGCTACCTGAGATATGGAAAAAGGCCAACGTAGTCCCCATCTTTAAAAAAGGAGACAGAAAAGAGGCACTAAACTACAGACCGGTGTCACTTACGTGTATAGTGTGCAAAGTCTTGGAGAAAATCATCAGAAAAAGAATGGTGGAGCATCTGGAGCAGAACAGGTTAATCAACGCCAGACAGCACGGTTTCAGGGAAGGCAAATCCTGTGTAACAAACCTCCTGGAGTTCTATGATAAAGTAACAGAGGTAAGGCAAGAGAGAGAAGGGTGGGTTGACTGCATTTTCTTGGACTGCAGGAAGGCCTTTGACACAGTTCCTCACATGAGATTAGTAAAAAAGATGGAAGACCAAGCGTGTATAACAGGAAGGGCACTGGAATGGATCAGGAATACCTCACAGGGAGGCAACAACGGGTCATGGTGCGTGATGAGGTATCACAGTGGGCGCCTGTGACGAGTGGTGTACCGCAGGGGTCAGTCCTAGGACCAGTGCTATTCTTGCTATATGTGAATGACATGACGGATGGGATAGACTCAGAAGTGTCTCTTTTCGCAGATGATGTGAAATTAATGAGGAGAATCACATCGGATGAAGACCAAGCAGGACTTCAAAGTGACCTGGACAAGCTTGACATCTGGTCTAGCAACTGGCTTCTCGAATTTAACCCCACCAAATGCAAAGTCATGAAGATCGGAGAAGGGCAAAGAAGACCGCTGACAGAGTACAGGCTAGGTGGACAAAGGCTACAAACCTCATCAAAGGAGAAAGACCTTGGGGTGAGTATAACACCAAGCACGTCTCCGGAAGCACACATCAACCAGATAACCGCGGCAGCATATGGGCGACTGGCAAACCTAAGATTAGCGTTCCGTTACCTTAACAAGGAATCGTTCAAGACACTGTATACCGTATACGTCAGGCCCATACTAGAGTATGCAGCACCAGTCTGGAACCCACACCTGGTCAAGCACGTCAAGAAACTAGAGAAAGTGCAAAGGTTTGCGACAAGGTTAGTTCCACAACTCAGGGGTCTGTCTTATGAAGAAAGGTTGAGGAAATAGGACTAACAACACTGGAGGAAAGAAGGGTCAGAGGAGACATGATAACGACATACAAAATACTGCGGGAATTGACAAGGTAGATAGTGACAGGTTGTTTCAGAGAGGGAACACAGAAACAAGGGGACACAACTGGAAGCTGAAGACTCAGATGAGTCAAAGGGATGTCAGGAAACATTTCTTCAGCCACAGAGTAGTCAGGAAGTGGAATGGACTAGAGAAAGATATAGTGGAGGCAGGAACCATACATAGTTTTAAGACAAGGTATGATAAAGCTCATGGAGCAGGGAGAGCAGAGACCCAGTAGCAGACAGCGAAGAGGCGGGGCCAGGAGCTGAGTCTCGACCCCTGCAACCACAATTAGGTGAGTACAATTAGGTGAGTACACACAAGGTAGACAGGGACAGGATGTTCCAGAGAGGGAACACAGAAACAAGGGGACACAACTGGAAGCTGAAGACTCAGATGAGTCAAAGGGATGTTAGGAAGCATTTCTTCAGCCACAGAGTAGTCAGGAAGTGGAATAGTCTAGAGAAAGATATAGTGGAGGCAGGAACCATACATAGTTTTAAGACGAGGTATGATAGAGCTCATGGAGCAGGGAGAGCAGAGACCCAGTAGCGGACAGCGAAGAGGCGGGACCAGGAGCTGAGGAGTCTCGACCCCTGCAACCACAATTAGGTGAGTACAATTAGGTTTGTACACACACACACACATCAACGGCACTGACCCCTCCTCACCACACTAACTTACACATTCCACTTAATTCTCCACACAACCCCAGCCCACAACCCCACATAACCACAACCCACATAAAAAGACTCATATCCTCATACATCACAACCCCAAAATACAAATCAAAGGGCACACATATGACATCAATCCCCATTCAACTCATTCGATTCATACAACTCGTGTGTACACACCACTTCAACCTACACACACCATTGCAACTTGCACATAATACTTCAACTCATGCGTGCACATTGGACCCACTTATGAAGCTACAAATCACATATTGTAGTACTCCTACCCATACATCCCAACCTATTCTACCTCGGCGGTGAGTTCCCTCATAGCAAACACATTCAGTATCATGGATAAAAAGTGAATAGGTGATTAGGAAAGGTGATTATGGTAGATGATGAGGAGGGGTGGAGAGCAAAATCTTCCGCAGCTGTAGTGAAGTGAATGACCACTAATATAAATGACTGAAGAAACGGGATAAACAGACAATTTGTCTTTGAGATTTGGGCAAAGTTGCTAGAGGAGGAGGCAGAGAAAAGGATAATTGACAAGTAAGAGAGACGACGCTTGGAAATAAATTTATATTGTTTATAAAAGAGGTACTGTTGAAGAAAGAGAAAGGAACATGAAGGGGGAACTGAAACAACCAGGGCACATGTAAGAAAATGAATGAACTTAAAAATGAAGTAAAGTTACTTAGGCTTGAAGTAGGACGTAATAATTATTCAACATAAGATAGACCAGAGACAGAGAAAGATACAATTCGAGAAAGTAAAGAATATGAGCAACCAACTTATGTTCAGAAGGTCAGAAAGTAGGATAAAGAAGAAATGGTAAGGGATTCTCAGAATTGAGAGGTGGAGAGAAAAAAAAAAACCTTGACAAGACAAGAAACGGAGGGCAATGCCACTGAACTATTATGATGTTTGGGATATATGAAGAGGAAGAACCTAAGAGTAAGGTAAGAAGATTGAAAGAACAATTACAAAAAAATTGAGATCCGATGAAAGTTATAAGAGTGCAAGTGAGACTCAGAATCTTTTTTTTTTCTTGAGCAGAAATGTTTGTATAGCTAAAGAGAAGGCAGCAGCAGCAGCAGAAGGAAAGAGTTAATGTACTAACCCTCAACTTTACGGAGAATCCTTGTCTACTCTCTCCAGAAAAAAAAGGCAGCTTACCCAGAGAATGGCGAGAGAATATAGAATCAGGGTGTGGTACTCAAGCGCAGAGGAAGTCACCAACAAATGAGAAGTCATGAAAGAAAGAGTAGGAGAGGAAACCCCTGATAATATAGCTATTACAGAGATGAAACACTCTAAATAGTGAGACAACGGAAAACAAAGGAGGAGTAGCACTGACGGCCTGAAACCAATTGAGATTTAAAGAACTAGGATTTCAGGGATTATATAGCTGGAACTGCAATGTTTGGAGAGATATAAGTAATAGTGGTAGTCATACATAATCCCCCACCAAGTAGTATAAAGCTAAGGAACGAGAATAATAAGTATAACAGGATAATGATTCACATATTGGCAACTGTTGCAGAGAGACCTAGAAGACAAAACTAAATTTTTAGTACTAGGTGATTTCAGCCCATGAGACTCGCTGGGAAATTTGGTATTTCCATGGAGAACCAGAAGCATGGAGAGCGAAATTTATAGAAGTGGTTTCGGAAAAAAATATCTTGGACAATATGTGAAGGACAAAACAAGAATGAAGGGAGATGAGCCAGCAAGATTTCACCTGAATTTTAACCAAAACGATTACGACATAGCTAAAATTACATATGGAATCACTCGGAGCCACCAAACAAGAGGTTTTAGTCTTGAGTATCTGGAAGAGAACGTAATGGAAAAAGAAATGGAGGGAGTGAGTCACAGAATAAAGGAATGAAACAGAGAAGACTAAGATGGAATGAAAAAAAAAATGGAAACTGGAAATGGAGGTTAGAACTGCACTGGAAGTCAAGTGCCAAAACGGAAAGGAAGGCTTACGCGACGGTCTGGAGTTTTGAGACTCTCTGACCGCAGGTTCGAACCCCACTCGTGGTATGGTTCGGAAAGGAAGGGTTTATACTAAGCATGAAGAAAAAGAAACTAGAGAAACAAATCTCATGATTTAGTCAAGTTTACAGAGAGGCTAAGGAGAGGAGCAACATGGCTTGGAAGAAATACAAGCAGGAAACAAGTAGGAGAACCAGAAACGAATAAGCTAGAAAGAAAGAAGGGAAGCTAAAAGAAAATTTGAGAATGCTGTGGCATTATACGTCAAAAAAAGAAAGCTGTTCCGCAGTCACTTGTAACCAAGTCTAAGCCTGGTCACTACAACATCAGTCAGTCTTGTTGAAAACTCTATAAAATACCAACAAGTTGAAGATTAAGACACATGTGCAACATGCGTCTTAATCAGTATCAGTAAAGATGCATTAACTCCAAGGGCCGGAGAGAACTTTCCCTACCTAATATCAACATGGGCGCAGCATAATCAATTAAGGACTTAATATAGGCTATGTATATCATTCTCACTATTCTCACATTAGCATCATAGTTGGGGGTTGTAGCCAGCAACAATTTTAATAGCATTAAGCCTATCTTTGCATTTCCTATTGAGTCGAGGTATGGTGGATATATTGAAGAGTATATCTACATCAAGATATCTAAGATTTAACTTAGCTGATATTTTCACCTGCAAAACATATGGGTGGGGAATGTCGTTTGTTTGTCAATATCTTCGTCTTAGATAAAAATATGATGAGGCCTAATCGATTAAAAATAGCCTGAACTTCATTAAGAATGGTACTCATCTTATTATGCCCTGTTGTATGGATCATGAATCAGCATAACCTACAGATATATGTTTAGTACCTGATACAGCATGTGAAGAAACTCGAAAAAAATCAAAGGTTTGCAATATAGCTAGTATCCAAATTTTAAGGGATGCAGTGTCGGGAGAGGTTGTTGCAATAAACCTAAAGACCTTGGCGACGAGCATTAAAAGGGAAGCCTGGGTTATAAAATACCGAATCTTAAGAGGAATAGATAAGTGTGTATGTGATAAGGCTAAAGAGGCCGGAAATAAGTGATGTCGAAGTGATCTAAGCCGTGGGTCCAGGAGTTGAGTCTCGACCCATGCAAATAAACTCTATTGGTATAACTTAGTGATTATATACTCTCACACACACACACACCTCACCACTGCTCTGGTGAATCATTAATAATTATTGATCATTAATGTTGATGAAAAATGACACAAAAGATAAGGCAATTAAAGGCAGAAAACCAGAGTGAAAGTGAAAATATGATAGTTATTTTTTATTGAATGCATTCATCCACCCTAGCTACTGGATAGCTATAGGCATTTGGATGATCCCTCACTGGTTCATATATCAGCTAGCGGCTGACTGATGAACCATCTTGTTCATCCACCAGTTAGACGCTGGTGGATGAACAAGGACGAGTTAAGTGTTGCCACAAGTTTTACAGATTAAAAGCAAATCCGCAAAACCATTGAACAAGGGTTACCACTTAGGTTAGAGAAGGTTCAGAGTGAAGTGAGTAGACATGTCAGATAAGTGATTATTTGGGCGAATTAAAAATAAATAAATATAAAATAATTCAGTGGAGAGGTGCCAAGAATCACTCGACATTCAAGTCAACTGAATTATGTGAAGATGTGAGTGAAAAGAAGGAAGTTATGTTATCTCGTAACTGAAGGCTTAGAATGCAAAATAAACAAGGAAATTAAAGAAACAATAGTGATTCAGAAAAGGTAGTTAAGTAGACCCAGCCATTGAATGAAGAGTTTGACATACTAAGAGAGAGAGAGAAGGGGTGAAGAATATGGGAGATGTCTGGGAAAGTGGATTAAAATAATAAGAATCTGGGAACAGTATGGATATGAAACCTCTGGGAAATAATATAAATAGATAACATAAGAAAAATAATTTAGGAGACAGCAAGGGATGTTATGAATAAACACACACAAATGACGATGAATTATACAGCAGAGACTGAGAAAATCCTTCGATGAAACCTGGGCTGCAAGAGTAACAAGGGAAGATACGTGAATAAGAGAGAGAGAGGATAACTAAAGGAAACAGAAAACTTGTTAATAGCAATAGAATCAGACAAGACAAAAATAAAAAGAATGAAAATATATAAAATATATTCAGAGTGGGATTATACACAAGAGAACTACGATGCCCCGTGACAGTAACCTTCCAATAATGAAAAAACGATAAGGCACTAAACAGGAAGTGAGAAAGGTGCGATGGAATACACACACGGATCGAACACAAGAGCAGAGAAAAGTTGCAAAGCTGAAGTGTTGGGTTAATAAAACCCAGAGCCAATCAGAGCAGCAGGGGCGGAGATACAAGAGCCAGTGCAGCCAGAGAATGAAAAACTACCCACCAGTAAACCCCCGTGTTTTCCTCATCCATTACCCAACCTCTCCCTTTCCTACTTTCCTTGTCATGCCTGCGCCTCTCTCACCTAATTCTCACCTAATTCTCTCCTTCATGCTGCTTCTTGCCTTTTAAAATATAAATATCACTAATTGTTCACCTACTTTTCCGTTACTGTCTCTCTCCTCCCATTCTCACTTACATTTCCCTATTTTCTTCCCTTCCTTTCCATACCAGCTCTAAATGATAATACTGCCTATCCCTCCTTCTATCCACACAAAATCCCCTATTTCCTATTCTAGCTTCCTCCAGAAGCCAGTCCCAGTACCAGAAATCTCAGCGTGATATGAACGATAAAAAGCTTAAAATGTAAATGGTAAATTAATGAAAAGGGGAGTAGAGGGGCATCCAGATGAAGCTTTCACAAAGAAAAACCTTTCTGCAATTATTTCCAATGTATTATTTCCTGAGGGGCACCTCATGGTGAGAAAGAGGAAGATATGGAGTAAGGAATCATTGGAGTTTTGAGATGAGAAACATGGACACTGGTAATCTCAGTGATTATATAAAAAGATAAATAATGGACGGGAAAGACAACGTAATACTAGCAATGGTTTATAACTTCCACTGAATAGCACAAGAACATAGCAAGAGTGTGGTGAAAATATCAGAACTACAATACATATTCTTAAAAAAGCAGCACTGAGAGAAAGTAGGCCAAAACAAAGCAATTAATTATAAAGAGATTTATAAGGTGGCCTGGAGACAGTAGTGCAAAATTTTCAAGACTCGTGTCAAAGAAGTGACAAGAATGAGGGCAGTGGATGAACCGGTTAGGTTTAACTTGGCTTTTACCTCAAGTGAATCTAGCGTTGATTAAGCTGAACAAACTACCACTAGGAGCTAATAACCAGCTATCTATCAGCTTTGAATATCTGGAAGAAGTGGAAGTGGAGAGAAAAGAACATACAAAAAATAAACCAAAGTACAGAAGAGACTATGCAGGGATGAGAGATGTACTAAATGTAATCCGATGGAATTAGGAAATGACTAGCTAGAAAACCCACGAGGTGATGAAGGAAATCTATAAAACATCCCTGGAGATAACAGCAAGGTTCATACATACAGAAATAGAGGAGGGAGGAGGGTAAAATACAGAGAGTGCTCTTCGTTCATTCATAGCTGCAGAGGGGCCAAAGGAAAGAACATGAAAAAAGAAAAGAGCGCAGAGGACGCCAGAGAATTCGGAAGGAACATAACGAGGAATGACCATTCAAGAATAAAAAGAGAAGGAGAACATCAGTTCGAGAATGACATAACAGTAAAGGCCAAATTAGACGCCTTGGACCGCGCACACTCAGCACCTGACGCCTTGGACCGCTCACACTCAGCACCTGACGTCTTGGACCGCTCACACTCAGCACCTGACGTCTTGGACCGCTCACACTCAGCACCTGACGTCTTGGACCACGCACACTCAGCACCTGACGCCTTGGACCGCTCACACTCAGTACCTAACGCCTTGGACCACGCACACTCAGCACCTGATTTCAATGATGTACTTACTATATAAGTTTTGATTTTCGGTCATATAAAATGTACTTGATAAAGTCAGCTTGTCGTGAAACGTTGCTGCTGTTGCAACAACAACAACAGCCAGTCTTACTCACCAGGTACGCAGTTGGAAGCTAAAGACATAGGCGAGTCATAGGGATGTCAGGATGTATTTTTCAAGCCTAAGGGCGGTCAAGTTAACAACAGACTTACAGTAAGGGAACAGACAGAGCCAGAAGGTGAGACTCTACTCCCTTCAACTATATGTAGGCGAGTACGTACATAAACACACACACATACACACACAAACACAAACACACACACACACACACACACACACACACACACACACACACACACACATATATACAACAGGCCTAGTGTCTAATCGACATGTGCCTAGGAGCACATGTCGATTAGACACGTTCTCCCAGAGCACAGGCTCTCAGAGCACAGGCTCTGGGAGCCTGGCGAAGTATACGTACACCATCAGAGAGTCCCAGACACAAGACTTTTGTCGTGTAATTGAAAATAAACTTCATGAGAGTAGAGGCTTTCGCACGACACACGCACTTCCCCTCACAAGTGCTTCAAACACTTCCCCTCACAAGTGCTTCAAACAAGTTAAAGTGAATCACCTCAAAAGTGCTTGTGAGGAGAACTTGTTGATAGAGTGAGGAGAGGGTACGATAGTGAGAGGGAGAGAGAGAGAGAGAGAGAAACTGGGAAATACAGACGACAGAGAGCTTTAGATTACTCAACGAGGCTATGTGAACTATCAACCTCTGTTTATATTAAGGACTATCGTGTATTATCAGGATATTTGAGGGAAGAATAGTAAATCAGAAGGCTCTCTACCCACTCCCCTCTCCATCCGGCCAGTGTCAATATGAAAACAGGGAAAAATGCACACTATATCATGCCATACTAAAAAAAATGGTATGGAATTTACAGGAAAGATGGACGTGGATGGATTGCATGAGCTTCAACTATTTATACTTAATTAGGAGTCTTGCTATCGCGACTATGCAAATATCTACACAGTCACCACTGCTAGTACTGGCCCAACAATGTCTCCCGGCAAAGGGGTGGAAACATTGGACGTGTTTCCGTACACCGGTTGTCCATGTTCACCCATCAGTAAAATGGGTACCTGAGTGTTTAGTAGACTGGTGTGGGTCGCATCCAGGGACAAAACTGACCTAATTTGCCCGAAATGCTCTGCCAGTAGTATGTCATTGATGTCAGGTAGGCCTGTATACCTTGTACATGTACTTGTAGTAAATAAAGATATTATTATTTGATTATTATCATCTACTACTGCTAGTATTGACCTGGTTCTCTCATTGGCATCTGTTCGTCCTGATGCAGTTGTTGAACAAACATCAGGAATCGGTTTATTTCTGTTTGCCGCAGGGTTGTATCTTGTTGCCTCTTATACTTGCAGAGTGCTTCCCCCGCTGGACCTAAAATAACTACACAGTCATCGCCTTTACAGCTTCAGATGGCAGTTTGTTTCATTCTGCAATAGTTATGTTTGTCAAACCCCTCAAGGAAGGTTCCTTGATGCTGGTGAAGCTCTTGATCTAGGGAATTTGATATGTGCTTTAGTTCTTTGAATTTAACCTGAATGCCTTCCACATCCCCCCACAGGCGCTGTATAATCCTAAGGGTTTAGTGCTTCCCCCTTGATTATATTATTTATTATTATGTTTGTAAAAATATAACTTTGCGGAGGAGAGAGAGAGAGAATAAATTAATCCCCTAAGAAAAAATTAATCAAAATTGATCTCACGCTATACATGATATGTGACACATAAAATTTATTCTTAAAACAGCCGGGAATAAAGTACTTTATTAACTACATCATGCATAATGCAATAGAGATAGGAATTTTAATAATATACATACAATAATGTAGGGAAGCGTAATAAAATACATTAAACAAAGATGGGGGAGTGATACAATATACATTAAATAGAGATGGGAGGGTAAGAATATATTTTCAACAGACGTAAAATACATCAGAAATGAGGGAGGGTAAGAATAATATTTCAGCAGAGGTTGAAAATGTACGAAAATAAATACAAAAATGGGGGGAGGCGAAAATAAACATACAATACAATGGAGATGGGCTAAATATACATACAACTGAGGTTGTAGAATCAAAGAATATACAAACAAGTGAAGGGAATAGTTGGCTAGTACATACTACTGTCAGTGTGAGTGTATGACTGGTGTAGGTCGAGTGTGCATGACTGGTGTAGGTCGAGTGTTCATGACTGGAGTAGGTCGAGTGTTCATGACTGATGTAGGTCGAGTGTGCATGACTGGTGTAGGTCGAGTGTTCATGACTGATGTAGGTCGAGTGTGCATGACTGGTGTAGGTCGAGTGTGTATGACTGGTGTAGGTCGAGTGAGTGCGTTTGCTTAATTTGCAAAGGACTGCTGACTTCAGCGACGCCTGGTGGTCAAATCATGGAACTACCCGTGTTAGAAAAGGACGGGAGGAAGTAAGTGACAAGTGGGCCAGTCAGGTTTATTCGGTCGTTTGACGCTTGGTTCTCTGGCTGTTTGAAAGTATTTGTCCTATGTATCTCTCATCTTCATTCAGTTTTTTTAAGGTCATCTTTTATTGGAGTTGTTACCCGTCATGGCTTTTGGATTTTCTGTCATGTAAAGTAGCAAATGAATACTTTAAATACTCTCTCATTCCTTTCAATGTCATTCAGCTTATTGAATGAGAATTTATTGTTTTTATAGTCATTGCTGTTCTTCCCTTCAGCCTATGTGCTAGAGTTGTGTAGCCTGGTCATGAGAGCGGCCATAAATATTCTATTAAGTTTTACTAAGCAAATACTGCATCAACTGTCGCAGTGCTGACACCACGACCACTGGTGGTTGTGGTGTCAGCATATTCTAAAGCCTCGGTCAGCTGACTAAGACCCGTGTCAGGAAACACTTGTCCTGTTTTCTGACAGGCCTTACCTAACCTAAACATGCTCTACAAACAGTTCACGCAGTTTTGTACACGACCTCACTACTATTACAGAAGAATGTATATAATCTTCCAGTTCTACCTTCACTGAGGGCGTGCATGCAGCGCTTGCTTACTTCTCAGGCTAAATAACTTTCAACTAAGGAGTGTAAAGCCATCTGACACCAAGCTTCCAACGCGGCTCCACACGGTCTATGCTGCCTAGATTCCATTCAACACTCCCGCTACATTCACCTCTTAAATTCTGCTAAAGGTCCATGTGTGAACGAGAGCTGTCAAGGTTTCCTGTTTGCTATTTTATTCTGTGTATTCAATGTTTTACTCTTGGTCAGGTGAAGTGTTTTTTCTTCCGCTTTTCGTAATTTGCTTAGGATTCGATTATCTTTCATGTTTGATTTTATTTTCTTCTGTTATATTTCATTATTATTCAGAATTTTATTATATTTTCCATATTTTCAAAAAGAAGTGAAACTGAGTCTTCCAAGTAGGTCTAAGGAAAAGGTAAAGGGTAAGAATACTTTTTACAATTAATGTGGGGAGGGTAAGAATATATACAACATAGATGGGGAGGGTAAAATATATACAACATAGATGGAGGGTAAGAATATATACAACATAGATGGGAAGGGTAAGAATATATACACATAGATGGAGGGTAAGAATATATACAACATAGATGGGGAGGGTAAGAATATATACAACATAGATGGGGAGGGTAAGAATATATACAACATAGATGGGGAGGGTAAGAATATATACAACATAGATGGGGAGGGTAAGCATATATACAAACAATGTGGTAAAGGAGAAGACTGCGCAAAATGTTTGAAATCGCTTGAAACGTTTCATTTCGACTGTGCGAAACCCCTGTGGTTTAGCGCTTCTATTTGATTATAATAATAATAATAATTGACTGTGCGAATACTGCAGTCCCAATTTTGTGGCACCTTACATTGTTCAGGTAGGTGCTGGTGAAGTGAGAATTGGTATTGTTTCTTCAGCTGTCAGTGGAGGATGTACTTCATCCAGTATATTTTTAATCTACAAGGCTTAGGAGGCATTATAAAACTACAGCGCAATAGAAAAGGAAGTTCTTGTTTTTACATTAACCCTTAAACACTTTGAGGAGGAACCAGGGTCCTTCACCTCACGCATTTATGACGTACTCACACGACAACCCGACCACATTAATTCTTAGTATGCATGTCTTATGCGTTGAGTTATGTGTTCAATAATATAACACACTGTTACACCACATTCTGGCGGACATGCTGGCTAGGTTACTTGTAAATATGTAACACCTCGTAACAAGGCAAACATTATGTGAAGCGTCTTGTATTAGGACAAGTTTACGTATCTGACGGTATATCTTAAAATGTGATATGCAAAACATAAAATGTTTTATATCAATTATTGTCTCATACCAATCACAGAAGACCGCATAGTAATCACACTGAGAAATTTCAAAAGTAATGAAGAGAGAATCGAATCCTAAAGGGGTAACCCCCTCAATTATAAATGGTGATTCCAATTATTAATGGAGGATTCTAGTTATGATGTGGGATTCCGGTCATATAGGAAGGGTTTCCAATTAACAAGGTATCTAAATCTTAATCAGGAGTAATTTCAATCATAAGAACAGAGAAATGCTAATTGGGTGTGTCATGGAATTTAGTTAATGGCTGTGATCCATCGTGAAAGGAAGGATCATTTTAATCATAAAGGGAAAGATCCCAATCATTAAGGTAGTTACCCATCAAAAAGAAAGGGATCCCTCTCATGAAGATCAGGATCCCAGTTATATGTAACACTCGCCAGGAAGAAAAATGGGCAGTGAATGGATATTCAGAGCAAATTATACAAGCTGCTGACTGGACAAGTACTGCAATCCAATGTCATTCATTGAAAACTGGGACAAATTAATTTACGAAATATAAGTGAATGCATGGATAGGATTTCTTCTAGAGCAGGATTTGTAGCATTGACTAATTAAGTTGTATGGATGCTGCTAGATTGAATAAGGCTTTAAAGTAATACATCTTAATATTAAGAGGATCTCAGTTGAAGAAATGAATGCAAAGCTAAACAGCAGAAACGAAAAGAATTATTACAAAAGGCTGAGATAGTCATTTAAAAAAAAAAGTTCTTAAGGTAATTAAAAGTGGTTGTATGAAGCGAGAGAGGAGAAAGAAATGCAAGGCAAAAATTCATGATCTTTAATACAAATATCCTTCAATTTTGAGAGGACAAAATTTGTTCGTCTTCGAAAATTATCAAATCTCATCTTAATAATGGGACAGGTTACACTGATACCTCTTTCAATTTTCCTCTCCAAGTTGTCAATTAGTTGTGAATTGATACAGACACGATATCGTGGCCTATTTTTCAAAAGATTATGCCGATGTATGAAGGCCCACAACTTACGAACGTTCCAAGTTAAACATCCGTACTTACAAACTGCGCACATATGCACCAAATACACTTTAGCATGTGTCTTTCCTAGTATTAATATGCGAAGCATCATTTTTTGCACTAGTGTTTTCTACGCAAAAGATTCTCTTGTAATCTGAAGTAAAGTAATGTAGTTCATGCTATGTCCTCGTCTGCTACCCGTCTCTATCAGCTGACGCCTATTTAAGCACGATTCTCCTTGAGTGTTTCTTCAGAATCTCCAGACCTACGGTGCTGAACACACCAACTACAAGGCTGAGGGACTGATTACCTCATATTTTGTATATAGTTCTACTGTCTTTAAGTTTTGTCCTAGGATCTGTATTGATAAAGCCACTGGATGGCGAAACGTCTACAATAAAGATACCCAGATGTTGCACATGTGTATAAAGTAATGTAACTCATTTGAAATTTGAAGCCATCTTGTAGTCATAATTCAGAAAATTAAATAAGCGATCTAAGACTTACGGAATGAATGGAATAACCAAATTCTGTTAATATTTGAAGTCTGGTCCTCCCCGCTGTACCGTATATAAATAGATGAAAACTATCACACAGGGACATAATCCAGAAGAGTGGAGGATGGGGTAGGAACTGCATTATAAGTTAAAGAAAATTTGGCCGTTGTATCGGAAAAATACAGGAAAAGGCGCATAATCTATTTCATATTCATGAACATGAAAATGCCATTTTAGGTGTATAATTATTCGCAAAATTAGGTTTATGATGCTAATATGAAGTTAGGTTAGGTAAGGTTTGTCAGGAAATAGGACAAGTGTTTCCTGACGTTGGAGTTGTTAGAAGCTCCTGGATAGCGAAACGTAGCCGTAATAAATGTTTCATTAAACATTATCATTTCGATATACCTCGACACCCTCTTTGTGAAGAAATCTTGACACTGAAATTATGTCTTCATGGAGGGGTTATTATTTCAGTGAACCTCACGACTTCTCAATGGCAGTTCGCGGCTGCTGTCTTAGGGAAGATTTCTTAAGGACAAAGTTCTGGTAAATAAAGAAATAATAATATTGTTTTGGTTCGTGGAAGTACTTGGAATGCGATTACTCTATCTCTTTCAATAATTCTTTTAAAATTTAAAGCATTTTCAACAAGCAATTGTGAATTAGAAAATCTTTCTAACTAGCTACTTCGGTGACAAAATATCATCTGAGAATTTTTGCAGCTTTCCTTCTGCAATTCTGAATTAAGAATGTAGGATACTGTATTTCATGAACATGTCATTGAAAGAGTTACAAAACTAGACCAACATTTTAAGCTGTCTCGTCCACGATACAAGAATTTATAAAACACAATAACAAAAGCAGCAGGTAAGAGAAGTATTATGGTGTGTATGAAATCCCATATGGAGGATGTGATAAAATATATGGAGGACAAACTGCCAGAGACAACACTGGTGAGCACTTGTACCCTTAAGGACTGACAACTCTAACAAATGCTTGCGGTGGGCACCGAAACTCTTACCACCATTTAATGTAATGGTCCGAAGACAATTTCAACCAGAACAACGGCTTCTATAACATAGCTGAACAACCCTTGCCAAGAAACTCTTCATCGTTATAGTACATAACTACATGCACACCCACCCGTTCCTTAGGGGTCCGTCTCAGATCCAACCTACCAAGCATTCTCCACTTGATTCTCCACCCTATAAATACTCATGTACTATTCACCCAGGTAGATCTATTTGTGACTTTATAAAGCCCACTGTGTGGGCAAAACGTTGTCAATGAAGGATCGCATTATTCTGCATTTGTTTATTTTTTCGAAGACTTGTTCTATAAAAATATCTTTGTCTACATGCCTTTAGCCATTTACTTTTTAAAACTAATGTTATAGCAGTGTACAAAACGTGTGATAGTGCGGTAATATGAAGTTATGGGTCCATTAGTCTGATCTTAAAAGCCGGCAAATTATTTTAATGAACAATGAAAAATGTAATTCGGGGATACTCTTCTGATCATAATTTGATGAAGGAGTCTCAACAAACTTTCAAAGATCATTCCTTCCTAATTATCTCTTTCAGTGATATTTGGATATGTTGACACTGAAGAGTTTAATATGGTTTTGCTTGACCTTAGTCATGCCTTTGACAGTAAACCCCGCGAGAGGTTGTTGTTGGTGGTGGCGATGATGGTGTTGGTGGTGGCGCTTGTGGTATTGGTATAAATGTTTCATTGAAGAATGGTGAGACCCGCTACAGTTCTTTGGAACACGAGCCTTTTACCAGTATCAATACACACCATAGAAAACACGCTACTCTTGAGTTTTCTTCTATAACGAATCTTGACTGACCAATAGGCAATAAATTTTGCATAAACATGGAACTGCAATGAGAGCTGGTAATAACAGCGTCTCACAGGGGTTTAATGTTGATCCCTTTGTTGTTCACAAGGGACGATGTTATTCCCTTACTGTTCGTAATTAATGTAAGAGACCAAGAGGGGAAGCAATACATAGCAACATAAGCAAATTCCCTGTGAGTACTAAGATGAGTAGATAAATCAGTTGAAAACAATGGGAAGCCACAGGATGAGTTACATGGAAACGATAATAATAGAATTAATAAATTAATCCTGAGAGGGATAAGTTAAAGATGAGCTGGATAGGTTAATGTTGAATTGGATAGATTAATATTGAGTTGACTAGATAATAAATAACAAAAAAGGCACAATATCGTGACTGGAACAATACACACACAACCCGCATATATAAAAAAGAGAGGAGCTTACGACTTTGTAAATGGTCCAAATCGGACTGAAACGTCGTCGTAAGCTCCTCTCATTTATATATGTGCGAGTTGACTAGGTTGATGTTGAGTAGGACAGTTTAATGATGAGTTACACTGCATAATATTATGCTGAGTTGCTTATGATAATGAGTACAGCGGGACAATTAAGTCTGTAAGCAGAGAGGAATTAGTCGACAAGAGTAAGGTCGAAATACAGAGCATGTCAATAACTGTGGTGTATATAAAGTGAATAATTTGGAACTTAATCAACCTTAAAGCAGAAAGTGCATAAATAAATGTACTTAAGCCACGCGTCAAGACCAAGACACGTTTCAGAACAATATTTCAATAGAGCAACGTTTCCTTTAGTGTAGAGCACTATCTTGTCATCAAGACTTTATAAACTTCTGCTATTAGCGAAATGGTCGCCCATCTACAGCGAACGCTGTGATGGTGCCCACCCACTACACTGTGATGATATCCACCCACTACACAGTGATGGTGCCCACCCACTACACTGTGATGGTGCCCACCCACTACACTGTGAAGCCATCCCGCTACACTGTGATGATGCCCAACCACTACACAGTGATGATACCCACCCACTACACTGTGATGATACCCACCCACTACACTGTGATGAAGCCCACCCACTACACTGTGATGTGCCCACCCATTACACTGTGATGGTGCCCACCCACTACACAGTGATGGTACCCACCCACTACACAGTGATGGTGCCCACCCACTACACAATGGTGGCACCCACACACTACATAGAGATTATACCCACCCACTACACAATGGTGGTACCCACCCACTTCACAGTGATGGTGCCACCCACTACACAGTGGCGGTTCCCACTCACTACACATTGATGGTGTCCACCCACTATATTGTGATGAAGCCCACCCACTACACTGTGATGGTGCCCAACCACTACACTGTGATGATACAAACCCACTATATTGTGATGATGCCACCCACTACACTGTGATGGTGCCCACCCTCTACACTGTGATGGTGCCCACCCACTACACTGTGATGATACACCCACTACACTGTGATGGTGCCCACCCACTACACTGTGATGGTGCCCACCCACTACACTGTGATAATGCCCACCCACTACACTGTGATGGTGACCACCCACTACACTGTGATGAAGCCCACCTCCACTTTCCCCCCCTACACTGTGATGATGCCCAGCCACTTTCACTGTGATGGTGCCCACCCACTACACGTGATGGTGCCCACCCACTACACTGTGATTGGGGCCACCCACTACATGATGGTGGACCACCCACTACATGTGATGGTGCCACCCAACACATAATACCACCACTACATGGTGGCCCACCCATTACACTTTGATGGTGCCCACCCACTACACAGTGATGGTACCCACCCACTACACAGTGATGGTGCCCACATACTACACAATGGTGGCACCCACACACTACATAGTGATGGTACCCACCCACTACACAATGGTGGTACCCACCCACTACACAGTGATGGTGCCCACCCACTACACAGTAGTAGTACCCACCCATTGCACAGTGATGGTACCCACCCACTACACAGTGATGGTACCCACCCACTACACAGTGGCGGTTCCCACTCACTACACAGTGATGGTGTCCACCCACTATACTGTGATGAAGCCCACCCACTACACTGTGATGGTGCCCACTACACTGTGATGATACCACTACACTGTGATGGTGCCCACCCACTACACTGTGATAATGCCCACCCACTACACTGTGATGGTGCCCACACACTACACTGTGATGATACCCACCCTCTACACTGTGATGATGCCCACCCACTACACTGTGATGATGCCCAGCCACTACACTGTGATGGTGCCCACCCACTACACTGTGACGATACCCACCCACTACACTGTGATGGTTCCCACCCACTACACTGTGATGGTACCACTACACTGTGATGGTGCCCACCCACTACACTGTGATGATGCCCACCCACTACACTGTGATGAAGCCCACCCAGTACACTGTGATGGTGCCCACCCACTACACTGTGATGGTGCCCACCCACTACACTGTGATGCTACCACTACACTGTCATGGTACCACTACACTGTGAGGTGCCACCACTACACTTGATGGTGCCCACCCCTACACGTCATGGTACCACCCCCTACACTGTAGTGAGTCCCACCCACTACACGTGATGATACTCCACCACTACACGTGATGGTCCCACCACTACACAGTGATGATGCCCACCCACTACACTGTCATGGAACCACTACACAGTGATGTGCCCACCCACTACTCTGTGATTAGCCCACCCAGTACACGGTGATGGTGCCCACCCACTACACTTTGATGGTACCCACTACACTGTGATGCTACCACTACACTGTCATGGTACCACTACACTGTGATGGTGCCCACCTACTACACAATGGTGGTACCCACCATCTACACAGTGATGGTGCCCACCCACTACACAGTGATGGCTTCCACCCACTACACAGTGATGGTTCCCACCCACTACACAGTGATGACGCCCACCAACTACACTGGGATGGTGCCCACCCACTACACAGTGATGGTACCCACGCAATACACAGTGATAGTGCTCACCCACTACACTGTGATGGTGCCCACCCACTACACAGTGATGTACCACCCACTACACAGGGATGCCCCCCACTACACGTGATGGTTACCCTCTACATGTGATGGTCCCACCCACTCACTAGTGATGGTTCCACTACACTGTGATGGTGACCCACTACACTGTGATGGTGCCCACCCACTACACAGTGATGGTACCCACCCACTACACAGTGATGGTTCCCACCCACTACACAGTGATGGTACCCACCCACTACACAGTGATGGTACCCACCCACTACACAGTGATGGTACCCACCCACTACACAGTGATGGTACCCACCCACTACACAGTGATGGTCTCACCCCTACACTGTGATGGTACCCACCCACTACACAGTGATGGTTCCCACCCACTACACTGTGATGGTACCCACCCACTACACAGTGATGGTTCCCACCTACTATACAGTGATGGTACCTACCCACTACACAGTGATGGTTCCCACCCACTACACTGTGATTGTGCCCTCCCACTGCACAGTGATGGTACCCACCCACTACACAGTGATGGTACCCACCCACTACACAGTGATGGTACCCACCCACTACACAGGGATGGTACCCACCCACTACACAGTGATGGTACCCACCTACTACACCGTGATGGTACCCACGCACTGCAAAGTGATGGTACCCACCCATTACACAGTGATGGTTCCCACCCACTACGAATCCAGTGGCGGTGTTAGGCACTATTATTAGTATTATTATTATTATTACTATTAATATTATTATTATTATTATTATTATTATTATAATTAATATGTTTTTGTTTATGTTTATGTAAGAAATAAACAGAACGGCTTCTGTAGCGCCTAGGATGATGAATATTTTCAGCAGCTATGGTGGTCGACCACCATGATGGGTCGACCACCATGATGGGTCGACCACCATGATGGGTCGACCACCATGATGGGTCGACCACCATGATGGGTCGATACCATGATGGGTCGACCACCATGATGGGTCGACCACCATGATGGGTCGGCCACCATAATGAGTCGACAACCATTATGGCTCGACCACTATGATGGGTCGACCACCATGATAAGTCGACAACCATGATGAGTCGACCACCATAATGAGTCGACAACCATGAACTGAGCTGAAAATACTCACCCACAAAATATTAAGAAATTTATTGTTGTTGTTTACCTTTGTTCATATTGTGAGTTGTCTAGTGACAATTATTTCTACTTTTTTGTGAAGGAAATGTAAGTTCTCGCAACGGTTGTTGTTATTGATGGAATAAATTTTATAATTGAAGCAACAGGGAGTGTGAGGGTGTTAGTGTGAGGGTGGGAGTGTGACGATGGGAGTGTGACGGTGGGAGTGTGACGGTGAGAGTGTGACGGTGCGAGTGTGACGGTGGGAGTGTGACGGTGGGAGTGTGATGGTGGGAGTGTGACGGTGGGAGTGTGACGGTCTGAGTGTGACGGTGGGAGTGTGACGGTGGGAGTGTGACGGTGGGAGTGTTAGGGTGGGAGTGTGACGGTGGGAGTGTGAGGGTGGGAGTGTTAGGGTGCGAGTGTGACGGTGGGAGTGTGAGGGTGGGAGTGTGAGGGTGGGAGTGTGACGGTGGGAGTGTGACTGTGGGAGTGTGACGGTGGGAGTGTGAGGGTGGGAGTGTGACGGTGGGAGTGTGACGGTGGGAGTGTGACGGTGGGAGTGTGACGGTGGGAGTGTGTGAGGGAGTGTGAAGGAATGTGAGGGTTGAAGTGTGAGGGAGAATGAGAGAGGGAGAGAGTGTGAGGGAGCGCGAGGGTGGTATAGAGCTGGAGGGAAAGATAAATGATGGACGAGAGAAGTATTGGGGTGTTATGGGAAGGAACGGGGATATAGACAAGAATAGGAGTTGGAGAAACAGGAAAGGAAGTGAGAGGTAGGTAAAGGAAGGGAGTGAGTGGAGAAAATAGGAAAGGGTAGAGAGGGACTGAATGAGGCTGAGACAGAAAAGGATGACAGATTAGGGAGGGATGTGGGAGCGTTAGTGGGGAGGGAGCGTTAGTCGGGAGGGAGCGTTAGTGGGGAGGGAGCGTTAGTGGGGAGGGAGCGTTAGTGGGGAGGGAGCGTTAGTGGGGAGGGCGTGTTGGAGGGAGCAGGAGGCAAGAGTCAGTAGGCCAGCAGTTTAATACAAGTAATGGCGTGTACCAGAGCCATTCCCAGGTAGATCTTGGGCTTTAAAAGATCTTTCTGGCGTCTCCGGGGAGCGTCGCTTCTGGTGTGTAATTAGCGTGATGGATCAGTGGCGACCGTCACTACGCGACTGTACGACGCAACTCCACCCGTCGATCTAGCAAGAATTGCTTTTAAGACGCTGACTTCAAACACTTAAGTGGACAAAACTACTCCCCGTGTAGGATACTCTCAGTGTGTGTGTGTGTGTGTGTGTGTACTCACCTAGTTGTGGTTGCAGGGGTCGAGTCACAGCTCCTGGCCCCGCCTCTTCACTGGCCGCTACTGGGTCACTCTCCCTGCGCCATGAGCTTTATCATACCTCTGCTTAAAGCTATGTATGGAACCTGCCTCCACTACATCGCTTCCTAAACTATTCCACTTCCCGACCACTCTGTGACTGAAGAAATACTTCCTAACATCTCTGTGATTCATCTGAGTCTTCAACTTCCAACTGTGTCCCCTTGTTACTGTGTCCCATCTCTGGAACATTCTGTCTCTGTCCACTTTGTCAATTCCTCTCAATATCTTATATGTTGTTATCATGTCCCCCCTGTGTGTGTGTGTGTGTGCGTGCGTGCGTCTGTGTGTGTGTGGGTCTGTGTTAGTTACTATTTTGTCCAAGGCACTTGTCACTAAGGCACTTGTCCTGTTCGTGTGTGTGTACGTGTATGTGTATATATATGTGTGTGTACTCACCTATTTGTGGCTGCAGGGGTCGAGTCTCAGCTTCTGTGTGTGTGTGTGTGCGTGTGTCATATTAGAATGTCATACGTTTTAGGTTTCAACGCAAATGTTTTGCGAGGAAAGAATTGTTGGGGGTGAGGTAGTGGTTGTTGTGTAGGTAAAGGAGTGGCTGTTGTGTGGGAGAAGTAGTGGTTGTGGGGGTGAAGTGTCTGTGTCTGTGTATATGTGTGTATGTGTGTGCGTGTACGTCTTCTCACCTATTTGTACTCTTATGTGTGTGTGTGTGTGTATACTCACCTGAGTGTACTCGCCTCTGTGTAATTGCAAGGATCGATTCATAGCTCCTGGCTCCAATTCTCCCTTTGCCGCTTGCTAAATTCATTCCACCCTAGCCTTTAGGGCCCTGTCATCCCTATTCTTAAAACTATGTAGGGAACATATTTCTGTCACTCTCCGGTGAACACCACACTGATATAAAAAAAAGCTGAAAATTAGTTACATATGCAACATCTGGGTATCTTTATATCCAAGAATTTGTATTGATAAAGCCACTGGAGGGCGAAACGTCTACAATAAAGATACCCAGATATTGCACATGTGTCTTAATTTTTACTCTGTAGTGAGTTTTGAATATTCTCTTTCAACCTATAAGCCCAATAGTTGAAAAAGAACACTGTAATAAAGGTTACATCTAACAAAGGGTAAAAAATACCAAAAATAACCCTAATAACCCTAAATTCTTAAAGCGTTTCCAGAGACTAAACTACCACACATAAATCAATGAAACCTCGACATATGGCTGAGAAACTGGTTTGGCAATGAGCTCAGCTGAAGCGTTTCAAGGATGAAGCAATTCCTCTTCAGTGATTCTGTTTATGTTTTCAAGTGACGGTCCACAACCATGGATGGGCACCGTTGAACAAGTTTCTCTTAGGATAAAACACTTCGATGTCGGGCGCCACTAACTTACTATGTTCCCAAGATGGCGACTCCATGTTATGGTCCAACACATCACTTATGACATCAAATACACTTAATCGATGTCTCTTGAAAATGGTATAAAATACAGACAAGTTGATGAGTAAGACGCGTGTGCAACAGTTAGGTGTCTTTATTGTTGAATCGTTTCGCTTACGTTGTTGGCTTCGTCAATAAAATACAGAGGACAATGTATTGTAGGCAGCAGCAGTAGTGACGAGGTAAAGATAATGTAATCAGTCCATCAACCTTGGAGAAATAGTTTGAGGTGGTCAGTCCCTCATCCTGGATGAGAGTTCAGCTCCATGGTCTAAGATAGTTCCTGTCGTCCCTGTAACAAGGAATGACACGTGAACAATTAAGTGTAAACATCACACCCTACCTCCCTTCCCCTGTCAAAAAAATATTAAGGCAATAACACCAAGAACTAAGCAAAAACCTGCAGGTGAAGGTTCGATTACACAACCAGAAAAGAAGAAAATAATCATGTTCAAGGTTGTAGACCTAAGCGAGGAGAGGCTGGGGGAAAAGTACGAGAACAAGAAAACTACAAAGCAAAAATCTACTTAGGTAATCTCATTAAGCCACATACGAGGAGACAATACATAAAGGTACTGAATTATTATAATTAATATAATCATGGGGGAGCGCTAAACCCGTTGGTATTATACCCTTACCAGCGTCAAGGAACTTCCTTTGAGGGGACAAAAAGGTACTACATATAAGATATGGAAGAGTAGAAAATACACATACGTAAAAAGAGTATATAGTAAAAGATGTGTCAGGAGGGGACAGTAGAAGCCTCTTGCTCGCAAGAGGCTCTGAGCAACGATGAACCGGTCCAGCTGGGACACAGTTTGAGTGGGAGGTCTATGTGCTGACATGTAAGTGGCTACTTCAACCTGGGAACAACTCACTGGGGCAACCGAGAAAGAAATGCAGAAACAAAATAGAATACATAATAGAGAAAAGCAAAACAGGGTATGGTCACAAACTGGTTGTGGCTAAAGATGCGTGTCAGACACTTAGGAAGAGTGTCACGAGAGCTTCAATGCACCTATGTGTTATCCTCTCAGGTGGTGAATGGATTCTGGACACCGCAATGTGCTCAGAACCAACAAGATTAGGTCCAATTCACGCATATGACTGAAACACATAACCAACTATTGTTCAGCCTGAACTATTTTTCCAATTCTTAATTTTTTATTAATACAGCTATACCTAATACCAAACTAAACATGAAAAAAATATCAAAGAGAACCACGCAGTAAATAAAACGGTTCTGGAAAAGAAATATTTCCGGTTGAGAGGAGTAGACGGATTCTGCCAGGTGCTGACGTCACCCATCCTAACTACCTGCTTCATACCTCGGGTATCATCACATTAATGGTGCTCATTCCCGACATGATGAGGAATTACACACAGGTGCAACACCTGGTATGTATATTTTTCAAATTAAGATAGCCAAGTGTTGCACATATGTTTGACTCATTCCATACCTTTAAAGATTTGACATTTATATAACTTCATACACACAAAAAATTATGATATCCTAGAATTTACAAGAAGACTAGATAACAATAATATATGCATTCTTCCTGTGCAAATTTATTTGCATGACCAAAGAACGTAAAGTTTGTCAATAAATTACATGATTTTTATTACCCACCAAATATAGACTTTACACATAAAGTGGATAAAGGTTATCTAACAGTTAATGAAGACTTTAGATTTCACAGGAAAAAATTCCTATACCCACAAGGGGGGCAATTAGCCAGATCAAACAGGACTGTGATGGATATGTCAGCCAGTGGGCCGCCGGCGGTAACAGCCTAGTGATCAGGCAAGCACGAGACAAGCCTGACCCAGAGCAGGGCTATAAGAGTAAGAAAACTCGAAACCTTCAAATTTATCCAAAGATATATCAAAGGCCTCGTTATACTTCACCACTTCTTCGTGATGAGTATTATACTTCATGACGACTCTGAAACAGAAAAAAATACATCCTGATATTCCAGTGGTATATTTATGTCTTAATTTTCTTGCTGTGCCTAACACTTGCTGTGGTTAAATTGAAGCAACCAATTATCAGACCAATCCTCAGTTTGTACGGATCAATTTATAACCTTTCCCGTTCCGTATCTCTTTTTAATCACCTCATTAGTCTTACATCATCAGCAAACAGGGACACATCTAATCCAATTCCATCTGGTATGTCATTAACAAAAAACAGAAACAGTACTGGTCCTAACACCGATCCTTGCGGAACCTCTCCTTGACAACCAATCTATTCCTTCTTTCCCTAAAGTGCCCTGTGATTCATCGAAGCACATTCTCTGTTATTCCTAACAGCACATCTAGTGGGGTACATTATTAAATATCTTCTTGCAGTCTAAGAAAATGTAATACCTTATCATTCTCTCTCCAGTCTCACATCTGTTACTTTTTCATAGGGCTTCAAAAAGGATTGTAAAACAAGAGTTCCCATTTCTGAACCCATGCTGATTATTGTTTATAAAAAAAAATTCTCCAAGTGCTCTACCACTCTCCTGATAATGTTCTCCATTACCTTTCATGGTATGCATGTTATTGAAGCTGGTCTATAGTTCAATACTTCCTGTGTGTGTGTGTGTGTGTGTGTGTGTGTGTGTGTGTGTGTGTGTGTGTGTGTGAGTGAGAGCTTACAAGAGTTGAGTGCCGCGTGTCGAGGGTGTGGAGGCTGATGAAGATAAATGGGTAATCAATTCATTGTATAATGGTAAAGGTTTCGACAGTGACGGAGTGAGCGAGGCCGGGTAAGAGGAGGGGCAGTGTCGGAGGGGAGGGAGGAGGCAGTATCTGGAGGCAGTGTCGGGGGCGCTGGTGTTGAGTGGGGGTCTAGAAACTTTTACCCTGGGAAAGGGGGTGTCAGGGGGCAGGAGAACATGGCCAAGTTTACTTCCTGCACAAATGTAAATATCTTTATAAGTTTGCATTGTCTTGTTTCTTGAAAAATTACTTCTATTTTTAAACATTTACTGATGTATAATGTCTCTTTGTGACATATCTGAAGAGTATGTTAAATGAATATACCTATGTAAGTATATTCTGAAGACCGGCTGCATGGCTGGTTGGAAGACTATCTGGCTAACTGGAAGACTATCTGGCTACCTGTCTGGCTGGCTTGAAGGATAGTTGGTCAGAAAATTGGCTGGTTGGATAGCTGGGTGGTTGGAAAGTTGGCTGACTGGCTGTCTCGCTGGCTGGCTGGCTGAAAGGCTGGTTGGTTTGAAGGCTCTTTGTCTGGCTGAAAAGCCAGCTTAATGGAATGCTGTCTGGCTGGCTTGCTAGAAGATGGACTGAATGGATCACAGGCTGGCCATCTGCATGGCTAGTATTCAAACTATAAAACTATCTGGATGATTGTAGGTTGACTGGTTTTAATTTTGGGTTGCTGAAAGGCTGCTAGCAGGCTGTCTGGAAGTCTAGCTGGTTGACTGGAAACCTTGATGGCTGGTTGCCTGGAATGTTGCTGCCTGGTTGGAAGGTTATTGGCTGACTGGAAGGTTGCTAACTGGCTGGAAGGTTATTGGCTGACTGGAAGGATGCTGACTGGCTGGAAGGTTATTGGTTGACTGGAAGGTTCCTATTCTGACTGATTGGAAGGTTGTTGAAAGACAGGAAAGTTACTGACTGAGTGGACGGTTGCTGACTAACTGGAAGGTTGCTAACTGACTGGAACGATGTTGATTGACTGGAAGGTTACTGACTGACTTGAAGATTGCTGACTGACTGGAAGGTTACTGACTGACTGGAAGGTTACTGACTGACTGGAAGGGTACTGACTGACGTGAAGGTTTCTGACTGACTGGAAGGTTGCTGACTGGAAGGTTGCTGACTGAACGGTTACTGACTGACTGGAAGGCTGCTAACTGACTGGAAGGTTGCTGACTGGAAGGATGCTGACTGAACGGTTGCTGAATGACTGGAAGGTTGCTGACTGAAAGGTTGCTTACTGACTGAAAGGTTACTGAGTGGAAAGCTGTTGACTGACTGGAATGTTACTGACTGACTGGAAGGTTTCTGATTGACTGGAAGGTTGCTGACTGAACGGTTGCTGAATGACTAGAAGGTTCCTGACTGAAAGGTTGCTGACTGGCTGGAAGGTTATTGGCTGACTGGAAAGTTGCTATGTTGATTGATTGGAAGGTTACTGACTGACTGGAAGGCTGCTGACTGACTGGAAGGTTGCTAACTAACTGGAAGGTTGCTAACTCACTGTAAGGTTTCTGACTGACTGGAAGGTTACTGACTGACTAGAAGGTTACTGACTGACTGGAAGGTTACTGACTGACTGGAAGGTTACTAGCTAACTGGAACATTCCTTTCTTGATGGCTGCCTGGAAAAACGGGTTGTGTGCAGGTTGCATATTTGGTGTCTAGTTCGTTGGTTGTCGGCAAGCTAAAAGATTGGTCCGATTGGAATACTGACTGGAAAACTTGCAGAATAGATGCAATACTGGTTAACTGCGTGAAAGACTGACCTGACTGAAATACTAACTTCCTAAAATTTATTAGCTAATAGTTACCTAGCTAAAAAAAAACGTGTTCTATATAGCTGGCTGGTGGGCTGACTGGTTGGCTGGCGTTATTACTGTTGTTGTTGTGGCCACTGTGTTGTTGTGGCCACTGTTGGAACAAAAGTTTTAAGAAACTACCTGATCGATTGTAAATACACATTATTTTCCTTAAATACACATTATTGATCTTATATATACATATTTAATCAGGTTTGATAAGGAACAGAAGGGCGGGTGTGTTAAGTTTGATCAAGCGACTTCACTAGCACTAAGACAGATGCGTTTTTAAGGAATGCTAAAAACAAAACATACACTCAGATGACAAACAAAAGTTTCAACAGATGTCGTAACATAACTATTTCAGATAATAAAATATCATAATACCCCATATATATTTAGAGAGAAAAGTAATTTTAACTGAACAATAAACATGGCAGAGCAACTAGATCCAAATAGCGTACTGCCGACATTATTGAAGAAAAGATAGTTTACAGAGCCTTTTATTAGGGGGAGTCGCTGAATGAAGAGTGTATTAAGTGTCAATAAAAGCTTGGCTAGCATCTCATGTCTATTCTTCACCATTACACAAAACAGTGGTTGAAAATTATACAAAAGAGATTACACTCGATGTTACTGGAATACTAGACGAGATATGATGTAAATAGTTTAGAAGCCGAAGAGAGAGAAACGTACGAGGACGTTTTGGTCCTACTTGGACTATTTACAAAGTTACAGTGTGACTTTGATAAACCTGTTAACTCATGTGCAAATCCAGCTCAAATCCAATCCCTCTTATATATTTATCTAGTCTAAATTTGAAGATACCCAAGGTTTTAGCTTGCCATGATTGATGAATTAACATGTGAGCAAGCTTGTTTTCACCTAATTATGGTTGCAGGGGTGGATTCATAGCTGTGCTCATTGGTGGGTTGGTTGATGGCTGGATAGTTGGATAGTTAGCTGGTTGGAGGGCTTGTTAGTAAACTAGTTAGTGAGTTGGAGGGTGAACCTGAGTGGTCTGTTGGTGTACGCTGGTTAATGGACTTGTCGATGAGTTGTTAGTAGACTGATTGTTGAGCTGGATGAAGAGCTAGTTGCTGAATTAATTGGTTGATTTGTTAATGAGCTGGATGGCGGGCCGGTGGTCTTATTGGTTGGGGTCTTGGTTGATGGGCTGGCTGATGGGCAGATTTGTTGACCAGTGTCCACATGTTGACCAGTGTCCACATGATGACCAGTGTCCACATGATGACCAGTGTCCACATGGTGACCAGTGTCCACATGGTGACCAGTGTCCACATGGTGACCAGTGTCCATATAAGTACTTCTCTCCAAGTGTTCTATCACTCTTCATTTGATAGTCTGTTACCTTGAATTACTGCGCCTTCATTGCTTTCTGTCTCTTTATAAATACAGGAATTACATCCGCTGTCTTTCAGATCTCTGGCAGGTGTCCTGTATACCGTGACGTAGATCGTAGCAAGGGGTTTAGACAGTGTTGTGCTTTTCCTTCCGTTGGCAAAAATCCTTGGTGATTTAAAAGTGTGTTAATTTACGTATATTAGTCCCAAAAAATAAGGTATGTCAGAAAAAGTTATTTTATTGCAAATCTCGAATGTTCTCTGATTCTCTGAAATGTCGAGATATGCAACAAAATAACATTTTAGCACATTTTTCTTATTTCTAAATGTTTTATGTATATCTAAAAATCATATGTGAGAGTGACTTGCACATCGTAGCTAGTGTTCAGTATTGTGCTTCTGCGCCCTTAACAATATCCTTGGTAAGAACCAGAAATAAAGGATTTAAATTGGATAAATTTAGATTTAGAAAGGACATAGGCAAGTACTGGTTTTCGAACAGAGTTGTAGATGCGTGGAACAATCTTCCGAGTAGGGTGATAGAGGCTGGGACCTTGGGTGGCTTTAAAAAGAGGGCTTAAAAAAGGGGCTGGGTTTGATTGGTGTCGTGAGTACGGGAGTAAATTCTTAGGTAGTGGTGGTTTTGATAAGGACGTGCCTTGTATGGGCCAGTAGGCCTTCTGCAGTGTTCCTCCATTCTTATGTTCTTAATAAGTTGTTAGGACTGTGTGTGTACACTCTGGTTGCAGGGGTCGATTCACAGCTCCTGGTCCCGCCTCTTCCCTGGCTACTACTAGGTCCACTCTCTCTGCTCCAAGAGCTTTATCGTACCTCTTCTTTACGCTATGTGTGAATCCTGCCTCCAATACTTCACGCTCTAGATTGTTCCACTTCCTGACAACTCAGTGACTGAAGAAATACTTCCTGACATCCCTGTGACTTATCTGAGTTTTCAACTTCCAGTTGTGACCCTCTGTTGCTGTGTCACACCACTGAATATTCAGGTCCTATCCACCTTTTTGTGTGTGTATGTGTGTATGTATGTATGTGTGTGTGTGTGGTGTGTGTGTGTGTGTGTGTGTACTCACCTATTTGGGTTGCAGGGGTCGAGTCATAGCTCCTGTTTGTGTGTGTGTGTGTGTGTGTGTGTGTGCGCGCGCGCGCTGGTAGCGCCGCCTCCATTGTAGTCGGACTGGCTATGACGCAGTGACAACAACAGGCAAGAGAGCCGACACTGCTTTTTTTTTTTTTTTGCTGCATTTCCTGCTACATCTTCCTCCTCCTGCTCCTCCTCCTCCGTCCCCTTTATTTGTCCCTCCGAAACCTGCTGCTGTTGCTGCTCCTCCTCCTCTCTGCTCCCCTGCCTCTTCCTTCTTTTTATCTGACCTTTGGCTATTCCTTACTAATTTTTTTAACAACAACAACCATTCTGCAATTTTTCCAGACTTTTGTTGTACCATAAAGTTACAAATGTAAAGTTTCTTTATTGAATAAACAATTTTTTTCTTAGTATTTTTCACAGAGTTTTAGAAATGTAATGATTACATATATATATATATATATATATATATATATATATATATATATATATATATATATATAAAAATATCGTGCCGAATAGGTAAAAATTGCGATTTTGGCTTAAATAGTAAAGCTTTTCTTGCTAAATAAGGCAAGCAAAAATTTATGTATGCAATAATTTCGCAGAAATTATTCTGACCCTAACGAAAAAAAAAATATATTTTATTGTGTTTGTTTATTATTAACTTACTGGAAATATATTTAGTTGGATTAGGCTAAATTAAATTGAGCTTGTTTTAATAAGGTTAGGTAAGTTTTCTAAGGTTCTTTTGGTACAAAATTATTAATTTTTACGTTAACATAAATAAAAATAAATATATCTTTAAAAGTATAAAAGAAAATTTTAGGAAGGACTTAATTTTAAATGAGTTCTTGCTAATTAAGCAGTTTTACCTATTCTGCAGGACATATATATATATATATATATATATATATATATATATGCAGAACAGCTACTGTGAAGAATAGTGAACTTCGACTCGCTTTCGAGATTTTTTACATTATCAGAGAGCTGTGATAATGTGAGAAATCACGAAATCACGAAAACACTTGGAAGTTCACTGTTTTTTCACAGTGATTGCTCTGCATATTGTGATATCACCTGTTTACTGTGATATTATTGCATATTACACACACACACACACACACATATATATATATATATATATATATATATATATATATATATATATATATATATATATAATGTCGTGCCGATTAGGTAAAACTGGTCAATTAGCAAGAACTCATCTAAAATTAAGTCCTTTCTAAAATTTTCTCTTATACGTTTATAGATATATTTTTTTCATTTATGTTAATGTAAGAATTTATAATTTTGTACCAAGAGAAACTTTGAAAACCTACCTAACCTTATAACAACAAGCACAATTTAATTTAGCCTAACCCAACTAAATATATTATAGATACGTTAACATTAATTTAATAATAAACAAACACAATGAAATATATTTTTTTCGTTATGTTCAGAATGATTTTGGCGAAATTATTGCATACACAAATTTTCACTTGTCTTATATGGCAAGAAGAGCGTTGCTATTTAAGCCAAAATCGCAAGTTTTACCTAATCGGCACGACATTATATATATATATATATATATATATATATATATATATATATATATATATATATATATATATATACTTCTCCGAGGCAATGGGTCCCACAATTGACACCAGAGGTGGACCCCATCCTATATATATATATATATATATATATATATATATATATATATATAGTGGAACAGAATTCTTCCTCCGTAAGCCATGCGTGTCGTAAGAGGCGACTAAAATGCCGGGAGCAAGGGGCTAGTAACCCCTTCTCCTGTATATATTACTAAATGTAAAAGGAGAAACTTTCGTTTTTCCTTTTGGGCCACCCTGCCTCGGTGGGAAACGGCCGACGTGTTGAAAGAAAGATATATATATATATATATATATATATATATATATATATATATATATATATATATATATATATATATATATATATATTTAAGCACGCATCCCGAGAGGCCCTCCAAAATTCCCAGATGCTATAGTCCACACGACCATCAATACTTCAGATATCAGGTGCCCAGATCCACTGGACATGTCACCCCTGACGTGAGCACATACGTGGCCATGGTAGCTACAGGACTAATTTCATTCTCCTGGTATTTGGAATACCAGTCTTCACGAGCAGTACACATATTAATGCATCCACTAGCTTCCATGGCAACGTATGTGCTCGTATCATGGGTGACATGTCCAGTGGTACTGGGCATCTGATGTTTGAAGCACTGAGGGCCAAGTGGACTAAGGAGTCTCGGAATTTTGGCGGACTTCTTGGGAGGTGTGCTTAAATATCGGGGGATGCGGGTCAGTCCATGGCTAATGGCAGTATTATTTGCTTGAAACCACTCTTTCGTGGGTGTATTAATATGTATACTGCTCGTGAATACTGATATAGAAGGAGAAAACAATCATTGTTACAATGATTGTTTTCTGTTTTAATAAACAATTAATACTTACACTTTCTGGTGACTACTAGTGAGTCAGTGACCTGTGGCAGTGTCTGGGACACGGTGGGAAGGTTACTACTGACCATCCTGTGGCAGTGTCTGGGACACGGTGGGAAAGGTTACTACTGACCATCCTGTAACAGTGTCTGGGACAGAGGGTAAAGATCACTACTCACTGCTGATCCGCCTGCAGATCTTTCTACAGACTCCTTTACAGATTCTACCATTGACCCTATTACAGATTTAGTAGCACAAGAGCCAGTTACAAAGACTAAATGAAATGGTCCCCATCTCAGACACAATAAAACAAGGACCTTAAAAAAATTAATGCGTCCGCATTATGGTCAATGAGTTTACAGATATGGACCTATTGGAAACATAAGTGACATGTGTCAATATGGCCTTCCTAGGATATGCTGTTCTCACTTAAAAAAAGGAGTGCATCATTTCTAGACCTGCAAATACTTCCACCCTAAACTGTGCAATGACTCAATAAATGACAGTGTACTGGTGCAAACTGTCCAGCAGTTCATATGAAGGGAACGAGGAGTTATAGCAAAACGTACCTGGAGATACCTGGAGAGGGTTCCGGGGGTCAACGCCCCAGCGGCCCGGTCTGTGACCAGGCCTCATGGTGGATCAGGGCCTGATCAACCAGGCTGTTACTGTTGGCCGCACGCAAACCGATGTACGAACCACAGCCCGGCTGGTCAGGTACTGACTTTAGCTGCTTTTCCAGTGCCTGCTTGAAGACAGCCAGGGGTCTATTGCTGGGAGGCAGTTGAACAGTCTTGGGCCCCTGACACTTACTGTGTTGTCTCTTATCGTGCTAGTGGCACCCCTGCTTTTCATTGAGGGATGTTGTATCGTCTGCCGAGTCTTTTGCTTTCGTTGACAGTGATTTTCGTGTGCAAGTTTGGTACTAATAATCCCTCTAGGATTTTCCAAGTGTATATGATCATATATCTCTCCCGCCTGCGTTCTAGGGAGTACAGGTTTAGGAACTTTAGACGTTCCCAGTAATTGAGGTGTTTTATCGTACGTATAATTGAACATAGATATTATAACCATGAATGCAGCAATTATTTTTAACGACAGGAAACGACAAAGAATGGAAAGAAATGGTAAGAATATATCACTATCTTGGATTGGAAACAAAGTCAGTGGTAGGTTCACCACTGACATTGAATACAATAAAAAAAAAGCCATCCTGGTAAGCGATAAGCAACATATCAGTTCTTTTTCCAAACATTCAGTATTTTAAATAGGGAAACAACAACAATAGCGGTCTCATCATTGAGTCGAATGCTGTGTTTGCTGCCTTTATGGAGACCCACGTGGCATGTTACCTTGGCAACAAAATATGGATTCCTGGGTTCATTCTACTTAGACGTGACCAGAAAAACAGACTTGTTCCATATGTTAATTACAGAGTTGCTCATATGAACAAAGTTGTTTGATACCATTAACGAATGATGTAGTCAAAGCTCTGGGTGGTTAAAGTTGAAAATCTAAATCTTCTCTTTATAATTTTATATAAACAACCAGATGCCTTGAAGATCTATCAAACCGAGCCCCAAATGTACTATTGATTGGAGACTTCATTTTAAGACACCTAAAATGGGAGAGCTCAGCAAAGACTGAAACAGTGGAATGAATCCTGTGGTAGTGTCCGGGACACTGGGGAAGGGTCACTACTGACTACCCTGTGGTAGTGTCCGGGACACTGGGGAAGAGTCACTACTGACCACCCTGTGGTAGTGTCCGGGACACTGGGGAAGAGTCACTACTGATACAAATAAACCACTAAGACCGCGACAAATTCGCCTTATGCCAGGGAACAGCAGAACCGATTAGACTGGAAGCCACATTAGACCTTATATTCACAAATATTTAAGACCTGGTTAGGCACATAATAGTTTCGAATAAAATAAACTCAGACCAAAACTTAATATAATTTTAGACATGCATACCCATTGGTCACAAGCAGCAAGACACACTAAAACATAAGAAAATTTCAACAGACTTCACGATAATATTAAAGGCATCAACTGGGAGCCAATAAACCGTGAGTTTACTGAAATTCTCTGGGAAGACAATATTATAAACAGTTATCTAAACTAGTATATCGGGAGATGCGCGCCCTATATAGGCGAAGACGATTAATAACAAAGAATAACAAAGCTCCTCAAAGGTAGCAAACTCTCTGAGTGACGCAAAGTAACAATGGCTAGAGAATTAGAAAACGTTGAGCTCATATTGAATACATACAGGTCAAAACCAACTCATTTAATTGACCCTTTGATCAAAGGAGATGGACACACACTGGTGACAACAAAGGAACAGGTGAAATATATACTGAGATCCAGTACGACTCAGTTTTCAGTGAGCCACTAATCGGTCTAAAGATTAGCGACCCAAATGAGTTTTTCATGAATAAGACAAAATGATTCAGACCTCTCTCTAATCTCTGATATGAATGTGATTCCAATTGACTTCGAAGAAGCCATTGATTGCATGCCGATGCACTCCTCTCCAGTCCCAAAATCGTGGAACTCGATGTTCATCAAGCAATGAAATAAACTCTTATAATGTGCCTTAAATATTTTATGGATAAGAAGTCTGACACTGGGGTCATCCCCCAGTCATTAACAACTACTGATATAGCCCCTCTCTACACGGGTGATAGTAAAGCAATGGCAAAAACTACAGCTCAATAACTTTTACAAGATTTAAAAAAAAAAAATTAGCAGGTTTACCAATCACGTACAACTGTAGCAGTTGCACGACTCAGAAAACATGAGTTCTAAACAAGTCGTCCCCTACCTTTCACAATTGCTTGACCGCCATGACATAGCCTTGGATGTACTAGAAGACAAACAAAATACAGATGTAGTGTATGATGACTTTGTAAAAGCCTTCGAATAATGCAACCATGGGGTAATTGAACACAAAAGAAATAACTGGGGAGATGGGCAGATGGATATTTAATTTCCTGAAACAGTGAAATCAGTGGCAGCTTCAGAGAAAAGTTCTGTCCCCGAAGACACAGGACTCGGCCCACTCCTCTTCCTCATTCTCATTTCAGAAATAATGCAGACGATACTAAAATTTGTATTTAGGTGGTATCCATAGAAGACACACCGAGCCTCTTAAGTTGATACCAGTTAAGACTTCCACTGGACCACTGACAGCAATGTGATGTTCAATGTGGACAAATTTCAGTTAGTACGTCACGGAAGAATTGAGGAAATAAAAATTAAATCGGAGTACAAGACAAACGTAAACCACTCAGTCGAACGTAAGTCAAATGTGAGAGACCTGGGGGTCATAATGTCAGTTGCAATGTTATTATTGCAACTGCATGGAAAAAATTTGGTTGGGCAACTAGAACCTTCAGAACAAGATTTGCCTAGCCGGTGATGATAGTCTTCAGATCAATCGTTCTCTCTAGGCTTGAATATTGATCGTGTACTAACAACCGCCTACAGAGAATCTTTAGAGGTCATATTAATAAAATCAAGCACTTAAATTACTAGGAACGCGTGAAGTGCCTAAAACTGTACTCCGTAGAACGTAGACGACAAAGATACCAAACCTGCACACCGAAATTACTACTAATAACCACAAGAGGCTTTGCAGAGAGAATTCAATAAGTGTTAAGGGATCAAGACACTTCATCTCACTCTCTTCAAACATAAGGGAGATTATCAACAAGACCTTGGTTGGCTTCGAAAGGGAACTCGACAGATTAATCAAGACACTTCTTGATGAGCCGGGTTGTTTTTCATACGATGGACTGTGGACGGTGGTCACTAACAGCCTGATTGATCAAGCCAGCAACCAGGAGACCAGGTCTTGGACCGGGCAGCGTGGTTCCTCCGAAAGTGACTCCAAGTGGACTTCAGGTAGACCACCCTGTGGTAGTGTCCTGGGCACTAGGGAAGGGTCACTACTGACCACCCTGTGGTAGTGTTCGGGACACTGGGAAAGGGTCACTAGTGACCACCCCGTCGTAGTGTCCGTGACACTGAGAAAGGGTCACTACTGAAAACCCTGTGGTAGTGTCTGGGACACTAGGGAAGAGCCACTAGTGACTACCCTGTAGTAGTGTCTGGGACAGTAGGGAAGGGTCACTACTGACCACCCTGTGGTAGTGACCGAGACACTAGGGAAGGGTCACTACTGACCACCCTGTAGTAGTGTCCGGGACACTGGGAAAGGGTAACTAGTGACCACCTTGTGGTAGTGTCCGGGACACTGGGAAAGGGTCACTACTGAACACCCTGTGGTAGTGTCTGGGACACTAGGGAAGGGTCACTACTGAACACTCAGTCGGAGACACTGGGTAAGGGTCACTACTGACCACCCTGTGGTAGTGTCTGGGACACTAGGGAAGGGTCACTACTGACCACCCTGTGGGAGTGTCTGGGACACTAGGGAAGGGTCACTACTGACCACCATGTGGGAGTGTCTGGGATACTAGGGAAGGGTCACTACTGAGCACCCTGTGGTAGTGTTTGGGACACTATGGAAGGGTCACTACTGACTACCCTGTGGTAGTGTCTGGGACACTTGGGAAGGGTCACTACTGACCACCCTGTGGTAGTGTCTGGGACAATATGGAAGGGTCACTACTGACCACCCTGTGGTAGTGTCTGGGACACTAGGGAAGGGTCACTACTGACCACCCTGTGGGAGTGTCTGGGACACTAGGGAAGGATCACTACTGACCACCCTGTGGGAGTGTCTGGGACACTAGGGAAGGGTCACTACTGACCACCCTGTGGGAGTGTCTGGGACACTAGGGAAGGGTCACTACTGACCACCCTGTGGTAGTGTCTGGGACACTATGGAAGGGTCGCTACTGACCACCCTGTGGGAGTGTCTGGGACACTAGGGAAGGGTCATTACTGACCACCCTGTGGGAGTGTCTGGGACACTAGGGAAGAGTCACTACTGACCACCCTGTGGTAGTGTCTGGGACACTAGGGAAGGGTCACTACTGACCACCCTGTGGTAGTGTCAGGGACACTAGGGAAGGGTCACTACTGACCACCCTGTGGTAGTGTCTGGGACACTAGGGAAGGGTCATTACTGACCACCCTGTGGGAGTGCCTGGGACACTAGGGAAGAGTCACTACTGACCACCCTGTGGTAGTGTCTGGGACACCAGGGAAGGGTCACTACTGACCACCCTGTGGTAGTGTCAGGGACACTAGGGAAGGGTCACTACTGACCACCCTGTGGTAGTGTCAGGGACATTAGGGAAGGGTCACTACTGACCACCCTGTGGTAGTGTCTGGGACACTAGGGAAGGGTTACTACTGACCACCCTGTGGTAGTGTCTGGGACACTAGGGAAGAGTCACTACTGACCACCCTGTGGTAGTGTCTGGGACACTAGGGAAGGGTTACTACTGACTACCCTGTGGTAGTGTCAGGGACATTAGGGAAGGGTCACTACTGACCACCCTGTGGTAGTGTCAGGGACATTAGGGAAGGGTCACTACTGACCACCCTGTGGTAGTGTCAGGGACATTAGGGGAAGGGTCACTACTGACCACCCTGTGGTAGTGTCTGGGACACTAGGGAAGAGTCACTACTGACCACCCTGTGGTAGTGTCTGGGACACTAGGGAAGGGTTACTACTGACTACCCTGTGGTAGTGTCAGGGACATTAGGGAAGGGTCACTACTGACCACCCTGTGGTAGTGTCAGGGACATTAGGGAAGAGTCACTACTGACCACCCTGTGGTAGTGTCAGGGACATTAGGGGTCACTACTGACCACCCTGTGGTAGTGTCTGGGACACTAGGGAAGAGTCACTACTGACCACCCTGTGGTAGTGTCTGGGACACTAGGGAAGGGTTACTACTGACTACCCTGTGGTAGTGTCAGGGACATTAGAGAAGGGTCACTACTGACCACCCTGTGGTAGTGTCAGGGACATTAGGGAAGGGTCACTACTGACCACCCTGTGGTAGTGTCAGGGACATTAGGGAAGGATCACTACTGACCACCCTGTGGTAGTGTCTGGGACACTAGGGAAGAGTCACTACTGACCACCCTGTGGTAGTGTCTGGGACACTAGGGAAGGGTCACTACTGACCACCCTGTGGGAGTGTCTGGGACACTAGGGAAGGGTCACTACTGACCACCCTGTGGGAGTGTCTGGGACACTAGGGAAGGGTCACTACTGACCACCCTGTGGTAGTGTCAGGGACACTAGGGAAGAGGCGGGGCGGTCACGGAAACGTTTTAAGTGAGGTGAGATGAAGATATGTGAGACACATGAGGATGGATCTCTCTCTCTCTCCCTCCCTCTTCTCTCCTTTCTCTCTCCCCTCTCCTTCCTCTCTCTCTCCCCTCTCCTTCCTCTCTCTCTCTCTCTCTCTCACACACACACACACACACACACACATAAACAAAAGAAAAGATAATATAAATCTAATAGAGCAGAGAGAGAGAGAGAGAGAGAGAGAGAGAGAGAGAGAGAGAGAGAGAGAGAGAGAGTGAGAGAGAGAGAGTGAGTTGCGACGAGCGAAGAGGCGGAGCCAGGAGCTGCGACTCGCCAACCCAAATGGTAAGTTCAAATAGGTGAGTGCACCCAATACAACAGATCTCAGGTCCATCGAGGCGTACGCAGTATGGATCCCTCACCTCAAGAAGCATCAAGTACAACTATACACAACAAGGCTTGTTCCTGAGTCAAGGTGACTGAGCTATGAAGAGAGATAAATAAGAGTTCATCAAACAATACAGGTGGATAGAAGAGGCATGGGAGATATGATATCAACATACAAAATACCCAGTAGAATTGAGAGTTTAAACAATGAGAGGCAGCTGGAGAGGTGAACAGAGGGAACTCGGGGGACACAACTGTCAAAAATAATTTGTTTAGTCTCAGGGTGGTGGTAAAGTGGATTGATCTCGGTGATGTGGTGGTGGAGGCAAGATCCATACATATCCTTAATAGCAGGTACGATAAGGCTCACGAGGCAAGGAGTGAATCTGACAAGCGGCAAGTTTCGAGGCGTGGCTTGGAGCTAAGACTCGACTCCTGCAACCACTTGTAGGTGAGTATACATACAGTAGGTGTATAGATATTCTGTAGGTGAGTAAACACACACACACACACATTTCGACATTACATCAGCGAGTTAATGTTGATTATTATTATTCTTTCTCTTTCTTATTATATTTTCTCTTCAACACAACATTTACTCAGTATTGTTTATTTTCTTTTTTTCTTATCGTCCTCATATCAAAGTGTTAGTTGTATACTTTTTACTCTGGCAAAATTTATCTGCTTGTCTTTCCTCCTGAAGAACACGTAATATAGAAGGTTAATCTTAAAAAACATCTCCATTACTTATTTCCTCGTTATTCTTCGTGAGTTGTTCGCCAGGCTTTTATTACTCTATTTATTTTCTAACTTTTTCTTCGGTTTTATGTGTTTTTATTACTATTTTTAAAGTCTCATTAATTCCCTTAAATACTTCCCATTTTTTTTCTGCCTTTTACCTACTACATATCCTCTCGTTTTTTCATTTATTATTTTTTCTTCTTTTTTTCTTGACCTTTTAGCATTGACATTCATTGTTTCTTTGCAATATGTTATTTTATTTTCATTATCTTTCTCTCTCTCTGTTCTGTTTTATACACACTTCGGTTCTCGTTTTCACTGGTACCTATCCTTTGTTTCATTTCTTGGAGTTTTTGCTTACATTATTCGTATTTCTGTGTCTTCATATTCGTCTCATTTTGTTTTATTTTTATCTTCACTCTAGTTTACATTGTTACTCGTTCTAACTTGCAAAATTCAATTGTTTTCTGAATTGTTGGACTGTTCTGTCTCTGTTTCCTCTTACATCTACGTTACATTATTATCCCTCAATACCCTCTTCCATTTATGTCTCATTGTTCTCCCTTAATGTCTTCTTTCATCTGTTTATCATCATTTCCTTACACTTCACTTTGACAGTTCACCGCTCAAATAAATTGAAGAATACGCAAAAGTACAAACATAAATGCGCGCGCGCACACACATGATAACGACATACAAAATACTGCTTCGAATAAGATGGACAGAGACAGGATGTTCCAGAGAGGGGACACAGAAACAAGGGGTCACAATTGGGTGAGTACACACACACACACACACACGATAAAGCTCATTAAGTGGGGAAAGAGCTGTGACTCGACCCCTGATCCTCAAATAGGTGAATACCAGTAGGCGAGTACAGGTATCCCTGAACCTAGACAATGTTTAAATACTGAGGACACTACATACAAATAAGGTCTGGGAAAGCCTTCACATGAACCTAAAAAGGTTATAGTTTGGTCTGATAAATGGCTATTGGAATTTAACCACAGCAAATGCAAAATTGTGAAGACTGAAGAAGGGCAAAGAAGCTTGCCTGCAGAGTACAGACTCAAAGAAAAAAACTGTAAACCTCTTTCAAGCAAAAGGGTCTAGGGGTGAACATTGTACCGAGCATATCTCCTGAGGAGCACAGTCCGAATATGTATCGCAAAAAAAAAAAAAATACTTTTGGCAAATCTTTGATTAGTTTTCAGGAAACTATATAGTCATTCATGACACTACATGCAACATATGTCAGACTATAGTAAAGCGCACAGCTCCACTATGAAACCTACAAGTAATCTAGCATGTCAAGAGATTGGAAAAGGTGTAGAGGTTTGCAACGAGACTAGTCACAGATCTAACGGTTTTGAGATATGAGAGACTGAAGGAGCTAAACCTGATGATATTAGAGGACAGAATCAGATGTGATATAATAATAACGTTGAAAATAATCAGATATACTAAATGAGTGGACAAGAATACATTGGAGAGAAAAAAACAGAAACACGAGAGCACAGAAACTTGAGAACACAAGTGAGTCACATTGATGTTAGGAAGTATGTCTTCAGCCTTAGAGAAGTCAGAAAGTGGAACAACCTAGAGAGAGACGTGGATGAGGCAGGATCCGTACGCAACTTCAAGAAGAGTTAGGATATTGGGCTCTCGACGCAGGGGGAGAGTAAACTCAGAAGTAGTCAGCAAAAACGAAGGGCCAGGAGCTAAGATTCGACCACTACATCCCCCCACACACACTCCTGACGACATTGGAGGGCAGGAGAGATAAGGAGGGAGACATGATAGCGACATATAAAATACTGAGAGGAATTGACAAGGTAGATAGGGACAGCAACAAGGGGTCACAACTGGAAATTGAAAACTCAGATGAGTGACAGGGATGTTAGGAAGTATTTCTTCAGTCACAGAGTTGTCAGGAAGGGGAATAGTCTGAAGAGTGATGTAGTGGAGGCAGGAAACATACATACCTTCAAGAAGAGGTACGAAAAGGGAGAAGGGAGAGAGGGAATCTATTAGCGACCAGTGAAGAGGTGGGACCAGGAGCTATGAATCGTCCCTTGCAACCACAGTTAGGTGAGTTGTAACACGCACACACACACACACACACACACACACAAAACGCACGGGCACACACACACACACGCACACACTTAACGATCTACCTATCCTCATAATTCACCTCTCCTTCCCTCAACCTCATTATCTTTCCACCCCTCCCCTTCCCTCACCTACCCTCACCTACCCTCCCTTCCCTTCTCCTTCCCACCCCTCCCCTCTCCTTCCCATACCTCCCCTCTCCTTCCCTCCCATCCCCTCTAATTTCCACCCCTCCCCTCCTAAATGTCTTTTCTCTCTCCTCGCTTCCCCTTCCTATCTTCTCCTTCCACGCCAGTCTATTTACAATAACGTTAAAAGTTGTTCCACAGACCGGGCCGCGGGGGCGTTGACCCCCGAAACCCTCTCCAAGTATACTCCAGGTATACACATGAGTCTTCCTCCTTTTTGTATTTTTCAATCTAATACCAGATTTCATTTTTTTTTGTTTATAATTCTAACATCATGGAAAGTTCTTTCTTATACAGTAATTATATATTAAATTATATTTATAATGCGCGTTGTTTATCTTGGCTCTGGGATAAAAGTGGTTCCATTTAGGAGCCACAAATTTCACTTAAAATATTGAATTTCTTCAATATCTGCAAAGTGAGAAACCTATTGGACAGTAAACTGATACAGATGTAAAGTGCATCTGCATATTTCGGCTTCAGACAGAGACCCTCGTCAGCTGAATGACATGTGTGACTATGGCCAAAATAGGTGGATTACTCTTACCGTTGATACGTAAGACACATGTGAAACAGTCAGGTATCTTCATTCCGAAACGTTTCGCCTACACAGTAGGCTTCTTCAGTCGAGTACAGAGGAGTTAGCAGAAGCGGTAGAGATGTGAAGAAGATGTAATCAGTCCATCAAACTTGAAGACACAGAGACACATGCAGCACATGTATCTCTACGTTGATAAGTAAGACACATCTTCCACATGTGTCTCTATGTTGATAAGTAAGACATACTTTGCACATGTGTCTCTACGTCGATAAAACACATGTTGTACATGTATCTCTACGTTCATAAGTAAGACACATGCTGCACATGTCTCCACGTTGATAAGTAGGACACATGTACACGTGCCTTATCAACCTGGCGGTACAGTATTCCATTTTCATAATCATCATTTCTCTATATTTTATCCATACAATTTTTCAGTGAACTTAGAAAGTTGTTTATGACTCTTCGAACGAAGCGTCTGTAATGTATAGTGAGCATAGCTGGCACTAGCTACCCAGAGCCATAGCTGGCACTAGCTACCCAGAGCCATAGTTGGCACTAGCTACCCAGAGATAAAGCTGGCACTAGCTACCCAGAGCCATAGGTGGCACTAGATACCCACAGCCAAAGCTCGCTCTTGCTACCCAGAGTCATAGCTGGCTCTAGCTACCCAGAGCCATAACTGGCACTAGCTTCTGAGAGCTATAACTGGCACTAACTACCCAGAGTCATAGCTGGCTCTAGCTACTCGGAGTCATAGCAGGTACTAGCATCCCAGAGTCATACCTTTTACTAGCAACCTAGAGCCATAGCTGGTACTAGCATTCCAGAGTCATTGCTGGCACTAGTCACCCAGAGCTAGAGCTTGCACTCGCTACTCAAAACTAAAGCTGGTTCTAGCTACCCAGAGCCATAGCTGGCACTAGCTGCCCGGTGCCAAAGCTTGTACTAGTTACGGCAATAGCTTCCGAGAGCCATAACTGGCACTAACTACCCAGAGTCATAGCTGGCTCTAGCTACCTAGGGTCATAGCTGGTACTAGCATCCCAGAATCATAGCTGGTACTAGCAACTCAGAGCCATAGCTGGTACTAGCATCCCAGAGTCATAGCTGGCCCTTGCTACCCAGATTCATAGCTGGTACTAGCATCCCAGAGTCATAGCTGGTACTATCAACCCAGAGCCATTGCTCGCACTAACTACCCAGAGCCAGAGCTGGCACTAGCTACCCAAACCAATCGCTGGCTCTAGCTACCCAGAGCCATAGCTGGCACTAGCTACCCAGAACTAAAGCTGGCTCTAGCTACCCAGAGCCATAGCTGGCACTAGATACCCAGAGAAATAGCTGGCACTAGCTGCCCAGTGCCAAAGCTGGTACTAGTTACCTAGAGCAATAGCTATCACTAGCTTCCCAGAGCCATAGCCTGGCACTAGATACCCAGAGCCATAGCTGGCACTAGCTGCCCAGTGCCAAAGCTGATACTAGTTACCTAGAGCAATAGCTATCACTAGCTTCCCAGAGCCATAGCTGGCACTAGATACCCAGAGTCATAGCTGGCACTAGCTGCCCAGTGCCAAAGCTGGTACTAGTTTCCTAGAGCAATAGCTATCACTAGCTTCCCAGAGCCATAGCTTGCTCTAAGTAACGGTAACTCAGAAACTGAATGTGATAATGCTATACAATACACACACGTACATAAGTAAGACACATAAGCAACTGTTAGGTGTCTTTATTCCGAAACGTTTCGTCTATGCAGCAGACTTCTTCAATCGAATATAGAAGAGGCAGCAGAAGCATTAGATATGTAAAGACGATGTAATAAGGACTGATTGCTTTATCTTTACATTCCTACTGATTCTGCTGCCGCCTCTGTATTCGACTGAAGAAGGCTACTGTGTTTGAGGTCTTAGAAAATACAGAGAAGATGGAATAAGGAATACATAAAATAAACTTAAATAAAACATGTTAAAGGAGGAATATAAAGGTACAATACCGAGGTTGGAACAATGCTCATTTAACCCGCACATAGTAGACTGAAACTTATGACGACGTTTCGGTTCGACTTGATAATGGTCCAAGTCAGTCCGAAACGTCGTCATAAGTTGAGTCTCCAACATGCGGATTATTTGTTGATAAATATGTTAAAGTCTTGAGACTGTCTCATAGAGAAAAGCTTATGACGTCGTTTCGGTCCATCTTGAAACATTCACAAGTCACACTGTGACTTGTGAATGGTCCAAGACGGACCGAAACGTAGCCATAAGCTTTTAATTCTTCTATGTGAGGGTTATTTGTGTATTGTTGTCGTGTTGTGTCGTGTTGTTCTTCTTGATCTCATAGTTAAATTCATTCGTCTGTGTAGTAAGTGGGATTATTATTATTATCAGGGGAAGCATTAAATCATTAGGTATTATACACCGCCTGAGGAGGGGGGATGGAAGGCAGTAGGTTGTCACCAGCAGTAGGTACACGCTCCCCCTCCTGGTAAGGAGTAGGTTTATACACTCACGAGTAGATTCTGGTCTTCAAGCCTTAATACAAATTCCGTACTTAAGAATATTACTTAGCCTCGACTGATATCTAATACGCATCTGTCTCTATTGAGAATATATCAGCTGCTACATTTGTATAGCGTATCTTTCTATTTTACACTGCAAGAAAACTTTCTATCATACTCTAAGTATTTATATGTTTGTATTAAAGATCATGAATTTTAATAAGTCGGATCAGTCTCCTAATAATAATCCCCATTATAAATAAAAGGTGACATTTTTCTAAGACCAACTAGAATAGAGCCTGATTCGACTGTTATAAAAGGGGCCAAAACAGGCCTATAGATATGGCCCCTATCGTAACAAAGGCATTCAGGCTTAATTCATGGAACTGAACACAGATCCAATTCCCTAGATCAAGAGCCCCTCACCAGCATCAAGGAACCTCTCTTTAGGGGGGTGAAAGTGGGAAAAATAATTGACAAGGAGAATTTGTATGACTGTCAACTGGTCTGATGTGACCAGTGGAGTCAGGGTCCACGGTGTTGCCAGCTTGGCCAGGAGCACAATGGTACTATGTCGGCCAAGGCCACATTGTTGCCAGGTTAAGCTAGGGCCAGAGTGTGCCAGGTCTGTCAAGGCCACAGTGGTGCCAAATCTCCCAATTTTTTTTCAGATAAGTAAAAAATCGCGGGAGGAACGAGTTGGGGAGAGGTTAGGGAATGAGGGGAGAGGTGAAGAGGTTAGGGAATGAGGGGAGAGGGGAAAAGGTTAGGGAATGAGGGAGAGAGGGAAGAGGTTGGGGAATGGGAGGAATAGGATAGGGAAGGAGAGGAATAGGTTAGGGAATAAGGGGGAATAGGTTAGGGAATGAGAGGAGAGGGGAAGAGGTTGGGGAATGAGGGGAATAGGTTAGGGAATGAGGGGAATATATTCGGGAATGGGAGGAGAAATGAAAACGTTGGGGAACGAGAGGGAGAGGGGAAGAGGTTAGGGAGTGAGAGGAGAGGGGAAGAGGTTAGGGAGTGAGGGGAGAGGGGAAGAGGGTTGGGGAATGAGGGGTGGAGGAAGCGGTCTTGAGGGAAGGTCACCGAGAATATGTAATTCTCGTTGGAATTTGTAGCCACTTTAGCAAGCAAAAAATTTTTAGTCAAATTTCTCACATCTCACGAAATTGCTTAAAAGTCGTACAAAATATTACATCCCCCTAACCCTTCGTCTGCTGTCAAAATGTGTTGACTCTTAAAGAGTAGCTTGCTTTACCTCTTATCTTAAAAGAGTAGTCTGCTGTGTTGTCTCTTAAAGAGTAACCTGATTTGTGGCAGATTTTCTTAAAGAACTACATAATTTTCCGACTAAAATGTCGCAGATTTGGCAACTGTGCAACACTGTTATGATTGTATGAGGAGCTGACGACAGTGTCCTGATCCTCGCATCTGACTTGAAATGAGCAGACGAGAGCTTCCTGATCCTCACCTCTAACCTGAGATGAACAGACGAGAGCTTCCTGATCCTCGCCTCTGACCTGAGATGAGCGGACGAGAGCTTCCTGATTTTCACCTCTGACTTGAGGTGCTCAGGACACAGGTATAGTAACCGACATAAGAATTTTGCTTATATATATATATATATATATATATATATATATATATATATATATATATATATATATATATATATATATATATATATATGTCACTAAAGATGCTACGCCTCCTAAAACTGAAAAAATAACGAATGAACGAAATAAACAAAAGACAATCCTCACAATTTCAATTATGTTGATGACTTGGATAATTGAAGATTTTCTTATTACATTTATTAATGTATACAGGAGAAGGGGTTACTAGCCCCTTGCTCCTGGCATTTTAGTCGCTTCTTACGACACGCATAGCTTACGGAGGAATTATTATTATTATTATTATTGCTATTACATTGAAAACTAAGCGCCAAAATCACAAGGGTCATAGACCTTGAAAGTTTTAAAAATACAAAGTTCCCCTAAATGATATGTTGATTACTATGACTCAGGACGCTGGTCTGGTGAGTTACAGTCACTGGCGGATACTGGGTTCCAGGTAATTCTACTTCCGGTAATTTGATGCTGGTAGTTTAACACCCAATAATTTAATTTCAAATCAGTTTTATCCCAGTAATTTCACGTGAAGTCAACATAAATATGACCATTTAATTGGAAAATGTATTAAGAACATTTATGAATTATATTAAAAACTGTTTCGTTTATACGTAGTGAATGTTGATGCATGAAGCACAGATGGGCTGGTAGTTAGTTCAATATTTTTGTTATGCACACATACCCATGCTGTGGGCGGTAGGTCAAAGGATTACAGAGGTACATAATGGGTCCAGGGACTTGACCGCAAAGTTTTGAAAGCTGAACAAGTGACGGTGGTAATGAACTATTTAAAGTGAGTAAAATCAGGGGTGTTTTTCCAGGATGGCTTAGTAGTGCTGGCCTACTGAAAGGCTGTCCTGCCAGGGAATGTGACTGTGAGGATTGAGTTGTACACGATTCTGTTAGTGCTAGCTTGATGTTCGTTGCTATTCTAAAATATATAACGCGAGGTGCAAAGTCAGGTAAACAAAAAAATGGTGGTGTGTATACCATCCTTTGAGACGCTGTTGGAAAATATGCTTAGAAGAAACATCATTAAAAATGACCAGGCAAGCAGAAAATGAGTATTAGTAGCACAGAGAGGCTTTCAGTTTAGCATTGCCCCTCGTTCACATCTTTTTCAAGAATAGGAACAATGAATATACATCAGGCAAACACTCTCGTACAACTCAATCCTCACATCAGTATTCCCAGGACCTTACGGCCTTTCCATTCTTGATGCACCTGCCACTCACCTTCACCTGACGCATTACCTTCCTCCCCTATTGTATATATGAGGTGAGACCCAGTGGTAACGTCTAACCCAACTCATCGACGAACCGCTGCTGCCAGGTAAGAGCTGAGCATCAACTCATTCCTACATTCTTTCTTCCATGCCTCATTAACAGCATGAATTGTATTTCCAGATGTGAATTTTATTAACGAAACTAAGAAAAGAAATACTGCTTGGTCTAAGACTTACTGGAAACGTGAACTGAATTCTTGCGAAGCTCTAGTCAACATCTTGACGGACGATAATTTGATTTGACAATAAACGAACTTTTACGTCGGGTCTTGTCGGAAAAAAACTATTCACTGTCTCGGGAAAAAATCAGAATAAAACAATTGGTTTATTGGGAAATGCTGCTCAAGAAAATTTACAATACCGCGCTAGAAGCCAAATATTATATTAAACTGTACAAAACATATATGAAATGCGGAATTGTTTTCATTGATAATTCGATTTTTTAAACGTAGAAGACAGTTCCATAAAAAAACATCTTTTTAGCTAAATACCAGATGTAGAAACTACCGAAAAGGCAAACAATAACATACAAGTATACTTAATTATATAAGAGAGAAAGAGAGAGAAAGCTAAGCTTTCAACATTGCAGAGGTCGGGGCTTTTATTATCAAATATCAAAGGAAAAAATATAATGGTTATGAAGTAAATCATGAATGAAAATTAACTGTAGTTTTGTATATCGTGTGTAACTTATTCAGTGAACTGGTTGATAGTGCAACAAGTTGCCTGGAATCCATTAATATTGTTTTTGCATTATTCAGCGCTTGTGTTTTGTTATCTGCCTCTCCAGAGCAATGGCATATATTAAAAATAAAACATGTTAAATGTCTCAATACAAAACCTTTATGCAGGATCAGACGGGAGCGTAGATTAGATTGAGTCAGAACCACTAGATATGAAGTTATGTATCTGCTACTGATCCTGTAATGTGACATGCAACTGAGTCTCTTGCATCACAAACATTAGGTTTATGTCTTCTCGAGATGGTGATTATCTGCAATGACTTTGCTGGCAGAGTAAATGTTGTCAGTAAAACTACATAAAGTGCCTCAGTTTAACTGTCTGCAGCACTTTCATCAATGGATAGTGTGACTAGTTACTCAGTTGATAAAAGCTGAAAATGATATGAAGGAGCAATAGACTTAGCAACAGAACCAGATACAGAGGCCACTTTTGAAGGTACTATAAGAGTAAAGCGATAAAGGCAGCCTCAACTGAGTTCAGTGACGAGGTCCAAACAGAGACTGATCCACAAACATTACTGAAAATTCATCTGTTCAGTGTAGTACTCGACATACTTATTACTTTTTCAACAGACAGATCTGTACATCTTGAATAACATAATTTCTCGGGAAAAATAATAATCTTAGATTAATATATCAACGTTTGTAGGGTCAATTATCAAGAAAATAACGTATTGCATGTGATGTGTGAATACTAGGTCCAGTCTTGCTGGTTCATCCTCTCCTCTCTCTCTTACGTGTTGGTACATGAGGTTTTCCAGTACCACCTACTACAAATTTCTAAAAGAAATATTTCCTGGAGATGAATCCCAGCTCTGTGGGATGCATTACAAATAATATCTGCAGTACCTTACTGTGGCCATGGAAGAGAGAGAGAGAGAGAGAGAGAGAGAGAGAGAGAGAGAGAGAGAGAGAGAGAGAGAGAGAGAGACATTAGTAAACTACTAACGGTGATAGATATATTTACGTTCGTTCAGGTTAGGATAGGTTAGAAAAGGTAAGCTTTGCCAGGAAACAGGACAAGCGTTTTCTGAAGCGGGTCATATGATGACCCGCATCTGGAGCTTTTGGTCATTTGACCAAAACCTTCCACTGGCTTACCGGTCCACCACTTTGAAAATCATGGTTCGTTCAGAATACAGGAAAAATTACATTCTATACAAATTTTGTTAATTAAAAATAGTCTTGTAAAAAATGAGATTGTAGTGGAAAGTGGTAGGCAAGTATTGTCTAATTTAAAGTCGTGAAACAAAATGTTTTAGTTAGGAGACCATATGTTTTCAAGCATCGTTCTTTTATAATTTATTAGGATAAAATTCCTAACTTCTTGATTTTAAGTGTGTATAGTGTGTGTGTATAATGTATGTATAATTTGCCACTCAGATTGTTCGGATTCTGCACAAATTTGAATATCACGCTTTTGTGTGGGGGTTTCCTATTATTTATTCTTATTACGTTTTTCATGAAATATGTAAAGTAAAAGGACACAAATGCAACTAATGTGACATTTTATTATGGCAACGTTTCGCTCTCCGGGAGCTTTGTCAAGCCGTTACAAACATGGACACAGAGGGTATATATAGGCTCAAAGTGAGGTGTAATACTAGTGGTGGTAGAAGTAGTAGTGATATAAGTTGTAGTAGTAGTAGTAATACAATGAGGTTGTTGATCATGATAAAGAATTCGACATTGTTTATTAAGATTTTAGTAAGGCTTTTGATAGAGTACCGCACCAGAGAGTGTTAGAGAAAGTGGCAGCTCATGGCATTGGGGGAAAAGTGCTTTCATGGATCAAGTCATGGCTCACCAATAGGAAGCAGAGAGTGTGCATAAATGGGGTTAAATCCGAGTGGGGATCTGTAAAAAGTGGTGTTCCACAGGGATCAGTCTTAGGCCCGTTGTTGTTTATAATATATATCAATGACCTTGATGAGGGAATTACTAGTGATATGGAGGCAACGATGTTGGTAAACGTAGGAGTGAGGAGCTGATTAGCAGCTATAGGTCAGCAATAGACAGAATTAGAAAGAAGGGTGGGAACCCTGTCATATGTGGTATTTTGCCAAGGAGAGGAGTTGGAAATGAATGGTTGTCCAGGGCAATTGGTGTCAATTGCTGGCTGGACAAATACTGTAAGGAAAATGCAGTAACATTCATTGACAACTGGGACCTCTTCTATGGCAGAAATGACATGTATGCCAGGGATGGGGTTCACTTATCTAGGTCTAGGGTGGGGGCACTGGCAACTGCAGTGGAGGGAGCTGTTAGGGCTTTAAACTAGAAAACGTTAGTGGTATGGGTTATGGGGGGAAAACAGTGAAGTCCCAGTGTAGTAATGTTATAAATTCTAGGGGAACTAGTAATAGGCAGAATAAGGTGGATATTGGAAAGCCAGTGGCACTAGGTGACAAGGACTGTAATAGGTTTAGTGGAAAAACAGAAATGAGCAGGAAGGGTAAAGAGAAAGGAGGGTCTTTAAATATATATTACACTAATAGTCGTAGTGCTAGGAATAAGATGGAAGAGTTGAGATTAGTTGCTAGTGCAGGTAACATTGATGTATTTGCCATAACTGAGACGTTGTTCAATTCGAAAAATCGGGACATGCCTGCTGAATGTCACATTCAGGGTTTTAAATTGTTCCAAGTTGATAGAAGTATCGGCAAGGGGGATGGGGTGGCACTGTATGTCCGAGATAGCTTGAACTGTTGCATAAAAACTGGTATAAAGTCTGAAATAACACATACAGAGTCTGTCTGGATAGAATTTTCAGAGGGGCATGAAAAATTGATTTTAGGAGTGATATACCGTCCCCCAAACTTAGATAGGAACCAAGGGGGACTACTATGGGAAGAAATTGTTAAGGCCACAAGGCACGATAACGTAGTAATTCTAGGGGACTTTAACTTTAGTCAGATTGATTGGAATTTCTTGACTGGGAATTTAGAATCTAACGACTTTTTAGAAGTAGCTCATGATTGTTTTTTGAAGCAGTTTGTGACAGAACCTACAAGGGAAAAAAACCTACTTGACTTGGTTCTGGCAAACAAGGAAACCCTTGTTAATAATTTAGAAATTACAGAGGAACTCGCACAAGCGACCACAAGTCAATTACCTTTAGCATTGAATGGAAGTATGATAGTAGGGACAATTCAATAACGGTCCAAGATTTTTGCTTAGCAGATTACAATGGGCTTAGAGAACATTTATCATCTGTTGACTGGGGTAACGTAGAGAGCTATCAATATGAACGCTTTCTTAACACTATACATGCTGCTCAAAGAACATTTATCCCGTATAAAGAAATTAGATCGAATAGAAATGACCCTAAATGGATGAATAATAGGCTCAAATATCTTTTAGGGCAGAAGAAAGGAATTTATAGGTGCATCAAAAGAGGTGAGCGTCATCTTATGAATCAATATAGTACTGTCATTAAGAGGGACATTAAAAAGAAGATCAGAAAAGCTAAATGGGACTACGAAATTAAAGTTGCTAGGGATTCAAAAACTAACCCAAAAAGTTTTTTCCAGGTTTATAGAACAAAAGTTAAAGATAAGATAGGTCCCCTTAAAAATAACTCTGGGTACCTTACTGACAAGGAGAATGAAATGTGCTCTATTTTTAATAATTATTTTCTCTCGGTTTTCACTCAGGAAGACACTAACAGTGTCCTAATGGTTGCGTTGTTTGGTGGGGCTGATGAAGATAATTTACGTAATATCACAGTCACTATCGAAATGGTTATCAAACTAATAGACCGATTGAAACAAAATAAATCCTCGGGCCCTGGTGAAATTTTTTCAAGGGTTCTTAAAGAGTGCAAAATGGAACTCTGTGAACCATTGACTAATATTTTTAATATATCTCTTCAAACAGGTGTAGTGTCTGATATGTGGAAGACGGCCAATGTAATTCCTATTGTAGATGAAGGGTTCAGAGAACCGACAAGTTATAAATTTGACACATATGCAACACTTGGGTATCTTTATTGAGGAAACGTTTCGCCACACAGTGGCTTCATCAGTCCAATACAAAGCAGAAAGGTACCACTATGACCCAGCCTCCTCCTGCTTCGCCTCACCTGACTACAGTATATAAGCCACTTCTATGGCTCTATGTTATACTTCCTACAAGATTGATGGACTGAACACATCGACTCAAGGCCAAGGGACTGATTACCTCAAACTCCTCCTCTCCTTACACCTTTCTGCTTTGTATTGGACTGATGAAGCCACTCTGTGGCGAAACGTTTCCTCAATAAAGATACCCAAGTGTTGCATATGTGTCTAATTTATAACTTGTAATTCCTATTTTTAAATCAGGGGACAAGTCGTTACCGTCAAATTACCGCCCAATAAGCCTAACCTCAATTGTAGGTAAATTACTAGAGTCAATTATAGCTGATATAAGAAGCCATCTTGAAAAGTATAATATGATTAATGATACTCAGCATGGATTCACGAGGAGCCGTTCCTGTCTAACTAATTTATTAACCTTTTTCAGTAAAGCTTTTGAGGCTGTTGATCACGATAAAGAATTCGATATTGTTTATTTAGACTTTAGGAAGGCTTTTGATAGAGTACCACATCAGAGACTGTTAAAGAAAGTGGGAGCTCATGGCATTGGGCGAAAAGTGTAGTCATGGATCGAGTCATGGCTCACGAACAAGAAGCAGAGTGTGCATAAATGGGTTAAATCCGAATGGGGATCTGCTCGAGCTATTGGGAGAGCAGTCGATTTAGACTTATCTCCCACATTTATTACTGCTGCTTGTTGACTTCCTGATTCTGTGGAAGTCGTCTGTTGTTCAGCATAAGTGCTTGGGTATAATGCTCTAACCAAGACAAAATCCAAGCACCATGAACCAGTCAAGTTGATTGTTCTACCTTATTGTATTACTACTACTACTGCAACTTATATCACTACTACTACTTCTACTACTACTACTACCACCACTAGTATTACACCTCACTCTGAGCATATATATACCCTCTGTGTCCATGTATTGTTTGTAACGGCTTGAAAAAGCTCCTGGAGAGCGAAACGTTGCCACAATAAAATGTCACATTAGTTGCATTTGTGTCCTTTTATTTAACATATTGCCATTAATGCTACCAATATTAATACATGAAATATGTAGTTTACCAATTTGGGAGGATTTATTAACCAGCACATTGATTCTGATTACAGGTTAGTTAATGATATATTAGTAAATGTCATGAAACATAATGCAGAGTGTTCATTAATTGTTCTAAAAAATGTATTATTCAGTAAGTGTTAGTAAGAAAAACTGTGGAGATGATATTGTCAGTAATGTAGATACGCTGTCTTTTTCACTTTCTTTGTATTAATGCATAACGTAGTAATCAAAACCATTTATTACATTACGTAGTAATATTTATGAAAGGATTTGAAGTTCCGATGCTGTGTCTGGAGTGTCGGTGGGAGACGGCCGACTTGTTGAAATATATATATATATATATATATATATATATATATATATATTTATAAATTAGACACATATGCAACACTTGGGTATCTTTATTGAGGAAACGTTTCGCCACACATTGGTTTCATCAGTCCATACAAAGAAGAATCGTGAAGAACAGGATGAGTTTGAGGTAATCAGTCCCTCAGCCTTGTGCGAAGTAGCTTATATACCTTAGGCAGGAGAGGTGCAGGAGTCGTAGGTGGTCACATTTGACCAATGTCGGTTCTTTGAACCATTCATCTACATGTATATATATATATATATTTATATATATATATATATATATATATATATATATATATATATATATATATATATATATATATATATATATATATATATATATATTCTTCCTTGAAGTCTTTTTATCCACTTCTCCGAGGCAATGGGTCCCACAATTGACACTAGAGGTGGACCCCATCCTATATATATATATATATATATATATATATATATATATATATATATATATATATATATATATATATATATATATATGTTTGTTTGTTTGTGTGTGTGTGTAGTTCTTCCTCATTTCGAAAAATAATATAACTATATGTGTAATCAGGTTCAGGTTCACCGGGATGGCTGCTACCCCAGGGACGGCCCTGGGGATGCTATTAACCCTTAGGCCACCCTCATGGCGCTTAACAACCCTGCCTCTGTGGTAAAATTTTCTAGATTTGCGTCGCTTGAAGAATTACTGATCAGCGGCAGCAGTGGTGACCCTGTGAGAGGGACGGAGTTCAACTGCCCTTCATCGACTATCTTCTCTGTGACATACCTGCTAGTAGTTTCGAGAGGTCTTCCACTCTCAAAACTCAACCTGAGACCAGACTTCATTTATTGACTACCTGATCAACCAGGCTGTCGTTGCCAGAGGCCCGCAGGCTTACATAACCATTACTACCTAGCCGTAAATTTGAGGCTGGTGGCCTGCTGGGAGATTCCTGGCGCACATAACGGTAAGGCTACCAACATTTTTCAAGCGTTGAAAGCTCTACTAAAACGGCAGTCTGAGCAAGAAATAAATTGTTTTTCATGTTCTTTTTATCTCGTCCAAAAGTTTGAGAAAATCAAGTTGTCCAAGTGAGCAGTGAGTATACTCCACCATGTACACAAATAACCGGCGCATACCTGGACACGGTTTCGGGGGTCAACGCCCCCGCGGCCCGGTCTGTGACCAGACCTCATGGTGGATGACTCACGAAATCGTAATGACACGATTGCAAACAAACCATACCATGGGTGGGGTTAGAACCCGCGATCAGAGAGTCCTAAAACTCATGGTGGATCAGAGCCTGATCTGTTGGTCGCACGCAACCCGACGTACGAGTCACAGCTCTGCTGGTCAGGTACTGACTTTAGGTGCCTGTCCAGCACCTTCCTGAAGACAGCCAGGGGTCTGTTAGTAATTCCCCTTACGTATGACGGGAGGCAGTTGAACAGTCCTGGGTTCCTGACACTTACTGTGTTGTCTCTTATTGTGCTAGTGGCACCCCTGGTTTTCATAGGGAGGATGTTGCATCACCTGCCGAGTCTTTTGCTTTCATAGGGAGTGATTTTCGTGTGCAAGTTTGGTACTAATCCCTCTGGATTTTCCAAGTGACTGTAGTCATATATCTCTCCCGCCTGCGTTGTAAGGAGTACAGGTTGAGGAACTTTAAGCGTTCCCAGTAATTGAGGTGTTTTATCGCAGTTATGTGTGCCGTGAAGGTTCTTTGTACATTTTCTAGGTCAGCAATCACACCTGCCTTGAAAGGTGCTGTTAGTGTGCAGCAATATTCCAGCCTAGATAGAACAAGCGACCTGAAGAGTGTCATCATGGGCTTGGCATCCCTAGTTTTGAAGGTTCTCATTATCCATCAAGTCATATTTTTTTTAGCAGATGCGATTGATACAATGGTGTGATCTTTGAAAGTGAGATCCTCTGACATTATCATTCCCAGGATGATAACTCATAAGTTTATTCTGTGTGACGCTTCTTCTGGTCAACACTTCAAGTTTTTGTGCCGATGTGTTTTCCTCGGTGGGAATAATCTCTTGATGCAAGTTTTTAAAAAAAGTGTGCTAATTTTACGAATCAAACTGGTTTTTGTGAAATATTTGGAGAATTTCTCTTCTGATCCAAAACAAGTCACAGTGGTTTTTTTTACTTTATTTGACTGTCCTAAGTTAAATCAGCTTAATGTTCTTGTATGTATCTGTATCATCTGTATTAAGAACATAAGAACATAAGAAAGAAGGAACACTGCAGCAGGCCTACTGGCCCATGCGAGGCAGGTCCATATCTCCAACGGCTTAAGCCAATGCCCCGACCCAGCCAGGTCAGGTTACATTCACTTAAGGAAGGAGCACGGCATCTGACCTAGTAGCACAAGCTAGTCAGGACCAATTCACACCCAACCGCACCCACTCATATAATTGTCCAGCCGACCACCTGGTCAGGTCACTTCCACTTAAGGAATTAGTACAGGTCAGGTTACATTCACTTAAGGAAGGAGCACTGCATCTGACCTGATGACTTGTGAATGCCAATTCTCATTCCCTTCATTTCTTCAATGCCAATATTTAACTGCATGATCAACTTATGCCGCACTCTGCACTATTGCAATCGCGTGTATTGAGACACAGAGGACTGGTGTTATGGAATACGGGAAACATCCTTCTGAGATCACACAGTGACTGAAAGATACCCAACTGGGTACGATCGCCCACTCCATGGGTAAGACCAGAGTGCGTGAAGATACCAACTGTGTGACTATGAAATATCCTGAACAACCAGACGTAAACTACCCGTTGATACTACTTGTTATTGACAATTATATATGCGTAAATATATGTTAATTTATACTAGCCCAACCTGACCTGACCAAACCTTCAATATTTTTTTTTTATTTGTTTAATGGAGGTTTAAATAAAGCAAAAAGTATCAAACTGGAATACGAGTGAAAATGGCGTCGTGTATTTAACTGAATAGTTACCCTCATCAAGCATAAAACAATAAAAATGGATATTGCTTGGGTTTACCATTTTTAAAATATTTCCAGTAACTGAAAGCCTGAAAAGTCTGTAGCTGGTGACTGGTCTGTAGCTTGTGTCTGGTCTGTAGCTGGTGTCTGGTCTGTAGCTGGTGTCTGGTCTGTAGCTGGTGTCTGGTCTGTAGCTGGTGACTGGTCTGTAGCTGGTGTCTGATCTGTAGCTGGTGACTGGTCTGTAGCTGGTGTCTGGTCTGTAGCTGGTGACTGGTCTGTAGCTGGTGTCTGGTCTGTAGCTGGTGTCTGGTCTGTAGCTGGTGTCTGGTCTGTAGCTTGTGTCTGGTCTGTAGCTGGTGTCTGGTCTGTAGCTGGTGTCTGATCTGTAGCTGGTGTCTGGTCTGTAGCTGGTGACTGGTCTGTAGCTTGTGTCTGGTCTGTAGCTGTGACTGGTCTGTAGCTTGTGACTGGTCTGTAGCTTGTGACTGGTCTGTAGCTTGTGACTGGTCTGTAGCTGTGACTGGTCTGTAGCTTGTGACTGGTCTGTAGCTGGTGACTGGTCTGTAGCTGGTGACTGGTCTGTAGCTGGTGACTGGTCTGTAGCTGGTGACTGGTCTGTAGCTGGTGACTGGTCTGTAGCTGGTGACTGGTCTGTAGCTTGTGACTGGTCTGTAGCTGTGACTGGTCTGTAGCTTGTGACTGGTCTGTAGCTTGTGACTGGTCTGTAGCTGGTGACTGGTCTGTAGCTGGTGACTGGTCTGTAGCTGTGCTGGTCTGTAGCTGGTGCTGGTCTGTAGCTGGTGCTGGTCTGTAGCTGTGCTGGTCTGTAGCTGGTGCTGGTCTGTAGCTGGTGTCTGGTCTGAGCTGTGCTGGTCTGTAGCTTGTGACTGGTCTGTAGCTGGTGCTGATCTGTAGCTGGTGTCTGTCTGTAGCTGGTGACTGGTCTGTAGCTGGTGTCTGGTCTGTAGCTGGTGACTGGTCTGTAGCTGTGCTGGTCTGTAGCTGGTGTCTGGTCTGTAGCTGGTGTCTGTCTGTAGCTGGTGCTGATCTGTAGCTGGTGTCTGGTCTGTAGCTGGTGACTGGTCTGTAGCTGTGACTGGTCTGTAGCTGGTGCTGTCTGTAGCTGGTCTGGTCTGTAGCTGTGACTGGTCTGTAGCTGTGCTGGTCTGTAGCTGGTGCTGGTCTGGCTGGTGCTGGTCTGAGCTGGTGACTGGTCTGTAGCTGTGCTGGTCTGTAGCTGTGCTGGTCTGTAGCTGGTGCTGGTCTGTAGCTGGTGCTGGTCTGTAGCTGTGACTGTCTGTAGCTGCATCTGTAGCTGGGTCTGCTGAGCTGGTGACTGGTCTGTAGCTGGTGACTGGTCTGTAGCTGGTGCTGGTCTGTAGCTGTGACTGGTCTGTAGCGGCTGTGTGCTGGCGTCTGTAGCTGGTGACTGGTCTGTAGCTGGTGACTGTCTGTAGCTGGTGCTGGTCTGTAGCTGTGACTGGTCTGTAGCTGGTGTCTGGTCTGTAGCTGTGACTGGTTTAGCTGTGACTGGTCTGTAGCTGGACTGGTCTGTAGCTGGTGACTGGTCTGTAGCTGGTGTACTGGTCTGTAGCTGGTGACTGGTCTGTAGCTGGTGACTGGTCTGTAGCTGGTGACTGGTCTGTAGCTGGTGACTGGTCTGTAGCTGGTGACTGGTCTGTAGCTGGTGACTGGTCTGTAGCTTGTGACTGGTCTGTAGCTGGTGTCTGGTCTGTAGCTGGTGACTGGTCTGTAGCTGTGCTGGTCTGTAGCTGGTGCTGGTCTGTGCTGGTGACTGGTCTGTAGCTTGTGACTGGTCTGTAGCTGGTGACTGGCTGTAGCTGGTGACTGGTCTGTAGCTGGTGACTGGTCTGTAGCTGTGACTGTTAGCTGGTGACTGGTCTGTAGCTGGTGCTGGTCTGTAGCTGGTGACTGGTCTGTGCTGGTGACTGGTCTGAGCTGGTGACTGGTCTGTAGCTGGTGACTGGTCTGTAGCTGGTGTCTGGTCTGTAGCTGGTGACTGGTCTGTAGCTTGTGACTGGTCTGTAGCTGGTGACTGGTCTGTAGCTGGTGTCTGGTCTGTAGCTGGTGACTGGTCTGTAGCTGGTGACTGGTCTGTAGCTGGTGACTGGTCTGTAGCTGGTGACTGTTGTGCTGGTGACTGGTCTGTAGCTGGTGACTGGTCTGTAGCTGGTGACTGGTCTGTAGCTGGCTGGTCTGTAGCTTGTGACTGGTCTTAGCTGGTGACTGGCTGTAGCTGGTGACTGGTCTGTGCTGTGACTGGTCTGTAGCTGTGACTGTCTGTAGCTGGTGACTGGTCTGTAGCTGGTGACTGGTCTTAGCTGGTGACTGGTCTGTAGCTGGTGACTGGTCTGTAGCTGGTGACTGGCTGTAGCTGGTGACTGGTCTTAGCTGTGACTGTCTAGCTGTGACTGGTCTGTAGCTGGTGCTGGTCTGTAGCTGGTGACTGGTCTGTAGCTGGTGCTGGTCTGTAGCTGGTGACTGGTCTGTAGCTGGTGACTGGTCTGTAGCTGGTGCTGGTCTGTAGCTGTGTCTGGTCTGTAGCTGGTGACGTCTGTAGCTGGTGCTGGTCTGTAGCTGGTGCTGGTCTGTAGCTGTGTCTGGTCTGTAGCTGTGACTGGTCTGTGCTGGTGCTGTCTGTAGCTGGTGACTGGTCTGTAGCTGGTGACTGGTCTGTAGCTGGTGCTGGTCTGTGCTGGTGACTGGTCTGTAGCTGTGCTGGTCTGTGCTGGTGCTGGTCTGTAGCTGGTGCTGGTCTGTAGCTGGTGACTGGCTGGCTGGCTGGTCTGTAGCTGGTGCTGTCGTAGCTGTGCTGGTCTGAGCTTTTGGTGCTCGGTTGAGGTCTGGTCTGTAGCTGGTGACTGGTCTGTAGCTGGTGTCTGGTCTGTAGCTGGTGACTGGTCAGTAGCTTGTGACTGGTCTGTAGCTGGTGTCTGGTCTGTAGCTGGTGACTGGTCTATAGCTGGTGACTAGTCAGTAGCTGGTGACTGGTCTGTAGCTGGTGTCTGGTCTGTAGCTGGTGACTGGTCTGTAGCTGGTGACTGGTCTATAGCTGGTGACTAGTCAGTAGCTTGTGACTGGTCTGTAGCTGGTGTCTGGTCTGTAGCTGGTGACTGTCTGTAGCTGGTGACTGGTCTGTAGCTGGTGACTGGTCTGTAGCTGGTGTCTGGTCTGTAGCTGGTGACTGGTCTGTAGCTGGTGACTGGTCTATAGCTGGTGTCTGGTCTGTAGCTGGTGACTGGTCTGTAGCTGGTGTCTGGTCTGTAGCTGGTGACTAGTCAGTAGCTTGTGACTGGTCTGTAGCTGGTGACTGATCTGTAGCTTGTGACTGGTCTGTAGCTGGTGACTGGTCTATAGCTGGTGTCTGGTCTGTAGCTGGTGTCTGGTCTGTAGCTAGTGTCTGGTCTGTAGCTGGTGACTGGTCTGTAGCTGGTGTCTGGTCTGTAGCTGGTGACTAGTCTGTAGCTGGACACAGGTGGTATAAAATACAGTTTAAGTATAAGATAAATAGGCAGTATGGTAACCCTTGTTAGTAAATCGTATTTCACTTGAACACCAAACTTTTTTAGATTTTAGAGACAGTATTTGGAAAGGCAGGAAATATATAGGACAGTAGTGGAGGTATCTGAGAGGATAAGCTGAACCTTTACGTCAGGTTATGTAGTTTACCCAGCAGGTGAGCGAGTTTCAGTGAGACGAGAGGTACCTATGTTCTGTATGACAATGGGTGAAATACTAATTAGGGTTGGTTCTAAGCACCCCTGTCTCTGTTTTCTGAAATAATTAATTTCAATTCATCCCATTTCGTGAGTGTGTGTGTGTGTGTGTGTGTGTGTGTGTGTGTGTGTGTGTGTGTGTGTGTGTGAGTTGTAATGACTGACACATGCAATGTGTTAGCTGTCAATTTAGGCTCTCAAATGAGTCCATGTCCCTGGTAGTCTCACCAACATTGTCACAGCCTCCACTGTTGTGGAAGATATGATGGTGACGACATCAAGGTCGCATTCGTGGAGATGTCTAACAGAGTTGAATGAATCTATTGACGTTAGGTCAAAGGACACAGATGCAACTAATGTGACATTTTATAGTGGCAACGTTTCGTTATCCAGGAGCTTTGTCAATCGAAACGTTGCCACAATAAATTGTTACATTAGTTGTATCTGTGTCCTATTAATTAACATTTTGTCGATAAATCTACCATTATTGGAACCTATTGATGTTATTCTCTGTCCTACGAATGCTTAGTATCTCAGTGGCAATTTTTTATTGCGATTTCATACGAAAGCATTGGGAAGGAAAGATTCAATGACATTCGGGTTGTTCTGGAATGCTATTACTAACACAGGTACAAATAAGAGACATGCAGAACCTGGTCGAAAGAGTGTTCACTAGCAAATGAACCATCGCAGAAATAAAGGCGAAGGCAACCACTAAAAGTAGTTTCTTTGAGTGTTCATATATTTCCACAGCCGATAATTACAATATTTACAGAGGGAGCAATAGACCAGCAATGTAGGTAGATATCATACTAGTATTATAATAAGAAAGAAAGCTAAGATGAGCACGCTCTCTTCTATTAGTTCATAAACTCATATGAGTGAGATCATTAAGTGTAATCAGCCAGTTAGTGAGAGACTGTCCTCCAAGCCAAAGGGTAAAGACCAAACCCTTTCCCTGACTGCTTGACATTTAAAACTAGCAGCTAATCACAGTGCAGTTGGAAGCCCCGACAACTGCAAGCTTGGTTGATTTCATATGAAATGCAAGAACTGGTTGTGAGCTGCACACCCAATATAACATACTCGATGCACGCCACAAGTGCATGAAGACCTGATCATTTAAGGGCGATGATGAGTACATTATCGCATACCTCATGCAGGAGACACCAGTGAAGGTTTACTACTAACTATTAATAGCCGTGAATTATTGGACAACTCGGTACTCTAGGACTCCTACAGAGGAACTGCAGTTCATGGAAATGATCCAGCGATTGAAAGCCTGAACATTGGTGTGTAATTACTGACCCAGTGGCTGAAAGTCTGAACATTGGTCTGTAATTGCTGATCCAGTGACTGAAAGTCTGAACATTGGTCTGTAACTGCTGATCCAGTGACTGAAAGTCTGAACATTGGTCTGTAACTGCTGATCCAGTGGCTGAAAACCTGAAGAATGGCCTGTTCTCGCTTGCCTAATGATTGAAATACTCATCTTTAGTCAATACATGCTGAGCCAGTAATTGAAGGCCTTAACACAGGTCAGTACATTCTGAGCTAGTAATTGAAGACATCACCACAGGTCAGTACATGCTGAGCTAGTAATTGAAGACATCAACACAGGTCAGTACATGCTGAGCTAGTAATTGAAGACATCAACACAGGTCAGTACATGCTGAGCTAGTAATTGAAGACATCAACACAGGTCAGTACATGCTGAGCTAGTAATTGAAGACATCAACACAGGTCAGTACATGCTGAGCTAGTAATTGAAGACATCACCACAGGTCAGTACATGCTGAGCTAGTAATTAAAGACATCACCACAGGTCAGTACATGCTGAGCTAGTAATTGAAGACATCAACATAGGTCAGTACATGCTGTGCCAATGATTGAAAAACTCAACACTAGTTTGTAGTTGCTGACCACCACCAGACTTTTCCTTTTTGGAAATAGAACAATATTTGACTTTTTCACGAGAAGGGCTATTTACTAATATCCCTGGTCACAGACCTGGCCTCGGGGGCATTGACCCCCCGAAACCCCCTTCGGGTATACTCCCACTCTCTTTGTAGAGAGAAAGGAGAAAGAGAGTGAGAAAGAGAAAGTGGGACTCAGAGAGAGATATTTCTACACGGCTTCCCTCACGTTCCGGGAAGTAACAGAGCTGTTCACCCGTGCTCCATCCCCTTGTTTCCCCTCTCACGAGGCCTCGTAACACACTACTCTCAGCTTCTGCTGCTGGTTCTGATGTGATGCTGCTGGTTCTGATGCTGCAACTGGCAGTAGCACTATTGCTGCTGCCGCTGCTGCTAATGATACTAGTAACGTTGCTGCTGTGTCTTCGCTGCTGCTACTGTTTCTTTTGTTTATAATGCTGCACTAGAAAAACAACTCTAGCAACACCTCCATCACTAACACAAACTGCTGCTGCTGTTTCAGCTGTCGTTGCTGCTCTGTTGATTGTGCAGCATTTCTTGCTGCTGCTATTGCTGATACTACTGCAGCTGCTGCTGCTTCCTCTGCAGGCAGTGGTGGTACCGATGTTGCTGCTTTTCTGTTGTTGCTTCTGCTGTTTTCCATGTTGCTGATGGTGGTGGTAGTGGTGGTAGTGTTGTTGTTGGTTGTGGTGGTGGTTGTGGTGGTGGTTGTGGTGGTGGTTGTGGTGGTGGTTGTGGTGGCGGTGGTGGTGGCGGTGGTGGTGGTAGTGGTGGTAGTGTTGTTGTTGGTTGTGGTGGTGGTTGTGATGGCGGTGGTGCTGGTAGTGATGGTGTTGGTGGTTTTGGTGTTGGTAGTGGTGGTGGTGGTGCTACCACAACTACCACTATTGCTGTATCAGATGTTTAGTGCTTATACAGCTTCCACTTTTGCTGTATCAAATGTTTATAAAATGTTTATGGTGTCATCGAAATTATTTTTTTTTCTCGTCATCGTGGTCACTTTCGTCGTCTCGATTGTCGTCGTCGTCGTTGTCATAGTCGTTGTTGCCGTCGTTGTCGCTGTAGACAAGAGCAGCAGTGACAGTAGTGGTACTACCACGCCTGGTGGCAAGCGTCCTCCACCTCACAGTGTTTGGCTTGCTGTAGAAAATCCTCAAACTGCGCGTGTAAACCTTACATTTTTCCTTCTTCATCAAAGGGGAAAACTCCTTGAGCCTCTTCTCCTCTTGCTCGAGTCCTCCTTGAGTCACTCTTCCTTCAAAAAGTTTGTAAACAGCAACTAGACAAGAACGAGCCACTGCTCCTCCAGTCCAGGTCTAACTTTTTACTCCGTTTAATCTTGCCTTTGTTTTAGTTGGCTGACGATTTTGCGTTTTTAAGGGTCAGCGGAAAATAAATCCGAAGTGAACTCCGACATCCTGACTGGTCAGAGACTGACTTGCATTTAGCTGAGGGAGGATCGAGTTTACAGTATTAAATGTGCTAAATAGACAACACAGGCTTAGCACTGTTTCAGATACAACACTTTTTCTGTGTAGATCTGATCAGTATATCAAACGTGTAAATAGTCAAGTTTTTATCGATAAAATCTACATTAAAAACCAATGAGAGCGTTTTATTGCTGAATGTAACTGTATACACATGCAACCACATAAACATGAGGATATGTACACACACACTCACAACACACACACACACACACACACACACACACACACACACACACACACACACACACATACATACAACAGGCCTAGTATCTAATCGACATGTGCCTAGGACAAAATGGTAACTAACTAACTAATACACGCAAGAGATTAGTGCAAAAGCTGGAGGACCAGGCAGGGATAACAGGGAAGGCACTGCAATGGATCAGGGAATACTTGTCAGGAAGACAACAACGAGTATCATTACGTGGCGAGGTGTCAGAGTGGGCGCCTGTGACGAGCGGGGTTCCACAGGGGTCAGTCCTAGGACCAGTGCTGTTTCTGGTATATGTGAACAACATGATGGAAGGAATAGATTCAGAGGTGTCCCTGTTTGCAGATGATGTGAAGTTGATGAGACGAATACATTCGGACGAGGACCAGGCAGAACTACAAAGAGATCTGGACAGGCTGCAGGCCTGGTCCAGAAACTGGCTCCTGGAGATCAACCCCACCAAGTGCAAAGTCATGAAGATTGGAGAAGCACAAAGAAGACCGCAGACGGAGTACAGTCTAGGGGCCACACACTACAAACCTGACTCAAGGAAAAGGATCTTGGGGTGAGTATAGCACCGGGCACATATCCTGAGGCGCACATCAACCAAATAACTGCTGCAGCATATGGGCGCTTAGCAAACCTAAGAACAGCATTCCGACATCTAAATAAGGAATCATTAAGGACACTGTACACTGTGTACGTTAGGTCTATATTGGAGTATGCAGCACCAGTTTGGAACCCACATTTAGCCAAGCATGTAAGGAAACTAGAGAAAGTGCAAAGGTTTGCAACAATACTAGTCCCGGAGTTAAGGGGTATGTTCTACGAGGAGAGGTTACGGAAGATCGACCTGACGACACTGGGGGAAAGGAGAGATAAGGGGGATATGATCACGACATATAAAATACTGAGGGGAATCGACAAGGTGGATAGAGACAGGGTGTTCCAGAGATGGGACACAGCAATAAGGGGTCACAGTTGGAAGTTAAAGACTCAGATGAATCACAGGGATGATAGGAAGTATTTCTTTAGTGACAGAGTTGTCAGGAAGTGGTATAGCCTGGGAAGTGATGTATTGGAGGCAGGATCCATACATAGCTTTAAGATGAGGTATAATAAAGCTCATGGAGCAGGAAGAGTAACCTAGCAGCGACCAGTGAAGAGGCGGGGGCTAGGAGCTATGACTCGACCCCTGCAACCACAATTAGGCGAGTATACGCGCGCGCCCGAAAGAATCATGGAGGCATCCCCAGACATCATAGCACTCACGGAATCCAAGCTCACGTGAATGATGACAGATGCAATCTTTCCAACTGGATATCAGATCCCGAGGAAAGATAGAGGGAGAGGAGTTACACTGCTCATCAAAAGCCAGTGGAGTTTTGAGGAGTTGGAAGGAGGGGATAGAGGGAAAGTAATGGACTACATAGTAGCAACACTTCAGGGTGGAGATCCCAAGGTAATGATTCCGTGATTCCAGTGATATATAACTCACCACATAATAGCAGGAGGCCAAGACAAAAATATGATGAGATCAACAGAGCAATGGTTGATACACTAGCTGAGATGGCCAGAAGGGCACACATGGGCAGGGCAAGGTTACTAGTTGTGGGTGATTTCAATCACAAGTAGATTGACAGAGAAAACTGGTAGCATTATGGGGAACCAGAAACGTGGATGGCTAAGATGATGGAGGTGGTACTGGAAAACTTCATGCATCAACAAGTTAGGGACACTACCAGAGAGTGAGAGAGAGAGGGGAGAGGAGAGGATTAACCAGCAAGATTGGAACTCATATTCACTTTGAGTAGTTCAGACATTGAGGACATCACATATGAAAGACTCCTCGGAGCTAGTGATCACGTGGTCCTGAGCTTCAAATACATAGTAGAGTTACAAGTGGAGAGAGAAACATGATGAGGACGGGAGAAGCCAAACTATAAAAGAGGGGACTACACAGGCATGAGAAATTTTCCGCATGAGGTTCACGGGAAAAGAGAACTGATGGGAAAATGAGTAAATGAAATGATGTAGTATGTGACAACAAAACGCAAGGAGGCAGCGGAGAGGTTCGTACCCAAGGGCAACAGAAAGAATGGAAAGACCAGAACGATCTCTTGGTTCACTCAAAGATGCAGAGAAGCCAATGAAAAATCTATAGAAGACAAAGGACACAGAAAATTAAGATTAGTCGAAGAGACACAAACGAATATGCACAGTTAATGAAGGAGGCTCAGCAGCAAAACGAGAATGACATAGAATCGAAAACCAAATTTGACTAGAAGCTGTTGTACAGTCACATCAGGAGGAAAACAAAAGTCAAGGACCAGATTATCAGGCTGAGGAAGGAGAGATCACAAGAGACGACCAGGAAGTATTTGAGCAGCTCAACACGAGATTTAAGGAAGTATTTTCAGGGGAGACAGAAAGGACTACAGAAAGCCTGAATGCTGGGGTACACCAAGAAGTGCTGGACACAATACACATAACCGAGGAGATGAAGAGGCTGCTAAGTGAACTAGATACCTCAAAGGTTGTGGGACTGGAGGCCATCTTTCCATGGATCCTGAGAAGGAGCAGAGAAGCTGTGTGTGCCACTAACAACAATCTTCAAAACATCTATCGAAACAGCTCATCTGGTGTGAAAAACAGCAAGTGTAGTCCCAATTTATAAAAACAGGAGACAGACGGGCAGTATTAAACAACAGACCAGAGTCACTTACATGTATAGTATGCAGAGTCATGGAGAAGATTATCAGGAGTGGTGGAACACCTAAAAATCCTGTGTCACAAACCTACTGGACTTTTACGACAAGGTGACAGGAGTAAGACAAGATAGAGAGAGAGACGGGGGGTAGACTGCAGTTTCTTGGACTGTAAGAAGGCTTTCGACACAGATCCGCACAAGAAATTAGTGCAAAAGCTCGAAGATCAGGCAGGAATAACAGGAAAGGCACTGCAATGTATCAGAGAATACCTGACAGGAGATAAACAACGAGTGATGGTACGTGATGAGGTGTCAGGATGGGCCCCTGTGACGAGCAGGGTTCCACAGGGGTTAGTCCTCCTAGGGTAGGTGCTGTTTCTGGTATATGTGAATAACATGACGGAAGGGATAGATTCAGAGGTGTCTCTGGTTGTAGACGAAGTGGAGCTAATGCGAAGAATTCAAATCGATAAGAACCAGGTAGGACTACAAAGAGATCTGGACAGGCTACAACTCTGGTCCAACACTGGTTCCTGGAATATAACCTCACCAATTGCAAAGTCATGAGGATTGAGGAAGGTGAAAGAAGACTTCAAACAGAGTACTGGCTACGGGGCCAAAGACTGCAAACCTCACTCATAGAAAAAGGTTTTGGGGTGAGTATAATACCGAGTACATCTCGTGAGGCGCATATCAGCCAAATAACTGCTGCAGCATATGTGGGCCTGCAAAGCTAAGAATAGGGTATCAACACATTAGGAATCGTTCAAGACTCTGTACACCGTGTATGTCAGGACCATATTGGAGTATGCAGCACCAGTATGGAACCCACACCTGGTAAAGCACGTCAAGAAATTAGAGAAAGTGCAAACTTTTGCAACAAGACTAGTCCCGGAGCTAAGAGGCATGTCCTACATGGAGAGACTAAGGAAAATCTTCCTGACAACATTGGAGGACAGGAGGAATAGGGAGGACATGATAACAACACATAAGATATCTTGAAGAATTGACAAGGTGGATAGGTACAGGATGTTTCAGAGACGGGACACAGCAACAAGGGGTCACAACTGGAAGCTGAGGACTCAGATGAGTCACAGGGACGTTAGTAAGTATTTATTCAGTTATAGAGTTGTCAGGAAGTGGAACAGTCTGGAGAGTGATGTAATGGAAGCAGGATCCATGCATAGCTTTAAGAAGAGATAAGAGTAAGTTCATGGAACAGAGAGAGAGTAGACCAAGTAGCGACCAGCAAAGAGGCGGGGCCAGGAGCTGTGACTCCACCCCTGCGACCACAAATATGTAAATAGGTAAGTACATACACACACACACTTTCACACACACAGTGATGTATGCCAGTAAACGGTAACACATCCTCAGTAATATACACAAAATCAGCAAAATTAGTATAATGCGATCCCTTACCGAAGTCACAAACACGTGAACCTTGAGAGTCTGGTTTAGTTTTATAGGGAAGTACAGTGAGACAAGAGGTGCGAGGTTTTCAGGCCATTATGCGGTGTGAGAGCGGAAGTCATTGAAGAGTTTCTCTGTGTGGAAAGATGATTTAAAAGTTACTTGATAAGGAACACACATATGTTAAGAAATCGTTGATCTGGTTAAAGTTATTGGATATGCTGATTAAAGCTGATTCAGGGATTCATCATCTGTGAGTGTCCTCTTCCGTTGACCATGAGCAGTTCACCCTTGCAATTCATCAAATAGCTGTGGGAGTTTTTCAAAACTGGATGTTTCATCTTTGTGTATTTCGACACAGTCCTTGCAAGGGATTGTGTGTACTATTGGAGGTGCCTTGTTTTGTTGGTCTCTTACTGGTGATGTCCTTGATTGTAGTGGAGGCAGTGGTAACTACTTAGAATTTGATATTGAAGAGAGTATTAATATGCTTGACAATGGAGTTGTTAGGACGTACTACTTATCTTCTTTTGGTGGTGTCTTGTCTGGGTGAGTTATGGACATGGTGTCTGCAATCTCTGATTAAATGTCGAGGGTAGTGAAGTTTGAAAAAAAAATTGAGAAAGAGCATTTGTCTTCAAGGAATTCGGTGCTGCAGATACAGGAAAAACGTAGAAAGAAGCCTGTGGTGACTCCTCATTTAGTATTGGTGATATGGTGTGAATGGAAGTGGAGCAGATCGTGTTATTTGGTGGGTTTGGGTAAACTCTGAAACGTAATTTTTGTTCAGATTTGCTTGACAGAAAGTCAAGGACAGAGAGAGTGTCATCGACTTCTTCTTTGTGTATATAAACTGGATGGAAAGCTAGACCTGGATGAGCCTGTGTTAGATGGTACAGACCTCGGATCATCTTGGGGTTATGGTCAGTAAGTCATCAAATTAGCAAACCATGGGATTTTTCCTACGTGCTTCCCATATCTGCAACAGTGAATTTCTATTTGAAGAATTCTCTTTCTTCAAACAAGTCTTTTCCAAACTTCGCTATAGCTGACACACATCAGGGACTGCCGACTGAAAGTATATTCTGTGACATTATCAACTCATTCAGATAAGACACTCGCGAAAGATGATACGTAGTTCAAATTCCAAGTAGCAACCACTGCCTCCATTAAGATGAAAGACTTTACCAGTAAGAGACACTATCAAAACCAAACGACTTCAAGAGCGTACGTAATCTCTTGCAATCACCTTCAAAAATTGCATTTTCAAGCACCAATAAACTTGCAGAATTAGCAGTTTTTATAACGCCTGTTTGTCGCACTGAAACTCCCACAACCATTTGATTGATTACCAAGGACGAGGACGAGGACGAGGACACTGAGAAGTGTAGAACACCTAAATTAGGACTCATTGGCACATGCAATAATTTCACCAAGAACAACGGCGTCTGCAGCATAGCCGAGCCTCTTGCCACGACATTTATAGATCGTCTTCACGCATAGCAACACCTCATTGCCCTTCCCTACGTAACTCACCCCTTCTCTCCAGGGTTATGCATTTCTGACAAGGTAAAACCTGCAGCAACCTGTTTCTTTTATTATCATTTCAGCATTTTATATGATCTTTATCACTGAGCTACTTATATGTGACTTTATTTATTATTTATTAACACATAGGCCGTTTCTCACCAAGGCAGGGTGGCCCAACAAAGGAAAACTTTCATCGTCACTCACTCCATCACTGTCTTGCCAGAGGCGTGCTTACAATACAGCTACAAAACTGCAACATTAACACCCCTCCTTCAGAGTGCTGGCACTGTACTTCCCATCTCCAGGAATCAAGTCCGGCCTGCCGGTTTCCCTGAAACACTTCATAAATGTTACCTTGCTTACACTCCAACAACACGTCAAGTCCTAAAAACCCTTTGTCTCTATTCGCTCCTAACACGCTCACGCACACTTGCTGGAAGTCCAAGCCCCTCGCACACAAACCCTCCTTTACCCCCTCCCTCCAACCTTTTCTAGGCCGACCAATACCCCGCCTTCCCTCCACTATAGATTTATACACTCTCGAAGTCATTCTATTTTGTTCCATCTTCTCTACATGTCCAAACTATCTCAATAACCCCTCCTCAGCTCTCTGGACAATAGTTTTGGTAATCCCACACCTCCTCCTAATCTCCAAACTACGGATTCTCTGCATTATATTCACACCACACATTGCCCTCAGACATGACATCTCCACTGCCTCCAGCCTTCTCCTTGTTGCAACATTCACAACCCATGTCTCACACCCATACAGGAGTGTTGGTATACCTATACTCTCATACATTACCCTCTTTACATTCATGGACAAAGTTCTGTCTCCACAAGCTCCTCAGTGCACCACTCACCTTTTTCCCCTCGTTAATTCTATGATTCACCTCATCCTTCATAGACCCATCTGCTGACACATCCACTCCCAAAGATCTGAACATATTCACCTCCTCCATTCTCTCTAAATCCAATCTGATATATAATCTTCCGTTATCTATTTTTTTGTTTTCCTCATCACCTTACTCTTTCCTATATTCACTTTTAATTTCCTTCTTTTACATACCCTACCAAACTCATCCACCAACCTCTGCAACTTCTCTTCAGAATCCCCCAAAAGCACAGTGTCATCAGCAAAGAGCAGCTGTGACAACTCCCACTTTGTGTTAGATTCTTTATCTTTTAATCCCACACCCGAGCATTCACTTCTCTTACAACTCCATCTATAAATATATTAAACAACCATGGTGACATCACACATCTCTGTCTGAGGTCTACTTTTACTGGGAAATAATCTCCCTCTCGCCTACATACTCTAACCTGAGCCTCACTATCCTCGTAAAAACTTTTCACCGCTTTCAATAACCTACCTCCTATTTTATACATTTGCAACATCTGCCATATTGCCCTCTATCCACCCTATCATATGACTTTCCCAAATCAATAAAAGCCACAAACACCTCTTTACCCTTATCTAAATATTGTTCACCTATATGCTTAACTGCAAACACATGGTCTACACACCCCCTACCCTACCTAAAGCCTCCTTGTTCATCTGCGATCCTGCTCTCCGTCTTTCTCTTAATTCTTTCAATAATAACTCTACCATACACTTTACCATGTATACTCAACCGACTTATTCCCCTATAATTTTTACTCTTTCTTATGTCCCCTTTGCCTTTATACAAAGGAACTATGCATGCTCTCTGCCAATCCCTAGGTACCTTACCCTCTTCCATAAATTTATTAAATAAAATCATAAACCACTCCAAAACAATATCCTCACTTGCCTTTAACATTTCTTTTTCCCATCAATCCCAGATGCTTTACCCCCTTTCATTCTACTCACTGTCTCACGAACTTCCCACACACTCACAACTGGTTCTTCCTCACTCCTATAAGATGTTATTCCTCCTTCCCCTATACACGAAATCACAGTTTTCCTATCTTCATCAACATTTAACAATTCCTCAAAATATTCCCTCCATTTTCCTGATACCTCTAACTCTCCATTTAATAACTCTCCTCTCCTATTTTTAACTGACAAATTCATTCTTTCCCTAGGCTTTCTCAACTTATTAATCTCACTCCAAAACTTTTTCTTATTTTCAACAAAATTTGTTGATAACATCTCACCCACCCTCTCATTTGCTCTCTTTTTACATTGCTTCACCACTCTCTTAACCTCTCTTTTTCTCTCCATATACTCCTCCCTCCTTGCATCACTTTTACTTTGTAAAAACTCTCATATGCTAACTTTTTCTCTCTTACTACTCTCTTTACATAATTCCACCAATCGCTCTTCTTCCCTCCCGCACCCACTTTCCTATAGCCACAAACTTCTGCTGAACACTCTAGCACTATATTCTTAAACTTACCCCATACCTCTTCTACCCCACTGCCTATACTCTCACTAGCCCATCTGTCCTCCAACAGTTGTTTATATGTTACCCTAACCGCCTCCTCCTTTTGTTTATAAATCTTCAATTCTCTCTTACTTGCTGTTTCCATTCTCCTTGTATCCCATCTACCTTTTACTCTCACTGTAGCTACAACTAAAAAGTGATCTGATATATCTGTGGCCCCTCTATAAACATGTACATCCTGAAGTCTACCCAACAGTCTTTTATATACAAATATGTAGTCCAACAAACTACTGTCATTTCGCCCTACATCATATCTTGTATTCATATTTATCCTCTTTTTCTTAAAGTATGTGTTACCTATAACCAAACCCCTTTCTATACAAAGTTCCATCAGATTCTCCCCATTATCATTTACACCTGGTACCCCAAACTTTCCTACCACACACTCTCTAAACGCTTCTTCTACTTTAGCATTTAGATCCCCTACCACGATTACTCTCTCACTTAGCTCAAAAGTTTCTACACACTCACTTAACATCTCCCAAAATCTCTCTCTCTCCTGTACATTCCTCTCTTCTTCAGGTGCATCCACTTTTCACATCCGACCCTTATTTTATTCAACATAATCCTTGAATTTATACATTTATATTCTCTCTTCCATCTCCATAACTGATCCTTCAACATTATTGCTACCCCTTCCTTAGCTCCAACTCTCTCAGATACTCCTGACTTAATCCCATTTATTTCTTCCCCCTTCAGCTTTGTTTCGCTTAGGGCCAGGACATCCAACTTCTTTTCATTCATAACACAGCAATCATCTCTTTCTTATTATCCGCACTACATCCACGCACATTCAAACATCTCAATTATATAAAGTTTTTCCTTATCTTGTTTTTAGTAATGTATACAGGAGAAGTGGTTACTAGCCCATTGCTCCCGGCATTTAGTCGCTTCTTGCGACACGCATAGCTTACGGAGGAAGAATTCTGTTCCACTTTCACATGGAGATAAGCAGAAATAAACAAGAACAAGAACTGCGAAGAAAAATGGAAGAAAAACCCAAAGGGGTTAGAATATATATGCTTGTACATGCATGTGTAGTGTTACCTAAGTGTAAGTAGAAGTAGCAAGACACACCTGCGACCTTGCAGGTTTATGAGAGAGAAAAAGATAATTGGATCAGAGAACCAACAGTTTGATAAATTAGACACATGTTTAACACTTGAATACCTTTACTGTGGAAAAGTTTCGCCAGACAGTGGCTTCATCAGTCCAATACAGAGAAGAATGGTTTAGAATCAGAAGGAGTTTGAGGTAATCAGTCCCTCATCTTGATGGACTGAAAACATCGACTCCAGGCTGAGGGACTGATTACCTCAAGCTCCTGCTCATCTTACACCGGTCTTCTCCATATTGAACTGAGGAAGCCACTGTGTGGCGAAACGTTTCCGCAATAAAGATACCCAAGTGTTGCACATGTATCTAATTTATCATTATTATACCAGGTGGTCACACTGCGAGCCAGCTGCTCATCTCTCACGCCTCTTCAAGGACGCAAGACGATTAATGACGTAGCTGGTCTCACCTGTTTGGAGACCAGAGAGGAAATTGTAAAGAAAAAAATTAAATTGAATTTCGTGATGTGTTTTTCTTTTCTCCACCATAAACCAAAAAGCGTTTTTTTTTTTTTTTAGAACCGCCTTTTATAGAAGTATTACGTGCTAGGACTTTTCACGAGCTGTATCTACAGGATATTTGTTGTATTAATGTTGGTAGAATTACCGACAATATGTTAGGTAAAAAGGAAACAAGTGCAATTAATGAATTAATGTAGCATTTTATTGTGGCAACGTTTCGCTCTCCAGGAGCTTTGTCAAGGCTTGACAAAGCTCCTGGAGAGCGAAACGTTGCCACAATAAAATGTCACATTAGTTGCACTTGTGTCCTTTTACCTAACAGGATACATATTGCATTATTTTAGTCCTGCCACATAACAAATTAAAAGGCTTAGATTCCCTAACTCCTCCAGGGTCACTCTGCCTGGTAGTAAACAGTAATCTGTCCAAAGTAATTTTATACATCTTGCAGACATCATTTTGTTATAAATGTAAATCCATTTAAGGAATAACCGACGCTTGAATTGGTGTGTCAACGCCTAGTGAAAATAGGTACCTAGGTATTAGTCTACTGTTGTGGGTGTCTCTCACTTTCTACACCTGTTTCCCTGCTCACCTGGCAATAAGTACCTGGGTGTTAGTTAACTCAAATTGGTAGTATCATCCGGGAGATGGTTGGTAGTTAAGTTTAGATATTGCTGATCTTTGAACGAGCGCATAGGCCTAATAACAGCCCTTAGCCTGTATATTCTTCGTTCATTTTGCATTTCCCTACATACGAACAGTTTTTAAGTATTCAGCACCAGAATGAAATCTCACATTCTTCCTGTAGCAGAAAAATTTGTATATACGAGTCAGACGACTGTTTTGGGTAGCATCCAAAGGAAGGACCTGATAGAAGCCACACTGCATGGTTCTCTTAAAGTTCTCTTGAGCGCTTGAACTTCCTAGAACTGCACTACACTTAGAACATATGTGAATAAAAAACGCAATGTACACCTGGAAGACATTGGAAGGATTGATCAAAAACCTGCACACCAAAATGGCCACATATGAACTCAAGAGGCTTGGCAGATGATGCAGGATGCCTAAAATGAAAAGCCGGGGAACGATTGGTACACTGAAAACTCAATAAGTGTTAAGGAACCACGACTCTTCAACACCCTCCCTTCTTATATAAGGGAGATTACCAATAAACCCCTAGCTGTCTTCAAGAGGGAACGTGTGGAATAAGAGCAGCTGTTAGAAATTTTATTGATAAACTAGTAATCTCCTTGTCAAACTACGCGGGAGTTTTAACAGTCAGCGCTCCCTACCATCCCGGGGAAGAACTATTAAAGTTTACCTAGTAGCCAGGGTAATCCAGTAGTGTTACTACTACTGACTCTCCTCCCCGTAAGTATTCCTCGGGGCTGATCATTGTATAAAGTTACCTCCTTTTGGCTATTCATGTATGGTTATTCATGTGTATGGCTATGCCATAACCTATGTGTCCTCTGGTAACCTATGTTTTTCTCAACCTATAGGACTGGAATAGGGTCTCTCCATTTGCGGTATGCTAGAGTTACGATTTGGATGTTCTGGCAGACTCTAGTAGCCTCCACCTCATCTAGTTGGCTCTAGGAAAATGGTATTATCATCTGTATTGACCAGGGCTGCTTTCCTATAGCATGACATTTACTGTACGGTCATCCTGGTCAACTCTACTGTCCTCATCACCTCAGTGGTATAAGGAAAGCTGACCGAAACATCTATACGTCTTCGTCTGTATCCTGAAGATTATCGAGGAACATTCCAGACACCAGCAAGCCACTCGTTGTCACCAATGGCCATTTTATTTTTTTTTCAATTTTGATTCAGTCAAGTTAAACTTCCTATTTTTCAATTTATTATAATATACTTTCATTTTTCTCTAATTTTATGTCCTCTTTGGTGACCAAATGAATTTATATATTTTTTCTGTAATTGTATTTTATAAAGGAACGAAGTTAGGATATCAACCTCGACCTGGGTTCCATTCCTAACAGAATTAGACAGATTCCTGAAAACAGTTCCTGACCAGCAGAGTTGTGGTGCATACACTGGACTGCGGGCGGCGGGCACCAACAGCAAAATCGATCAGGCCAGCAACCTGTAGGACTGGTCTGAGACCAGGCAGTAGTGGCGATGGCCTCCCAACTAGACTTCAACTAGACTTCAGCATCACAACTAGACTGCACCATCCCACTAGACTTCACCATCACACTAGACTGCACCATCCCACTAGACTTCACCATCACACTAGACTTTATCCCACTAGCCTTCACCAACCTACTAGCCTTCACCATCCCCGTAGCCTTCACTATTCCACTAGACTTGCACCATCCCACTAGACTGTACCATTCCACTAGACTGTACCATCCCACTAGGCTACAACATCCAACTAGACTTGCACCATCCTAGTAGACTGCACCATCCTACTAGACTGCACCATCCTACTAGACTGCACCATCCTACTAGACTGCACGATCCCACTAGACTGCACCATCCCACTAGACTGCACCATCCTAATAGCATTCACCATCCCACTAGACTGCACCATCCCACTAGACTGCACCATCCTAAGCATTCACCATCCTAAGCATTCACCATCCCACTGGACTGCACCATCCCACTGAACTGCACCATCCCACTAGACTTTATCCCACTAGCCTTCACCAACCCACTAGCCTTCACCATTCCACTAGACTGAACCAACCGACTAGACTGCACCATCCGACTAGACTTCACTATACCACAAGACTCCACCAACCCACTAGACTGCACCATCCCAATAGACTGCACCATCCCACTAGACTGCACCAACCCACTAGACTGCACCAACCCACTAGACTTCATCCCACTAGACTTCACCATTCCACTAGCCTTCCCCATCCCACTATACTGCACCAACCCACTAGACGTCACCATCCCACTACCCTTCACCATCCCACTAGACTGCACAAACCCACTATACTGCACCAACCCACTAGACTGCACCAACCCACTAGACTGCACCAACCCACTAGACTGCACCAACCCACTAGACTTCACCTTCCCACTAGACTTCACCATCCCACTAGCCTTCAGAATCCCTCTGGACTTCACCATCCCACTAGCCTTCACCATCCTACTAGACTTCACCATCCTACTAGACTTCACCATCCTACTAGACTTCACCATCCCACTAGCCTTCACCATCCTATTAAACTTCACCATCCTACTAGACTTCACCATCCCACTAGACTTCACCATCCCACTAGACTTCACCATCCCACTAGACTTCACCATCCTACTAGACTTCACCATCCCACTAGACTTCACCATCCCACTAGACTTCACCATCCCACTAGACTTCACCATCCTACTAGACTTCACCATCCCACTAGACTTCACCATCCTACTAGACTTCACCATCCCACTAGACTTCACCATCCCACTAGACTTCACCATCCTACTAGACTTCACCATCCCACTAGACTTCACCATCCCACTAGACTTCACCATCCTACTAGACTTCACCATCCTACTAGACTTCACCATCCCACTAGCCTTCACCATCCTATTAAACTTCACCATCCTACTAGACTTCACCATCCCACTAGACTTCACCATCCTACTAGACTTCACCATCCCACTAGACTTCACCATCCCACTAGCCTTCACCATCCCACTAGCCTTCACCATCCCACTAGACTTCACCAACCACACAAGACTTCACGACAGCGTGTGATTCACCTGTGTGTGAGCCAGACGTCTGCTTCCACCCTGGACTGATATTCAATTTCCGTTTGCGATTATTCAGTTTGCTCCAGCTGCCAAATACGTTTATAATACTACAGACGTGATTTACTTTAACAGTTGTCTTAATGTAGTAACTGAAGCAATTGAGAAATGATGTGGTGATACCGACAAGATGTGGAAAAAGACACGTATGTACAGTTCTGGACATTTATTAGAGGAACCGTTTCCCCACTAGTGGATTCTTCAGTCCATGGACTGAAGAAGCCACTAGTTGCGACCTCTAGTGTTAGCTTGTGCTAGTACTTTAGAAATGGTCAATGCAACCTGGCTGTTGGGAAGGATTATAACTTTATTAGGAGTGGTGTTGGTGTGTGGAGAATTGATGATCTGAAGAGCTCTTTTCTTGCAATCTTTGATGAAAAGGGAAGGAAAATGTAAATCAGTGAAGGTTTGGTGAATGTATGTACATTCCTCGTCAAGAAACTCAGGACTACAAATTAGGTAAGCGCTTAGTAAAATATCTGATGATGATGCCTCTTTTGGTCTTAGTATCTTGACTGGAATAAAAGTGTGTGAGATCATTTTTATTTGTAGGTTTCCGGTAAACTTGAAATCTTAGATTGTTATCTACTTTGTGAATGAGGACGTCTAGAAAAGGTAGATTGTCATTGGACTCTTCTTCTAGTGTAAACTGGATCGCCGTTTCAACTGCGTTGAGCCTTGCCTAAAGATTCCGTTCATCAAAACGTTTGGGAGTTATTACGAGGACGTCGTCCACGTAACGTAACCAAGTGACGCTTGAGGGGATGATGTTGGCGAAGTGTTCAGCCTCTAGATTTCCCATGAAACCCCATTCCCATGACTTAGGTTTGTTTGTAGAGGCTATTATTGAAAGAAAAACAGTTGAAATTAACGCAGAGTTCAATCAGGTCAACAAAATCTCCGGGAGGTAGATGAAGATTAAGGTCCTGATTGACTTTACGTCGTAGAACGTCGATGGCTTGTGTGGTAGGTACTTTAGTGAAGAGAGAAGTCACGTCCAAACTGCTTAATTTCTTGTTTCGGATGGAGAGGTTTCGGATGCGGTTGAGAAGGTCGCCTGAATGCTTAAGATGAGCGGGGCTGATGATCCCCAGAAGGCAGGAAAGATGTTTGGCAATAACTCCAGCTAGTTTGTGTGGTGCACTGTCTATACCTGATGTGATTGGTCTAAGAGGAATATTATGTTTATGGGTCTTGGGTAAACCATATATATGTGCTGCTTTAGGGCTGTTGGGTATCAAGTACATAATGCACATTTCATGCAAAAGGTAATTTTACACCCTTCTTCGTGCTGACAGCTTTCGCAACAGACACAACTTCCTACAAGATTGCCTGGACGAAAAGGTAATCCCTAAGTCTACTCCTACGCAACTCCAAACACCCTTTCTCTCCAGCTACCCAAGCTTACTTAACCGAATGTGCTGAAGAACTTTCTAACATAGCTAAGGAAACCTTTGAAACTGCTAGGAATATAAGGGCCAATCTCCAGATTGACCACCACACTGCTGAGCTTTTCTCAGCATAATCACCACAGCCAACCTTTAACAAAAGATTAATTTCAATCGCAAGCTTCAGTACCTCTGCACTAACAGCCGATGGAAGGAAATGGGAAGAGAATCCTTGATAAACAACCTATCGTCACGCACCTTAACTGATTACGAGAAACAAGCGCTCAGTCTGGGTCTCAAATTTACCACTAACCTACGCAAATCAAACTATCAACTGAACTTAGTCACCAGAAACCACAGACACAGTAACAGTAACTTTGAGGAGGGTTATGTACAGGGCATTCTCACCGCAGCTTTATAAATTTAGGGGTCGAGGCCTTAATATGAGGGGTAAAAAAAAATTGAACCTGAAAAATTATGGAAAATAATATTTTCTTACCAAAAAATAGTGCATAATTCTGGCTACATGTTGATGTAATCAGCTTCTCTGTATCATATTTCTAAGTATGTTTTTCCAAAGATGTAAATTTCTTTTGTTTTTCCTGTAATCAAGGCCTGTTGATAATTAGTGTGTTTTTGTTTGTTTGTTTTTACTCCAAAAATAACGATTTTGATGATTGTTTCATTCAAAATAGTCTACATGGTAACTTGTATGAGGACTAGAGTGAGCAGAGCGAGAGATGGTGCCTCAGTAGCCAGAGGGCTGTCAACAAATGTTGAGTGTGCAACACGGTCAAATTTGGTGCGCCATTTCCATAGAGTTTTACATATAACAAAACTGTGAATAAAACAGGAATAAGTTATTGACATTATTTTCACTTATTTGAGAAGAGTATTTATAGGAGTGTAATGATTTTTTCGGATGTTATTGAGGAATGATGGTTCTATTACAATTTCAATATTGACTTTAGATACGTCTTACTGTTTTGTTTTTATTGATTTTTTTTCCTCCAAAAAATTCCTTAAAAAAAAAAAACAAATTTCACATTTTTTTTTTAAACAATCTATTGACATTTGTCTCAAAAGAAATTGAAATAAAGATTATCTAACTCTTTATCTTTCATCTGATGTCGACTAGAACATTGTATGTCTTACCAATTTTCTTGATTAGGAAGGGTTTTATCCCCTTCCTCCTCTACATAAAATTTTGCAATATCTTGCAATTTTGCAACATAAAGTCATTCACAAAAATTGGTGAAGAGGGAAAATGCTGGTTAAATCACAGTATCAATGTTCATTGAAATTGAACCAGAAACAAAAAGGAGGAATATATAAAGGCCTCGACCCCTTTATGCGAGCCTCCTTCTACAAATCTTCCAAGGCGTTATATCAATGCTCTGAAAGACCTTGCTAATGACCCAAATATTATCGTCACCACCGCCGACAAAGAAGGTGGAGTCGTCATACTCAACATCAGTGAATACAACACCAAAATGATGGACCTTTTGAATGACCAGTCCACAAATTAACCCATGAACACACAACAGTGGGAAACACTCACCAAAGATTTCCTATATAAGACCAGACAAATTCTGAAACGCACTACTGAAGGGAAGAAACTTCTGTACTTGATACCCAGCAGCCCTAAACCAGCACGCATGTATGGTTTACCCAAGATTTATAAACATAATATTTCTCTCAGACCAATCACATCAGGTATAGGCATTGCACCACACAAACTAGCCGGAGTTCTTGCCAAACATCTTTCCTGCCTTCTGGGGACCATCAGCCCCGCTCATCTTAAGCATTCAGGCGACCTTCTCAACCGCATCCGAAACCTCTCCATCCGAAACAAGAAATTAAGCAGTTTGGACGTGACTTCCCTCTTCACTAATGTACCTACCACACAAGCCATCGACGTTCTGCGATGTAAAGTCAATCAGGACCTTAATCTTCCTCTACATCCCGGAGATTTTGTTGATCTGATTGAACTCTGCGTTAATTTCAACTGTTTTTCTTTCAATAACAGGCTCTACAAACAAATCTAAGGCATGGAATGGGGTCTCCCATCAGCGCCGTCCTAGCCAAGTTGTACATGGAACACCTAGAGGCTGAACACTTCCCCAACATCATCCCCTCAAGCGTCACTTGGTTACGTTACGTGGACGACGTATTCGTAATAACTCCCAAACGTTTTGATGAACGGAATCTTTAGGCAAGGCTCAACGCAGTTGAACCGGCAATCCAGTTTACACTAGAAGAAGAGTCCAATGACAAGCTACCTTTTCTAGACGTCCTCATCCACAAAGTAGATAACAATCTAAGATTTCAAGTTTACCGGAAACCTACAGATAAAAATGATCTCACACTTCTATTCCAGTCAAGATACTAAGACCAAAAGAGGCATCATCATCAGATTTTTTTTAAGAGCTTACCGAATTTGTAGTTCTGAGTTTCTTGACGAGGAATGTACATACATTCACCAAATTTTCACTGATTTACATTTTCCTTCCTTTTTCATCAAAAATTGCAAGAAAAGAGCTCTTCAGATCATTAATTCTCCACGCGTCAACACCACTCCAAACAAAGTTATAATCCTTCCCAACAGCCAGGTTGCATTGACCATTAGCTACATTAGCTTATTAAAATTATCCTGAAGGCCATAACAATCTTCCAGCGAAGGATTATTAATAAAGATTATGAACACAAGGGGCCCAACACCCGTTTGCAATGTTATAACGACAGACTGGCTAGCTGCTCAGAATTCAATCTTGCATTATTATGTATCCATAAAAATAGCTAATTGGGGCCTGGGGACCTATTATGTTTTAATCAATCTACTTGTTTGATAACCAGTGACTGATATTATTTTTTACCTTCATTTGAGTCGTCATATGTAGGGACTAACATGAAATAACTTAAACAAGTGCATTTCTTGTTCATTTTCATTAAAATGACCAGACTTAATTTTTTTTTTTTTTTTCCTTTATCTTAACCTTAATTTTATGGTTTTTAAAACATTCTCTTGGATTCTCTTATTTTAATCTCCTATGAATATTAACACTGTTGCGTAAAATAACCACTCTTCTCTCCCAAGATAGATTTTAGTCTACTTTCCTCTATTTCGGACTATTTTTTTGTCATCTAATTTCTCTGGGAAATTATATGTCCTTCGGATAGCTTGTACATTTTTAAAAAAAATGCCATATTGGCAGTTCCCCTTGTCGCTGTTTACAACAACTGGTCGACACAATTACTAACCCAAGTCAAGTCTAGCAGATGCTCCCTAAGATTATTATTATATGCAGAGCGAGAATCTGGGTCCTAACTTTATTATCCTCTCTCTTATATCATCTTTAATATTTTAAAGAAATTTATTTGTGATCACTTATGCCAAGTTCCACCGTGATCTGTAGATTATTTACTAGGGTAATGACTCTAAATACAGCATAAATAATTTCAGTGAATTTGGCTAAAATTAAAATCTATGAATACTACATAGTATCATGAAGCCAAATGTCAGATCCAGTAAATCTTTTTTTCAGTTGTTTTTTGGGCTATGTTATTGAAACTTACACAACAACAAAACAACAACAAAAATTCGCTGAGAACCCCCCCCCTTTAACAATTTCGTTCCATTACAGTCTCCACCCGTCGCTTTTCCAGGTTCTGGAGTCAGTACTGAACACATTACAAAAACCCTTTATTCTTCCCTTCAGAAAATTCCATTTATATTCGGTGTTAGTTCCGTCAGATTATGTATATTTTTTATGCAACAGTTTCTCTGGTAAGCCTCTACATTACCCTCTTTCTTGTTGCGTCTGTCAGTGTGGAATAATTTCAGTTCTTGTATGTGGCCTTCGGAAGGCATGTGGAAAAAACAGAGCTTTCCATATAACGCTCCTTCCGGGGTTAAGTGGCTTATGAGGGAAAGAAGGCTGGTGGCGTGTTGTGACTCCGCCATAATTTCACACTAAAATCTTAATTGTTAGGCTAATTAGTCGTAAGGCTAGACTAGGAGTGTAAGATAAGAAGTTTAGTATGTTCAAAGCCTTTTACTGTAGGCCTATAACTTTAGCATCAATGAGGGTCAAACCGAGAGTAGGCTTCCTTTAGTGGGAAGTTACTACAAAAATCTCGAATTACTTGGTAAGTACGCTATGACTTCGTCTCTTAAAGCCGTTGTGTGTATCAGTGACTCATTATTGGTATTACGCGAGAATTCTAGAAAGACGTCGTGACCAGTAATAGCCCCACCAGACATCATTACGAACGTCGTGACTAGTAATAGCCCCACCAGACATCATTACGGACGTCGTGACCAGTAATAGCCCCACCAACATCATTACGGACGTCATGACCAGTAATAGCCCCACCAGACATCATTACGGACGTCATGACTAGTAATAGCCCCACCAGACATCATTACGGTAAGTCGTCAGGATTTGCGCATTTTTTTGGAATGGGTAAAACATATCTGTTTATGTCTAATTGAATGTCTAACGCCAAAGAGAAGCTTCTAGACTGCTTCCAGAATATCATGTACACCTTGGTAAGTGACAGCCCTTGTCTTTAGAGGTTAATCCCATGAGATGACTAGTACTTAGAGTTGATTTAATAGATGGTCTGACTGATGTACTGATTAACTGACTGTCAGTCACGATAGAACACCTCTTTTCAAGTCACATGTCCCGATTCTTCAAATTAAACCATGTTTTGGTTATCGCAATAATATCGACCTTTCGTGTACTTGAAATTCATTTTATTTTATTCTTAGCGATTTGACTATTTGTATAATTTAGGCTAAGAAAGTTTTTCTTCTGCAGCAGGCCTACTGGTCCTAGTATGAACCAGTAGGCCTGCCACAGAAAAGGTAATATTACCTTCTTTCTCTCATCAAAGACTGATCAGTTTGTTACGTTTGAAGCCTATCGTCTACACCATAATCATTAAGGCTGCATTTTACTTGTACACACTAATTGTCTCACCTGGGTCGGGAGAGTCGCCATTCCCATCACAATGACCAGGAATTTCAATCCTAGTCAGGTAAAAAACAAAACAGACAAAAATACCTTAATCCCTACAGATTAAAGTTACTATGCAACGAATTTACACAGAAATATGCAACTCTTTTCGTACACACGTAAGAGGTATACACGTCTCTATATATATTCAGAGAAATACACGTCTCGGTGTATAAACCCTAATATAAATAATATAAATATATCTCTCGGTTTATATACACAATAATACACCTCTCGATGAATATACACTTTTAGATATATACACCAAATGATATTCACCCCTGAGTGTATACACCTGGAAGTATTGGGATACCCGTCATGGCAATGAGATATTGAGTTGACTATTTGACTCTCATTCGGGTCATAGAATATCCAATCTCCTTAATTAAAATCCCCAACAAAAGTAATTATTGGTATTTTCATGCTCAGCTTCCAGGAATAATTATTGTTGTGTATTAGCAAATCATTTAACCTAACAAATGTTATCTATTTTATGTATGAAAACAAAGATAAAAGTTACACAATAAGCTTTTATTGGGGGGCAACAATTCGATCAGCGTAGGATTGTATTGTTATGTGAAAGGACACAAATGCAACTAATGTGACATTTTATTGTGGCAACGTTTCGATCTCCAGAAGCTTTATCATGTCGGCTTGATAAAGCTCCTGGAGATCGAAACGTTGCCACAATAAAATGTCACATTAGTTACACTTGGGTCCTATTTCCTAACATATTGTCAGTAATTCTAGGAACGTTAATAGGATTGTATTATGTAAATAAGATATGTGTAGTGTTAGGATGCTTACTGAGAGACTCTCCTCTTAAAAGCACCAATCAAACACAGAATAAACAAAGGATATACAATGGTCAAGTCCAGGGGTCAGGAGCTGTGCAGTACCACTACAGAAGATGAAGAATAAGAAACTTGCACAAGTGATTCATTCTACAAGTGATTCTAAACAATTTACATCACTACAGAAGATCTCTCACTTTGTGGGGTAATTATTATTATTATTATTCTTATTATTATTATTATTATTATTATTATTATTATTATTATTATTATTATTATTAATATTATTATTATTATTATGTTAAGCGTTGAATCAGAAAGGGTCTGGTAGGGTAGAAGCAATTTAGTCAAAACTTATAAAATGTTAGTCTTCCACAGATACTGGGTTAATGAACTAACATATGACACAGTATAATGACTGGCAGGTGTAAACAAGAGATGTAATATTGTGATAATTATCAGTTAGTCAGTGCTGTAATGGTCGACAGCTGAGCTTAAATTGTCTAGAACAATTCGAGAGCCCGTTAATATGCGAATTAAATTCGACTCTTATAGTTCAGTTATTTAGAGAGTCACGTTCGTAAAATTAAAGATCGCCTGTATGAATAAATTGAAATATTTACGGCATATAATCACAGGTGATAATGAGATAGAGGCGCGCACGCACACACACACACACACAATTTTTAAGAAAGGAGACAGACACGAGACATTAAACTACAGAAGGTGTCACTGACGTGTATAGTATGAAAAGTCATGGAGAAGATCATCAGGAGGAGAGTGGTGAAGCACCTAGAAAGACACAAGCTTATAAACGACAACCAGCACGGTTTCAGGGAAGGAAAATTCTGTCACAAACCTACTGGAGTTTTATGACAAGGTAACAGAAGTAAGACACGAGAGAGAGGGGTGGATAGACTGCATTTTCTTGGACTGCAGGAAGGCGTTCGAGACAGTTCCTCACAAGAGGTTAATGCAAAAGCTAGAGGATCAGGCACATGTAACAGGAAAGGCACTGCACTGGATCAGAGAATATCTGACAGGGAGGCAACAACGAGTCATGGTACGTGACGAGGTATCAGAGTGGGCACCTGTGACGAGTGGGGTTCCATTGGGGTCAGACCTAGGAATGTGCTGTTTTTGGTATATGTGAATGACATAACGGAAGGGATAGACTCAGAAGTGTCCCTGTTTGCAGATGATGTGAAGTAAATGAGAAGAATTAAATCAGTCGAGGATCAGGCAGGAATGCAAAGAAACCTGGACAGGCTACAAGCCTGGTCCAGTAACTGGATCCTTGAATTTAACCCTGCCAAATGCAAAGTCATGAAGATCGGGGAAGGGCAAAGAAGACCGCAGACAGAGTATAGTCTAGGTGGCCAAAGACTGAAAACCTCACTCAAGGAAAAAGTTCTTGGAGTGAGTATAATACCGAGCACATCTCCTGAGGCACACATCAATCAGATAACTGCTGCAGCATACGGGCGGCTGGCAAACCTAAGAATAGCGTTCCAATACCTCACTAAGGAATCGTTCAAGACTCTGTACACCATATACGTCAGGCCCATACTGGAGTATGCAGCACCAGTTTGGAACCCACACCTGGTCAAGCACGTCAAGAAATTAGAGAAAATGCAAAGGTTTGCAACAAGACTAGTCCCAAAAGCTAAGGGAATTGTCCTACAAAGAAAGGTCAAGGGAAATCGGCCAGACGACGCTAGAGGACAGGAGGGTTAGGGGAGACATGATAACGACATATAAAATACTGCGAGGAATAGATAAGGTGGACAGAGAGAAGATGTTCCAGAGATGGGACACAGAAACAAGGGGTCACAATTGGAAGTTAAAGATTCAAACGAGTCAAAGGGATGTTAGTAAGTATTTCTTCAGTCATAGAGTTGTCAGGAAGTGGAATAGCCTAGAAAGTGACGTAGTGGATGCAGGAACCATACATAGTTTTAAGACGAGGTTTGATAAAGCTCATGGAGCAGGGAGAGAGAGGACTTAGTAGCAATCAGTGAAGCGGCGGGGCCAGGAGCTATGAATCGACCCCTGCAACCACAAATAGGTGAGTACACACACACACACACTGTTTTTTAATTGCCACGGGTCACGACATCCCAACCTGGAGGGCAGGTAGGGAGAGAGAGTGAGTATGGGGGCAAGTGAAGACCAGAGTAGATGTGTGGGCAGATGAAGGATACAGTGGGTTTGTGGGCAGGTGTAGGAGGTCACAGTGGGTGTGTGGGACAGCCGGAGGACACAGTGGGTGTGGTGGGCAGGTGATGGACAGTCGGAGTGTGGGGGCAGGTGAAGGACACAGTGGGTGTGGTGGGCAGGTGATCGACACAGTCGGAGTGTGGGGGCAGGTGAAGGACACAGTTGGCGTGGTGGACAGGTGAGGGACAAAGTTGTCTTCCATCTGTCCCAACACCCACTAAGACGTAAACTTTGACCCTCCAGGAAAGATACAAGTATGCATCTATTGGAAAATAATCAAACGGTATAAAAATGGAGACAACAGCAGTTTTTAAAAATAAGTGCAATGAAAATAAAATCTCAGACAAGAATGATAATTCTTGCCGAAGCAAACAGTAACACATGGGAGAAATAATAATGAAATTAATCAACATCCGAAGAAACATTTTCAGCTGTGAGATATATGGAGGCAGAGCATGGATCAACTGCATGGAGGCAGAACATGGATCAGCTGCATGGAGGCAGAGCATGGATCAGCTGCATGGAGGCAGAACATGGATCAGCTGCATGGAGGCAGAACATGGATCAGCTGCATGGAGGCAGAACATGGATCAGCTGCATGGAGGCAGAACATGGATCAGCTGCATGGAGGCAGAACATGGATCAGCTGCATGGAGGTAGAGCATGGATCAGCTGCATGGAGGTAGAGCATGGATCAGCTGCATGGAGGTAGAGCATGGATCAGCTGCATGGAGGTAGAGCATGGATCAGCTGCATGGAGGTAGAGCATGGATCAGCTGCATGGAGGTAGAGCATGGATCAGCTGCATGGAGGCAGAACATGGATCAGCTGCATGGAAACTTAGACACAAATGCAGTATAATGCGATATACCTGAGCAGCAGATCTGTTTCTGAATTAATAAAACCCACTGTGTGGGGAAAACGTACTCAATTAATTTCGCATTAAACCACATTTGTCTACATTATATTGGTATTTTATACCATTTATCTGCTGTACCAGAAGTATAACAGGTACTTCTGGTATAAGTGACACCTGAAGTGGTGTAAAGATCGAAGTAGTGAGACGGTTAATCAGTATATTAGATGCGAGATGACTTAACACCCGTCTCTGAAACACCTTCCTCAGCTATGAGTTACATTGACAGGTCATGAAGGTAATACCGTGTTCTACTTAACAAGGATTAATGACGTTTAATGAGGCGAAGTATACGAATGGCAAAGTAGGCATGCAAGACTTCACCGAGACCTGAGGAAGCCCTCAGGATTCCCACCAGCAGAGAAGACTCGAAGTAGGGAAAGATGGCTCACATACTGAGACAAGTGCAAAGATTAAAGAGTAGAAACTATCCATGACCACACTAACAGTGAGCAGCCCTTCCTCTATAGCATCAGACAGGTGACCCGAACTGTTACACGTTGAAGGGATGCAAGCACAGTGATTGCAATCAAAGTAAAAGCTCACAGTAGTTTGAAGGTCATTTTTATAGGATTAAGTGTGACACAGATCAAAAGTAAAGAAAGACAATTGTTTTTAGAAATAGCCTAACACCAAAATTACGAGTAACACAAAGACTCATGCATTCAAGCACTTAGAGAACCAGGAGTCCCCTGAGTGACCTAGGCACCCTAGCTTCAGTGTAACCTATCGGCCATCAAGGTAATTCCTGGAAGGGCTACCATGCGGCGCTGAAATAAGATGTCGCTGCAAACAAGCCAATCCCACAGGTAAACAACATGCATCACTGTCACACTCACTCAAATATGTAAAAAAAAAAAAATCCTCCAAGGACACAAGGAGTGGAGGGGGACAGCAGGTAGGGATGAAGGGCACTTGGGAGAGTTTACAGTGGGTGTGTGAGGACACTGTGAAGGTGTGGGCAGGAGTGGACACAGGATAAAAGTGCACAGGTGTGAGAAGGCACTTTGATGCATCGTAATGGCATAACTTCGGTGAAATCTCTTCCAGGCTGAAGGACTGACCACTTCAAATACTACTTCTACAAACATGAGGGACTGATTACATTATCTTTGTTTCACTACTACTACTACTGCTACTGCCTCTGCATCTGACTGAAGAAGCCTATTGTATAGGTGAAACGTGTCAACAATACAGATACCCAAGTGTTGAATTGTCTTTCTCATTAACTTGCAGGTATTTTATACCATTTTTAACCCTCTGAGAGGTATATATATATATATATATATATATATATATATATATATATATATATATATATATATATAATGCCGTCTGAGAGGTATTATAGTAGTTCCCTCAGATCTTGACTGAGTAAGCCTAGGGTGAACGAGTTATGTTTATCGTTCAGTATTATAATACACTTCGTACACATTCGCTATTATATTGCTTCCACTACTGATTTATAATTTTTACCCTCCAGACATTCCTGGATATCATTAATCATATTGGAGACAGTGCCTTTGAGCTGGATTAATTAAAACAATTAATCTAAATCGTGACCCACCTTTGCACCACGACCTGATGTTAAAAGTGTTGTGTTTTGGGGGGTTTTATGCATAATCATAAAATGATTTGCCACTTCAGACGAAGGTTATGATTTTTTTTTATATCAGGACATTGTTGATGTTGTCTATTGATCTTTACGTGCTCCAAGGCATGCAGTGAGTCCGCCCAGTGTTCTGTAAGACTTATCAACACAGCTGAGTGGCTTTCAAACATCAAAGTATTTGTCCTGGTCAGCATTTCTGAAGCTGGGCAGCGTTGCTTCCGCACTCCTGATATTAAATCCAGCTGTTGAGAAGCCATTAACAGTATTACTATTTACTTTCATAAAATTTTATTCGTAGCTAATCCCCCTCTCCTATTACTCTCAACCAAATCTTCTCTATTTTTTTCCTGTTTAGACCAATCTCCGATACTTTACAAGTCATCGACCCATGGAACCGTCTCTAGGAAGAATTAGGAATGATTCCCGTGGTTGCTTCCTCTTCGGTAGGATGTACTGTCTCCTGACCGAGAGTATCACCGTCATCTTCACAATGGTGTCACTGTGACGACCAGGGAACAAGGCCCTGTGATCAACATCTTCATTCCTATGAAAATAGGAATGGAGGAAGCTGTACCACTCTGTCTTGTCTCAAACATCGCCCCTGATGACGATGTTGACCAAAAATAAAATAAAGAAAGCAGGAGACGGAGGGGTACCAGATGTCACCTCCCACAGCTATGATGCTGTCAGCACTCAGACTTAGCTAATTTTCCTGTATCAAAAAATGAACAAAATTCCTAATTCCCTAGCTAGCCAATTTCCAGTGTTAATGTGTGAAGACTTTCGGGCGTTCTATTTATTTTAATCTGAGAAGAACTGAACCCGTAGGGATTATATATGGGAGCGCATTCAGGTTTGAACACAGGAAGGGTATGATAAGTCCAGTTCCTTGGATCAGGAGTTGGGGAAGGAATGTTCTCATAGCATGTACATAATGACAATACGCAAAAACTTATATTTGGACTGTGTTTGCTGAAAGCTGAGCGAAAGGTAATCCCAATAAAAGCCTGTTTTACATCTCACAGCACGGGTGAGATACAAACCTACGGCGAACATGTTCTAAAACTAGTTGGCCAGTGCTTTAACCCCTGTATCATGCCGGCCTAAAAATAAGTAAAGCATCTTGATATATTTTTATACTCTAGAAAGATTACCATGGGCCCCATAGTGACCTCAAATGCCACTAACATGGCTTTAAGCAGACGCTAGCTAAAGTCTCTCCAACCTTTTATAACTTGTTAAAATTCCCTTATAATAAATTCTGCTTCTTTATATCAATAACTGTCGGCATTACGTCTTTAGTTCTGGTTCCGCAGTATAACAAGAAAACATTTATTGAAGTTCAGAAAATGTTCCTAAATGGCACTTAAAGCCTGTTATCTAAATTATCAGAATTGTATAAACAAGAAAACACTATTGCAAAAATATTAGATGAAATCACTGTGAAAAATAACCATATTCTCTACGTTACTTAAAAACCGATGAATGTTGTAATGACAATATTTGTTTCAATTATGAAAGCAGTGCAAAGTTAACTGACAGGATGTAAGTAGTAGAGAAAGTGTCTATATGGCGCGGTTTTTTGGGGGGTGATTTTGGGGGTACTCCTGGAAAGTGGAGTCATTTCCCAAGATATATTCTCCAAGATTATTTCTTATAAATATATAATTTCCTTCCTTAACCATCTCCGTTCTTCCTGATCCTCCCACTCCATTGCCCCCTAACCTCCCACACACTCCATACCCACCCTCACTTTCTCCCCTACCCTCCCACACTCTCCATACCCACCCTCACTTTCTCCCCTACCCTCCCACACTCTCCATACCCACCCTTACTTTCTCCCCTAACCTCCCACACTCTCCATACCCTGAAAGAAAGATCATTTATTATCTTGTACCACCCACTCCCCCACCCTCACTTTCTCCCCTACCCTCCTCACCTCCCCTTACCAGTAATCACCCATTCCCAACCCCAAACCTCCCACCCCCTCCACCACTCACACCTTCCCTAGTGATTTCAACGCTTTCATAGATACAAATCATCCCTCCAGTACCCCGACTTCACTCCACCTGACTTCACCTAGCCCCTCCACACACAGGCTCCAGTAACTCCAGCACTATCGTGATATACAGCTAGTGATGTATACGACCAATCCTAGCTGTTAGGCCGAATATACATGCCACGCTGTGGTATTTGCTAGGCTATACAGCTATCATGGTAAAGAAACAAAATTTTATCAATCTTTTATGTTTTTACAAACATACACATGGTATATACAATGGTTCAAGCAACGGCTTAAGACTGATAAAACAATGCACGGCAACATTTCAACCACGTAAGTGGCATTACATTACATTACAATACAATTACATTTATATTACAATACATTTATTCATGGCAAAACAATACAGAGGTATACAATAAACTCACATAAGTGGCATTACACTACATAAAATTTTCTTCTTCAAAATTATAACTTCACATTATCATTACATGATAAGTTATGAGGTATATACATAGTTCTAACAGCAACAATTTATTACGGCATATGCACATTGTTACTTGGTAAACATACAACCACATGACTGGCGTCGTTAAATCAGTACCTTGGTTCATTGACCAATCACAGGCAAGCCCGCCAAAGCCGAAGCAACGTGGTTCACTTGCGGTAAACATTGGCAGACTTGCCTACCTGCTGGTGGAGGTTCACTCTCTCTAACTTCTGCTTTGCCATCTGTCACCGTGGTGTACACTTATTATTCTGTCTGTACATATTGTACATAGTGTACATACCTGTACATAGAGTGTGAAGACAAAATATACATTATAGTCTACTGCTGAGTTTGTTTGCTCCATTTCCCATTACGACCAGGTCTCACAGGCCATTTATTACCTGTGTTCGTAATAGCATTATATTACAAGACTTACGAACTTAAAATACATTTCATTAGCAAAAGTGGTATTATATGGTATACACATGAACTTAAAATGTATACATAAGATATTACAATAATACAGTAGAATGTGTTCCATCACTCCTAGGGTCAAGACTACATCTCACAAAATCTTCCCATCCCTCCCTAGAAATACTATTAAATCCACATAGGAATACCAATAAATTTTCAGTATACATAAAAATCCTTTATTTTCAATAAAATCTTCATAAAATTTCAAAAATGTTCCTTCAAATTTTGCATTCAAATCTTCCCTGACTCATTCACTCTTCTCTCTCTCTCTCTCTCTCTCTCTCTCTCTCTCTCTCTCTCTCTCTCTCTCTCTCTCTCTCAGACATCTCCCGACAGATTAAGTCTCTAATCATACAACGAACACTACAATCTACCACTATCACCTCCATGTTTTACTTCTCTAACTCAAACTATTGATTCTCAATGACTGACTTTTAAAAAACACCTCCATACAATAAAAAAATACAACTCAATACAACAAACACTCAAAATTACAAAACTACTCACTTAAAAAAATAACCATCTCAATAATGAATTACACTCTCATTCACATATATCAATAACTGAAATTACAACTCAGTCACACAAAATACTCAAAATTACACACTTAAATAAAAAAACCTCTCAATATTAAATTACAGTCTCAGTCACATATATCGTTAGCTGAAATTACAACTCAACCATCAAACTACACAACATAAACAAATTACACACATAAATTACCATATTAGAGACTCAAATCACACAAGACACTAAAATCTTTCACAATTCACTAGTCTGATCAACTTAATCACTAGACTTTAAACGAACAAATCACACTTGATATAAAAAAGAGTATATGGGTTTACTAATCATCTAGTTGAAGCTGTTCCCCTGGAAGTACTCTCCTTGGGAGGCTATACACTGATCCCAGCACCTCTGTCGCTTTTCCAAACATTTCTGCAACTATTCTTTCCTAACGGCGTCTATCCAACCAGCAATTCTGCTTGAATCTCAACCTCTTCGTTAAAATACAACAACTTGAGTGCCATTTTTGTTTTTGGGAAGAGAAATACGTCATGGGCCTTGATATTGGGAGTAGGGAGGGTGTGGGACGACTGCCATGTTGTTTTTGGTAAAAGAAAAAATGTTTTCATCATCCTTAACTGACGTTTGTCCAATTTTGAATCGAGAAAACCATTCAAAACACTGTGTCTGACCCATTGCTGCTTCCCCAAATAACGTTTTACTGAGCGACAGTGTAATGATATGATAAACATAAATGCCTATCAAGTCACAACGAAATAGCATTGAAACTCATCACACTACTTCACAATAGCGTATTCTGTGTAGTGTGATCTACGCCGCCGATATATCTTACTAAGGAAACGCGTAAAAAATCCAGTCTGGGAGATTTTTGATAGCACCTCATATACGAAAATTATACTAAATCTAACATCAGAATAATCATATAAATTAATACATTACACAAAGCATTTAAGCCCCACAAAAGTATTAAAATGTGCAACTCACTAGAGTGGAACCCAAAGTCACACAGTGCATGTGTACCATCTAGACATATATTAAGTACACAATGCAGTGTGCACACATCATGGTAGTCTGAGAGAAAATCTGCTCAACTCCAGAATAGGCTAGGTTAGTTAGTATGTTGAAGCAAACCTCTACCAAGACATTACAGAAGTGGAGTCCAGGACATACTGTGTACTTCAGGTAATCATACAGTCTGTCCACTCAAGACATATGCATCAAAAGACACAAACTGCTCCAGAGTGACTCCCAAATAGCAGCACATAGTAACTTCACACATAATCAAGTTTTTACTCTACGATCAAGGTGCAGAAACTAAGTAAACAATGATTTAATGTAAAATAAGTTGATAAATTTACATCGGTATTTCCGCGATGCTCTGAACAAAGTTTAGTGTCAAAACCTATTAAAGAAAAAATGTTTAAATGAAAATCTATTAAAAAAAAGTTAAAATGACCGAACCCACAGAGTGTCACAGGCTGCAAATAAAAGGTAATGTAAAAAATTTAAGTCCTAAAATGAAATGTAAAAAAAAATATTTGCTTGCTAGTCTGTTTTAATAGAGACAGAGCAAAGACTTATGTCCTTCCCAGTTGGTAGGAAATTTCCAACTGTTTTCTAAAGGAGTAATTGACAGGATAATGAATGGCCGCCTTGTAGCTTGCCAAAACATGGTCATGCCCACCTTTTGTTGGTAAGTAGTTCCTGCAAGGCTGCAACAAGTACCTCAGGGCTCTATCCTCATTTTCACATAAATATCAAACCTATCATACAATATAATGAAACTGGTAAATATTTTGCTAGCAAATGAGTTATTTCTCAGATTGCACAGAGATCCGAGAAACGTAACCCCATATGTGCACACCACAGGAATAGTGCAGAGTGCACTATTCCTGTGGAATAGTGCACTATTAGATATTAGCACCGAAATTTGAAGCAAACCAGAAGAGGCAATCACAAGTTATATGAAAACTAATATTCCAATTTCTTCAGTTAATCTGGCGAAGTTGGACATAAACAACCCTGAAGAAATTTAAACTGACACCAAAGTGAAGAGGAACTCTCTTGTTATCTCAGAGAGATTAATATTCTACAATGCATAACATAAAGCATGAACCTGTACAGAGGTATTATCAAGATATCACCATTAATAACTTGATAATCGGACGAGGCTCTCAAAAATTATCATATGGCAACCAATATTTAAATTTTCCCCTTTTCGTCCATAAAAACGGACAATTGTGACCTACACAGGACAAAATCAATCTACATTTTTCTGTAAGACTGAGAATTCAGTGTTTAGGGTTTAAATAAGTTCACACAATATACAACTATTTTTTACAATGTTCATCTTCCCACCGTTGACACAGACTGCAGCGCTGCATGACCCGTTTAAAATTAACCCTTAGTTATGATTATAATTATAATAATAATAATTTACAATGTTCATTAAAGTACATGATGTTGATTTAACCCTCGGATAACACAATAAAGTCACTGTGATTTATTTCTCATCGGAAGAGATATTATCCGATTATTAACTGTAACCAACATGTTTTAATAAAACTGCCACATTAAAACAAAATACAACTCAGTATTAAGGCAAAGCTTTCCTTGAGGAAAACACATAAGTATTAAAAGTTTTAAGCCATCCACAAAATACATTCTCCAGTTATTGCACGGAATGCAGCAAAATTTGCACCTACACAGCCTAAATTCAAAATATATTTCATTCTTTCCATTAAATAAGTCAGCTATTAAATTTTGATGACGTTCATAATAGTTTCATTTTAATCAGGGAAGTGCCTAACCCGGAGGGGTTATATAGCACCTAGGGAATGGAAGACCTTCAGATTCGACCCAAGAAAGGTAGAATAAGTCCGATTTCGGGGGAGCGTTTAGGCAGCAATAGTGGCTTGAAACACCCCAGAAAATTTACCAGCCCACAAAGTCCCCCCCAAAATAATTTTAATAATAATAATAATAATATAGTTATTTCCAGCCAGACTGCCAACCTTAAGTCCCTCCAATATAAAACATGTATTAATATTGGTAGAATTACCGACAATATGTTAAGTAAAAGGACACAAGTGCAACTAATGTGACACTTTATTGTGGCAACGTTTCGCTCTCCAGGAACTCCTGGAGAGCGAAACGTTGCCACAAAAAAAATGTCACATTAGTTGAACTTGTGTCCTTTTACCTAATATAAAACTTCTTGAGGTGTCCCTGGTCCAGTTGGTTGGATCAAGATCTCCTCTTCAGCATCCCCTTCCCTTGAGGAGGCATCTGCCAGTTATTTATTGCATAATAATAATATACCTTTTCGAGATTAAAAATTGCAAAATGGCTCCAATTTTGCCAATAATACCAACCATCTTGGAAATAAATGGTATGAAATACCGACACAATGGAAAAATAAACACATAAGCAGTATAATGTGATCCTTTATTGACAACGTTTCACCCACGCAGTGGGCTTTATCGAGTCACAAACAGATCTGTTTGTGACTCGATGAAGCCCATTGTGTGGGCGAAACGTTGTCAATAAAGGATCACATTATAATGTTTATGTGTTTATTTTTCCACCAACCATCTTCTAAGTGGGATACAAGATTATTGAAATTTTGAAGCAGGTGAGATGAGGTTTTCTAAAGTCAATTTCTGGAAAAAAATCAGCTACACTTGCCAGTCGTTCAATGAACGTTTCGCTAGCTATTGTTCAGCAGATCAGACAAGGAGTTTTGAGGTTATAAACAAAAGACTTGGTGGAATTTAGTAAACAAAATCGTTGTACATAACAATTCCCAAGTTCTAGAATAAAATCGTGTGGAAATGTAGTATTTAAAAGCTAGCTGAAGCCGTGAAATTTAAAAATGCCATAAAACCGTGAGCTTTAAAGATTTTTCAGTTTGTTGTTAGCGGTTCCATTCTGTTCAAAATTCTATACAGTCACATAAGAAAAATATTTGAAAAATATTTCGACTTTGTATTTTTTTACGAAAGCCCAATTTAATATATTTTTCAATAAAATATACAACTTAGCATCTACACATACAAATTTAAATACATTAACACTTTAAATTAAGATATTTCAACGCTTAGTGTCAAAAGCCGATCAAAAAGAGGCATTTATTTTTATATTATTATATGCATAACAATTTCATTAACAAAATAGGGAAATTAAATTTTACACAAAGTGAAAGTCAAGCTTTTTTTTGTTTTTAACAAACCCCACCAACATTTAAAATTTGAAGCCTATCGGAAAAGGCATTCTCCAGTAATTGATCTGACTAACAATTCGAGTTTTTTTTAAATGCCATCAATATTTCAAATTTGCACTTACATATTACAGGTCGTCGTTCTTTTTATCCAGAGCTTCAGAGCTAAAATTTAGAAACCGATCGAAAGCTATTCTCCAGGTGGAAAATAAAATAAAATGCAGTATAATGCGATCCTGTATTGGCTACGTTTCACCCACACAGTGAACTTTACCAAGTCACAGAGCTACCTGAGCAGAGAGACATTAGTGTGTAAATATATATATATATATATATATATATATATATATATATATATATATATATATATATATATATTATATATATATATATATATATATATATATATATATATATATATAATATGTTGTGCCGATTAGGTAAAACTGGTCAATTAGCAAGAACTCATCTAAAATGAAGTCCTTTCTAAAATTTTCTCTATACATTTAAAGATATATATTTTTTAATTTACGTTAATGTAAGAATTTATAATTTTGTACCAAGAGAAACTTTGAAAACCTACCTAACCTTATTACAACAAGCGCAATTTAATTTAGCCTAAACCAGCTAAATATATTTTAGATACGTTAATATTAATTTAATAAAACACAAACACAATGAAATATATTTTTTTCGTTATGCTCAGAATGATTTTGGTGAAATTATTGCATACACAAATTTTCACTTGTCTTATATGGCAAGGTGAGCGTTGCTATTTAAGCCAAAATCTCAAGTTTTACCTAATCGGCACGACATATATATATATATATATATATATATATATATATATGTGTGTGTGTGTGTGTGTGTGTGTGTGTGTGTGTGTGTGTGTAGATTTGTTTCTGACTTGAAAAAGCCCACTGTGTGGGCGAAACGTAGTTAATGAAGAAGCATATTATACTGCATTTGTGTTTATTTTTCCATCGTGTCAGTATTTTATACCACGTATTTTTAAGGCAAGGAATTTAAACCACTAATCATCATTTTATTAGCTATTTTAGTAAGTTGTTCAAATTCTATATACAAATTTTACCGAATTATTATCCTCTGCAGAAGACTCATCAGTGTTTATAGTTTCAAACCACTTTGAAAAGGCATCCTCAAGATATTTTATAGAAAAATACCTGCAAACTTCAATAGGTATTGAAACCTCTTTCTAGGTAGGTTGCACTAGAGTTTCAAGTTTGAAGACGACCGGAAGAGGCATTCTCTAGTTATTGAATGAAGACGAATATCAGTATTTAAAAAATGGCAAATTGAATTTTGCACAGAATAATAACAATGAAAAAAGTCCAGAAAATCTAGAGCCGACCAGAAGAGTTATTTTCCATTTTTTCTATCTTAATATGTTGAATAATTTGCCTGCAAATAAACAAAACTTAATGGGCACTATCTCATCCATATGATGCATTACAAAATTAAAATTGAAGTTATTGATAAGAGAGACTCATATATATTTAAAGGTGATTTAACAATGCTAAAGAAGTACAAACTACACATAAAAAATAGCAGATGTGCCAATGATACTAGTCACATGTTAGGTAAAAGGGCACATGTGCAACTCATGTGACATTTTACTGTGGGGAATACACAATGGTGGAGTGGTCAATTAGGGATATACAGTAGTGGTGTGGTCAGTGTGGGGTACAAAGTGGTGGTGTGGCCAGTGTGGGATACACAGTGGTTGTGTGGTCAGTGAGGGATACACAGTGGTTGTGTGGTCAGTGAGGGATACATAGTGGTGGTGTGGCCAGTGTGTGATGCACAGTGGTTATGTGGTCAGTGAGGGATACACAATGGTGGTGTGGTCAGTGAGGGATACAAAGTGGTGGTGTGGTCAGTGAAGGATACACAATGGTGGTGTGGTCAGTGAGGGATACACAGTGGTGGTGTGGTCAGTGTTGGATACACAATGGTGGAGTAGTCAGAGAGGGATACACAGTGGTGGTGTGGTCAGTGTGGGGTACACAGTGGTGGTATGGTAAGTGTTTTACACAGTGGTGGTGGTGTTGTCAGTGTTTGATACACAATGGTGGAGTACTCAGTGGGGATACACAGTGGTGGTGTGGTCAGTGAGGGATACACAGTGGTGCTGTTGTCAGGTAGGCAGAACATAGTGGTGGTGTTGTCAGATGGGAAGAATGCAGTGGTGATGGTGTTGTTGTTGTCAGGTGGGTAGAACACAGTGGTGGTGTTGTTGTCAGGTGGGATGAACACAATAGTGGTTTTGTCAGGTGGGTAGAACACAGTGGTGGTGATGTTGTCAGGTGGGTAGAACACAGTGGTGGTGGTGTTGTCAGGTGGGTAGAACACAGTGGTTGTGTTGTCAGGTGAGTAGAGCACAGTGGTGGTGTTGTCAGGTGGGTAGAGCACAGTGGTGGTGTTGTCAGGTGGGTAGAACACAGTGGTGTTGTTGTCATGTGGGTAGAGCACAGTGGTGGTGTTGTCAGGTGAGTAGAACACAGTTGTGGTGTTGTTGTCAGATGGGTAGGACACAATGGTGGTGTTGTTGTCAAGTGGGTAGAACACAGTGGTGGTAGTGTTGCCAGGTGGGTAGAACACAGTGGTGGTAGTGTTGCCAGGTGGGTAGAACACAGTGGTTGTGTTGTCAGGTGAGTAGAACACAGTTATGGTGTTGTCAGATGGGTAGCGCACAGTGGTGGTGTCTTTGTCAGGTGGATAGAATACAGTGGTGGTGTTGTCAGGTGGGTAGAGCACAGTGGTGGTGTTGTTAGGTGGGTAGAGCACAGTGGTGGTGTTTTTGTCAGGTGGGTAGAATACAGTGGTGGTGTTGTCAAATGGGTGGAACCCAGTTGTAGTGTTGTTGTCAGGTGGGTAGAACACAGTGGTGGAGTTGTTGTCAGGTTGGTAGAACATAGTGGTGTTGTTGTCAGGTGGGTAGAACACAGTGGTGGTGTCGTCAGCTGGGTAGAACACAGTGGTGGTGTCGTCAGGTGGGTAGAACACAGTGGTTGTGTCGTCAGGTGGGTAGAAGACAGTGGTGGTGTTGTCAGGTGGGTAGAACACAGTAGTGGTGTTGTTGTCAGGTGGGTAGAAGACAGTGGTGGTGTTGTTGTCAGGTGGGTAGAACACAGTGGTGGTATTGTCAGGTGGGTAGAACATAGTGGTGGTATTGTCAGGTGGGTAGAACACAGTGGTGGTGGTGGTGTTGTCAGGTGGGTAGAACACAGTGGTGGTGGTTTTAGGTGGGTAGAAAATAGTGGTGGTGTTGTCAGGTGGGTAGGACACAGTGGTGGTGTTGTCAGGTGGGTAGAACACAGTGGGGGTGTTGTCATGTGGGTAGAACACTTATGGCGTTGTTGTCAGGTGGGTAGAACAGAGTGATGGTATTGTCAGATGGGTAGAACACAGTGGTGGTGTTATGGAGAGACAATAGTGCGGTGGAGGTGTAAGAGGTGGAGGAAGATACAGTGGGTGTGGGCAAGTGGGCAGACACAGTGGGTGTGGGCAGATGGGAAGGACATAGCGTGGGTGTGGGTGAGGGAAGGACACGTTGGGTGTGGGCAAGGTTTTAAGGACACTGTGGGGATGTAGGCAGGACAGCAGGCAAAGGGCGTAGTCAGATAGGGAGGACACAGTGGGGGCAGGCAGGTGGGGTACGATAAATGGATGGGGATAAGGAGAACACAGTGGGCGTGGGCAGGTGTGAGAGGAAACACTGGGTGTGGGCAGAACGGGAGGATACAGTAAGGGTGCTTGCAGCTTGTGTGAATGCAGTTAGGGAGTGTATCAACGTCTGTTGAAGGGTGTTAGATCACAGGCAGGGAGTGTAGGAACCCCTAGCGAAGGGTGTTAGAACAGAGGCAGGGAGTGTAGGAACACCTGGTGAAGGGTGTTATAACACAGGCAAGGAGTGTAGGAACCCCTAGCGAAGGGTGTTAGAACACAGGCAAGGAGTGTAGGAACCCCTAGCGAAGGGTGTTAGAACACAGGCAAGGAGTGTAGGAACGCCTGGTGAAGGGTGTTAGAACACAGGCAGGGAGTGTAGAAAGGCTGCTGGGTGAAGAGTGTGAGAATATTATACAAGAGTGCAGGAAGGCTGCTGGGTGAAGAGTGTGAGAATATTATACAAGAGTGCGGCCGCAGACTGACGACTAGCAACATTGGGACGACCAGGAGTGGTGTATCGGAATATTGTCTCGTCGCTCCTCGCTCCGCCCGCACAATGTCCAACTTGTGGCCAAAACGGTTTAATAAAATGCGAATGGAGAGAGCAATAAAATGCGTGAAACTGCGCAATAAAACGCGTCGACAACTGCGCAATAAAGTTTGTAGAAATTGCGCAATAAAATTAATGTAAAGTGCGACATAACGTACATAAATTGTGTTCGGGAAACTCTTTCCCAGACTATGACAACAGCGTTAATACAAGTTTCTCTGCAAGTGTGGAAGGGAGCGCTGGGAGATAGTATGGCTGTTAGGTTAGATCAGACTAAGTTAGTTTAAGTTATGTTTTGTAGCATTAGGTTAGGCTAGGCTAGTCTAGGATAGGTTAGGTTTGGTTACCTTGCGTTAGATTACATTAGGTAAAATTAGATTAGCTTAGGTTAAATTAGACGACATTACGCCAGGCTGGATTAGGTTAGGTGAAATTATAATATATTAGGATAAGTGATATTAGATTACATTAAGTTGGATTAGGTTAAGGTAAAGCACGGCTGAATTATATGTAGGATAAGTTAGGGTAGCTTAGGGTAGGTGGCTAAGAGGGAGACAACAAAAGGAGACTTTTATTGGTATGTTGTTGGACCTATTTGAGGATTTATTAAATAGAAAGAACGTCGTCAAAATAGGCGATATTATATATATATATATATATATATATATATATATATATATATATATATATATATATATATATATATATATATACATGTATATATATATATATCAGCTCGGGGAGAACCTTCAGTTTTCCGTTAGGTACGTTTATTGTCTCTCTGAGGATGAGGTTCCCCAGTACAGTTCTAGAGGTGGTACCTCCCTAAATAAATAATATATATATATATATATATATATATATATATATATATATATATATATATATATATATATATGTTAGAGTGTGTAGGAGGGAAGGGACTATTTCCCAGTAAAGTGGGCCTTAGACAAGGATGTGTGATGTCACCGTGGTTGTTCAATATATTTATAGATGGGGTTGTAAGAGAAGTGAATGCGAGGGTCTTGGCAAGAGGTGTTGGGCTAAAAGATAAAGAAGCAAATACAAAGTGGGAGTTGTCACAGTTGCTTTTTGCTGATGACACTGTGCTTTTGGGAGATTCTGAAGAGAAGCTGCAGAGGTTGGTGGATGAATTTGGTAGGGTGTGTAAAAGAAGAAAATTGAAAGTGAATATAGGAAAGAGTATGGTGATGAGGATAACAAAAAGAATAGGTGACGAAAGATTGGATATCAGATTGGAGGGAGAGAGTATGGAGGAGGTGAATGTATTCAGATATTTGGGAGTGGACATGTCGGCGGATGGGTCTATGAAGGATGAGGTGAATCATAGAATTGATGAGGGGAAAAGGGTGAGTGGAGCACTTCGGAGTCTGTGGAGACAAAGAACCTTGTCCATGGAAGTAAAGAGGGAATGTATGAAAGTATAGTTATACCAACGCTCTTATATGGGTGTGAAGCATGGGTGATGAATGTTGCAACGAGGAGAAGGCTGGAGGCAGTGGAGATGTCATGTCTGAGGTCAATGTGTGGTGTGAATATAATGCAGAGAATTCGGAGTTTGGAAATTAGGAGGAGGTGGGATTACCAAAACGATTGTCCAGAGAGCTGAGGAGGGGTTGTTGAGGTGGTTTGGACATGTAGAGAGAATGGAACGAGACAGAGTGACTTCGAGAGTGTATGGATCTGTAGTGGAGGGAAGGCGGGGTAGGGGTCGGCCTAGGAAAGGTTGGAGGAGGGGTAAAGGAAGTTTTGTGTGCGAGGGGCTTGGATTTCCAGCAAGCATGTGTGAGCGTATTTGATAGGAGTGAATGGAGGCATATGGTTTTTAATACTTGACGTGCTGTTGGAGTGTGAGCAAAGTAACATTTATGAAGGGATTCAGGAAACCGGCAGGCCGGACTTGAGTTCTGGAGATGGGAAGTACAGTGCCGGCACTCTGAAGGAGGGGTGTAAATGTTGCAGTTTTATAACTGTAGTGTAAAGCACCCTTCTGGCAAGACAGTGATAGAGTGAATGATGATGAAAGTTTTTCTTTTCGGGCCACCCTGCCTTGGTGGGAATCGGCCGATGTGTTAATAATAAAAAAAAAAAATATATATATATATATATATATATATATATATATATATATCCTACCACTCTCTATATTTTATATTTCATGTTAACTTTATTAATAGACAATATATATACTATATATATATATATATATATATATATATATATATATATATATATATATATATATATATATATATATATTGTCGTGCCGATTAGGTAAAACTTGCTTTTTGGCTTAAATAGCAACGCTCACCTTGCCATATAAGACAAGTGAAAATTTGTGTATGCAATATTTTCGCAAAATCATTCTGAACATAAAGAAAAAATATATTTCATTGTGTTTGTTTATTATTAAATTAATGTTAACGTATCTAAAATCTATTTAGTTGGGTTAGGCTAAATTAAATTGCGCTTGTTGTAATAAGGTTAGGTAGGTTTTCAAAGTTTCTCTTGGTACAAAATTATAAATTCTTACATTAACATAAATGAAAAAAATATATCTTTAAACGTATAAGAGAAAATTTTAGAAAGGACTTAATTTTAGATGAGTTCTTACTAATTGACCAGTTTTACCTAATCGGCACGACATATATATATATATATATATATATGTGTGTCGTGCCGAATATGTAAAGCTTGCGATTTTGGCTTACATAGCAAAACTCTTCTTGCCATATAAGACAAGCAAAAATTTGTGTATGCAATAATTTCGCAAAAATCATTCTGAACCTAACGAAAAAAATATATATTCCATTGTGTTTGTTTATTATTAAATTATTGTAAACTTATCTAAAATACATTTAGTTGGATTAGGCTAAATTAAATTGCGCTTGTCATAATAAGGTTAGGTAAGTTTTCTAAGGGTTTTTTGGTACAAAATTATTAATTTTTAAATTAACATAAACGAAAAAAATATCTTTAAATGTATAAGACAAAATTTTAGAAAGAACTTATTTTAAATTTATACACCTTCCTGATCAGCCTATTTTCCTCCACGATCTCTAATGTACTAACCATCTGAACAATCCCTCTTCATACTCTGAATAATACTTGTGGTACCTTCACACCTGCAAATATGCAAACTCCGAATTCTCTGCTGAATTCTCACCACACATTGTCCTAAAATACAACATCTTCTCTTACTCCAGCTTCCTCGCTGCAACATTTAAAAACCCATGCTGCCCACACATACAACAGTGTTGGTACTAGTATATTCCGGTGCATTTCCATTTTTGCCTCCATGGATAATGTTCATTACATCCACAAATGACTCAATGCACCACCCACCATTTTCCTCTTCGTCAGTTCCATGGTTCACTTCATCTCCCACAGAGTCATCCATCGACAAGTTCACTCCCAAATATCTGAACACATTCTCTTTTAAAGGTGTAGTGTGAATGTGTCAAATAGAAACGAGTCGAGTTGAACTGCTGTTGGAGTGGGAGTAAGGTAACATTTAAGAAGGCCCTTCATTGAAGGGCTTCAGGGAAACCAGTTAGCCGGACTTGAGTCCTGGAGGTGGGAAGTACCGTGCATGTACTCTGAAAGAGGGGTGGAAATATTGCAATATATAGGGTCATCTGAACTGTAATGTCGGCACGCCTCTGGTAAGACAGTGTTAACGTGAATCATGGTGAAAGTGCGCCTTCTTTTTCGGGTCAACCTACCTGGGTGGGAGTCGGCCAGTGTGTAAAAAATAACCTCTTCTATGCTCACTCCCTCCAATTTGATACTCAGTCTCACATTACACCTGGTCACACCTGGTCACAGACCGGGCCGCGGGGGCGTTGACCCCTGGAATTCTCTCCAGGTAGACACATATTTTTTTTTAAACTCTCGCCACCTTGCTCTTTCCTATATTTACTTTTAATTACCTTCTTTTACATATCCTCCGAAATTCGTTTACCAATCTTCGCAGCATCTTTTCAGAATCTCCCTAAAGAACTGAATCACTGGCAAAAAAAAAAAAAAATAACTGTTACAACTGCCACTCCATAGCAGGTTTACCATCTTTCAATCCCACGCCTCTCCGTGAACCTCTAGTGTTTACTTATTTTACAACCCCATCAATAAATACGTTAAACAACCATGTTAACATCACACATATAGTCGTTGGACTATTTTTACTGGAAAATAATTTTCCTAATCTACTCTTATTCATTTATTTGTATTATTTACCTCCTTACTTCTCTTTCCACCCAATCATTCTTTTATCCAAACATTGTTCACTTCTGAGCTTCAATGTAAACACCTAGAATATACATCCAAGACCCTTCTCAGAAACCGCCTTGTTCCTCTGTAATCCTACTCTGTCTTACCCGTAATTCTTTCAATAATAACTCTACCATACACTTTACCAGGTATACCCTATGTTTCTTACACTCTCTTTTATCCCATTTATCCCTATACAAAGTTGCTATGCACGCTCTGTGCAAATCTCTATGTACCTCCTCCCCGTTCATGGTATATTGAACAAAAGCACCAACCACTCTAAAACTATATATCCACCTACTTTTAACATTTCTGTCTTAAAGCAGCTGGGATAGAGGTGATTATCACCTTTCATTCTACCCACTGCCTCACGCACCTGTCCCACACTCACATTTGGTTTTTGGTTTTATCCTCAAAGGTGTTATGCCTCCCTGCCCAGTGCAAGAAACCACTGCCTCCCTCTCCATCAACATTCGACAACTCCTCAAATTATTCCATCAGTCCTCCCAGTGCTTCCACCTTTCCTTCTTATGGTTACCCTCTTTTATTTCTACCTGTAAAATACATTTGTTTCCAAGGTTTTCTCTACTTATTCATCTCACGCCAAAACGTTTTCTTATTCTCGCCAAAATTTGTTGATAAAATGTCTCTCACTGGTACTCCATCACTTACCACTCCTTCAACTACACTTTTATTCCGCATATACTCCTCCCAACATATTTAATTTTCACAATGCAAACTTTTTTTTCTCCTTTACCACCTTTCAGCCTTTTTACCTTGCCATTTCACCTATCGCTCCTCTTCCTTCCTGCACCCACCCTCTTATATAAACCAACAACAATTGCGGCACTCTCTACATCTGTTCCACACCTCATCGACCCCCTCGTCATTAGCTGGACTCTGAAGCTTTTATCATACCCTATCTTCTTTAATTTATAAACTTTCACTTCCCTCTTACCAACCGACAACATTGTCCTTGTAACCCTTTTAACTCATACATGCACTGCAGCTACCACTGATATATCTGTCTAACCATCAGTCTTTTATCTACTAACACATAGCCCAACATACTGCTATTATCATGTCCTATATCGTAACTCATGTACTTATTTATCATCGTTTTCTTAAAATACTTGTTACCTATTACCAAGCGTCTGTCTATACATAGATAAGCCACCCATTTTCATTTACCCAGGGGCTCCAAACTTACCTGCTACGCCCTCTACAACAGTTTATCTCACTTTAGCATTTAGGTCCCCCATAACTATTATTTTTTCAGTTAGTTCAAAACTCCCTCTATACTTCTCTCTTAACAAGGAGCATAAACACTTAATATTACCCACTTCTCACATGCCACCCTTATTTTAATTCAGATCATTCTTGAATTTATACATTTAAATTCCTTATTTCCTTGTCATGATCATTTAATATTAACACTACTCCTTCCTTTACTCTGACACTCTCAGATACATTTGACATAATCCTATGTACACCTTCCCACTGGATTTCTAGCTTCCTTTCATTTATAATAATCCCAATAAATTTTTTTCACATTCATGCTACACCCCCGCACATTCAAACAACCCACCTTAAATATTTTCTCCTATGCCTTTCATTAATTTATACAAGAGAAGGGGTTTACAAATTAAGCATTTACATTAATAATTACTCCTGTGTCCTAAATGTGTACTCACTGGAGCGAAGGAGAGAGAGAGAGATACATGATAATATATACGTGGAAAGTACTCAAGGGCCTAGTCCCAAATCTGCACTGGGGCTGTGGGTACAATAAGAGAACATTGTATCAACATCCGTGACCCAACACTATTCAACATCTCAACATAAGATATCAGAAACACTGTTGGGACATGTGTGGTAGTCTTCAATAGAAAACTGACAAGTATAAACAACCCGCTTATTATTTATGGACAAGTAGCCCCACCAAGTCAACAGCCTGGTTGACCAGGAAGGCACCAGACAAGCCTGACCCAAGACAGGTCTCCAGGAATAGAAAAACTCGAAACCCATCAAAGGTAAAGGTAGCCCCCTGGCTCCTGACATTTTAGACGCCTTTTACGACGCCTGGCTTACCAAGGAAGAAATCTCACCAACTTCCCCAAGGGCATGACAGGAAATACTGCAATACCAAGAACTATTAAGAGATCAGAAAATAACTCGGATTTGTGTGTGTGTGTGTGTGTGTGTGTGTGTACTCACCTAGATGTGGTTGCAGGGGTCGAGTCATAGCTCCTAGCCCCGCCTCTTCACTGGCCGCTACTGGGTCACTCTCCCTGCGCCATGAGCTTTATCATACCTCTGCTTAAAGCTATGTATAGAGCCTGCCTCCACTACATCGCTTCCTAAACTATTCCACTTCCCGACCACTCTGTGACTGAAGAAATACTTCCTAACATCTCTGTGATTCATCTGAGTCTTCAACTCGTAGGACATACCCCTTAGCTCCGGGACTAGTCTTGTTGCAAACCTTTGCACTTTCTCGAGCTTCTTCACATGCTTGGCTAGGTGTGGGTTCCAAACTGGTGCTGCATACTCTAGTATGGGCCTAACGTACACAGTATACAGGGTCCTGAACGATTCTTTATTAAGATGTCGGAATGCTGTTCTTAGGTTTGCTAGGCGCCCATATGCTGCAGCAGTTATTTGGTTGATGTACGCCTCAGGAGATGTTCCTGGTGTTATACTCACCCCAAGATCTTTTTCCTTGATTGAGGTTTGCAGTCTCTGGCCCCCTAGGCTGAACTCCGTCTGAGGTCTTCTTTGCCCTTCCCCAATCTTCATGACTTTGCACTTGGTGGGGTTGAACTCCAGGAGACAGTTGCTGGACCAGGCTTGCAGCCTGTCCAGATCCCTTTGTATTTCTGCCTGGTCCTCGTCCGATTGAATTTTTCTCATCAACTTCACATCATCTGCAAACAGGGACACTTCGGAGTCTATTCCTTCCGTCATGTCTTTACAAATACCTGAAACAGCACTGGTCCCAGGTGTGTGTGTGTGTGTGTGTGTGTGTGTGTGTGTGTGTGTGTGTGTAGGAGAGGAATAGTTGACGTGAGTGAAATCATACGAGTGTAATGAATCGTTGATCTGTGAAGTACTGTAAAAATGACACTGAACTATTTTGAAATGTTGTCTGCTTTCTTGACGGTGTTTATTCTAGTCCTGTGCAACTTTACTGCCATTAATGACTCTGTGACATTGGTGTATAAGTTGTTTAAGAATGGAAAGATCCATGAGGGCTACATATATATCACAGTATTCCACAGAAATATATTCTTTACAATGCAAAGATTTCACTCACCACTCATCTTCCTCTCCAAGCAGTATATATTTTAATGCAATCTGTGTCCTTTGTATGACATGGGAAATATTTTATCAAGTTGAAACGCTGCCCCAATAAAAGCTCTTTCTTCCAGCAAGTCTCATCATCACAGAGATGGAACTGTCATTACTTGCGAGGTTATCTTTCAAGATAGGCTATCCCACACACACACACACGCAAGAAAAATGTAATTTACTAGAGGGTTGGGGATGGAGTTAAGGTCGATGATTGAGGGTGGGTTTTGAGTGTAGGGAGGTTTATCACCTCCAACATTCGACTAACATCCAGGTACCTATAAACTGTTAGGAAAGCAGAGGCTCTCGAACAACCCGAGACAACCCGGTCCTTCGGTTGAGAGCCAAATTTGGCTACGACCCATCAGACTTAACCCTACATGAGGGTGTGGTTTCCTTCGTTTTCAGTGAGTACTAACGAAGTTCATTACCCAGTCTTTAATGTACTCTTTATGCCCTTTGGCAGGTCCATCCTTAACCACTCTTTGTGAAAACAATCTTTGGTAGCTAAACATAGTCAATGAAGAATCGCATTATACTATATTTTGTTTATTTTTTCCATCATATCTGTTTCTCATACTTTTTCCCTCCAAGATTCTCCTCCTTGGAGAGACCTCTCCACCAGTCTGTAGCAGCTTCCTTTTCCGACCCAAGGACTGAGGATCAACCGGATTTCTTTTATGTGAACCGTTAAGTCCCGTGAGGGTTAGAAAGCTTTGGACCTAAGTGTCGCTCTGCATACTTGTGTGGTTACATGATCAGCTTCCACCGGGAAGGCAGGGGACGATCACCTCCCTGCTGAACACAGCTGGCATGTATGTCTCAAAGATTGGAGGAATGAGGATCGAGCCTCCAGTGTTGCACATTACAAGTGCCATGTACGCTGCACATTGTTTAGTAATTGCATACTTTCATTGCCATAAAATTTAATGAATTGATAATTTTATCATTATTATTAATTATAAATATTATTTGATCAATTCATTTTACATTATATATGACAATGTAAAAATTATCTTTCGATAATCCTTAGCATTTCAGTTACCAGATATTGCAAAAATTTTCAGATATGTGGACTATGTGTTATGCTTAATGCCCAAGAGAACAGATTTTAAAGGATTCTTTGAGTCAAATAGTTCAAGATCCATCCATAAAGTTTACTACTGAGTTTGAAAAGTTTGCCATTTTCATATGTTTTAATCATTTAAATGAACCAAGATCTTAAATTCACTGTATATATACACTATTATTCATTACATCATGGCAGAGTTGTATGTTCTGTGTTCTCCAAGTTCTTGACAGCTTCGCGGATTTGTAGCACAGAAGTCATAGATGAGAAAATATTGAAGATTTAGCATATGATCGAAAGTATCTAAAAAAAGTTTTATTAAGTAGTTTCTATAAATTTCTAGAAAGACATTTGATATCCCTAAAAAGAGCAAGAAATATATTCAATCAAGAATATTTTGTTGCTGCCATATGATAAAAACTTCATATTCTTTCTCTACTAAAGAACTGCAAAACCAATTTTTATTTAAAAATATTGATATCATAAATTACTGCTTGATTAAGACGTCCCAAAATTCTAATGGGTTATGTACAACATTGCTTGTACAAAATGCAATCAATTTTATTTTGAGAAAACTTAAAGAAAGTTGTTAACGTAATTGCACCATTATAACTCAGCAAGAGTTTAATATCTTTGTATTAACATGAGAGATTTGACAACAATTTTATTTTCAAAAGGCTGAAAAAGTTGCAACACTCTAATCATTGATTGAACTAAAAACAATAGAATCGAGATTTATACAATAATTGTACGATTACAATTTAATGAAAATCCAGGATTGAACAAATTAGATTAATTTATAACACATAACATTTGTGAGAATTCTGCGCTATACTGACAAATTTTCCTTCAATAGACAACCTTACCACCTCTTTTCAACAACATAGCAGATTTCATAATAAATCTGTCCTTGCCTCCCTTAGAGCCAAATAATTTACTAACGCAGTTTAAGTCGTAATAAACGTTATAAGCGTTGGACCTACCACCACCAGGGCCACGGTTTGATTCTCTCATCCATTTTTCTGTTTATTTACTTACAGTAGTTTATTACGACTTAAACTGAGTATACTACACACACACACACACACACACACACACATATATATATATATATATATATATATATATATATATATATATATATATATATATATATATATATATATATATATATATCTATCCTTTACGCCATCACTGTCTTGCCAGAGGCATGCTTACACTACAGCTACAAAACTGCAACATTAACAGCCCTCCTTCAGATTGCCGGCACTGTACTTCCCATCTCCAGGAATCAAGTCCAGCCTGCCGGTTTTCCTGAAACCCTTCATAAATGTTACCTTGCCTACTCTCCAACAGCACGTCAAGTCCTAAAAACCAATTGTCTCCATTCACTCCTAACACGCTCACGCAACCTTTTCTAGGCCGACCCCTACACAGCCTTCCCTCCACTACAGATTTATACACTCTCGAAGTCATTCTATTTTGTTCCATCCTCTCTATATGTCCAAACCATCACAATAACCCGTCCTCAGCTCTCTGGATAATAGTTTTTAGTAATCCCACACCTCCTCCTAATCTCCAAACTACGGATTCTCTGCATTATATTCACACCACACATTGCCCTCAGACATGACATCTCCACTGCCTCCAGCCTTCTCCTTGTTGCAACATTCACAATCCATGTCTCACACCCATACAAGAGTGTTGGTATAACTATACTCTCATACATTCCCCTCTTTGCTTTCATGGATAAAGTTCTCTGTCTCCACAAGCTCCTCAGTGCACCACTCAACTTTTTCCTCTCGTTAATTCTATGATTCACCTCATCCTTCATATACTCATCTACTGACACATCCACTCCCAAATATCTGAACACATTCACCTCCTCCATACTCTCTCCCTCCAATCTGATATCCAATCTTCTGTTATCTATTTTTTTTGTTATCCTCATCACCTTGCTATATATCCACTATATTCACTATATCCACTAACCTCTGCAACTTCTCTTCAGAATCCCCCAAAAGCACAGTGTCATCAGCAAAGAGCAACTGTGACAACTCCCACTTTGTGTTAGATTCTTTATCTTTTAACCCCAATCCTTTTGCCAACACCCGAGCATTCACTTCTCTTACAACTCCATCTATAAATATATTGAACAACCATGGTGACATCACACATCCCTGTCTAAAGCCTACCTTTACTGGGAAATAATCTCCCTCTCACCTACATATTCTAACCTGAGCCTCACTATCCTCGTAAAAACTTTTCACCGCTTTAATAACCTACCTACATTTGCAACATCTGCCACATTGCCCCCCTATCCACCCTATCATATGCCTTTTCCAAATCCATAAATGCCACAAACACCTCTTTACCTTATTTAAATATTGATCACCTATATGTTTCACTGCATCACTTGGTCTACACACCCCCTACCCTTCATAAATCCTCATTGTTCATCTGCTATACTGCTCTCCGTCTTATTCCTAATTCTTCTAATAATAACTCTACCATACACTTTACCAGGTATACACAACAGACTTATTCCCCTATAATTTTTACACTATCTTTTGTCCCCTTTGTCTTTATACAAAGGAACTATGCATGTTCTTTGCCAATCCCTAGGTACCTTACCCTCTTCCATACATTTATTAAATAAAAACACTAACCACTCTAAAACTATATTCCCACCTGCCTTTAACATTTCTATCTTTATCCAATCAATCCCAGCTGCTTTACCCCCCACGAACTTCCCCAACACTCACAACTGGTTCTTTCTCACTCCTATAAGATGTTATTCCTCCTTGCCCTATATGTACACGAAATCCAGCTTCCCTATCTTCATCAACATTTAACAATTCCTCAAAATATTCCCGCCATCTTTCCCTAGGCTTTCTCAACTTATTAATCTCACTCCAAAACTTTTTCTTATTTTCAACAAAATTTGTTGATAACATCTCACCCACCCTCTGATTTGCTATCTTTTTACATTGCTTCAAAACTTTCTTAACCTCTCTTTTTCTCTCCATATACGCCTCCCTCCTTCATCACTTTTACTTTGTAAAAACCTCTCATATGCTGACTTTTTCTCTTTACATTCTCATTCCACCAATCGCTCTTCTTCCCTCCCGCACCCACTTTCCTATAACCACAAACTTCTGCTGAACACTCTAACAATATTTTCTTAAACTTACCCCATACCTCTTCTACCCCACTGCCTATACTCTCACTAGCCCATCTGTCCTCCAACAGTTGTTTATATCTTACCCTAACCGCCTCCTCCTTTAGTTTATAAATCTTCACTTCTCTCTTACTTGCTGTTTCCATTCTCCTTGTATCCCATTTATCTTTTACTCTCACTGTAGCTACAACTAAAAAGTGATCTGATATATCTGTGGCCCCTCAATAAACATGTACATCCTGAAGTCTACCCAACAGTCTTTTATCTACCAATATGTAGTCCAACAAACTACTGTCATTTCGCCTTACATCATGTCTTGTATACTTATTTATCCTCTTTTTCTTAAAATATGTGTTACCTCTAACCAAACCCCTTTCTATTCAAAGTTCAATCAAATGCTCTCCATTATCATTTACACCTGGTACCCCAAACGTACGTACAACACACTCTCTAAACGCTTCTCCTACTTTAGTATTTAGGTCCCCTACCACGATTACTCTCTCACTTTGCTCAAAAGTTCCTACACACTCGCTTAACATCTCCAAAAATCTCTCTCTCCCTCTACACTCCTCTCTTCTCCAGATGCATAATATATATATATATATATATATATATATATATATATATATATATATATATATATATATATATATATACGCAGGTGGTTCGGACATGTAGGGGAAGGAGTAAAATAGAATAACCTCGAGAGTGTATAAATCTTTAGTGGAGGGAAGGCGGGGTAGAGGTCAGCCTAGGAAAGGTTGTTGGGAGGGAGGGATAAAGGAGGTTTTGTATGCGAGGGGCTTGGACTTCCAGCAAGCATGCGTGAGCGTGTTAGATAGGAGCGAATTGAGACATGACTTTTAGGACTTGACGTGCTGTTGAAGTGTGAGCAGGGTAATATTTATGAAGGGATTCAGAGAAACCGGCAGGCAGGACTTGAGTCCTGGAGATGAGAAGTACAGTGCCTGCACTCTGAAGGAGGGGTGTTAATATTGCAGTTTTATAACTGTAGTGTAAGCGCGGCTCAGGCGCGCTTACTGTCAGTTTGGTTTCAGGCCTAATAAAAACACAAATGATGCTAGAAATAATATACACCGCTCTTGAAAATAAAGAAATCCCACTGGGAATCTTCATAGATTTACGTAAAGTCTTTGATACAGTTGTTTATGATCTGTTACATTTAAAATTATCACACTATGGTATGAGAGGGCACTCCCTCAACTACCTAAAGTCATACCTTAGCGACAGAAGCCAATATGTGTCCACAAATGGAGCTAACTCTTCCACACAAACAATTACAGTTGGTGTCCCACAGTGAAGTGTTCTTGGCAAAATTCTCTTTCTCATTTACATAAACGACCTACCAAATGCATCTCAACTACTCAAACCCATACTATTTGCAGATGACACTACATACGTCTTCTCTCACCCATGCCCAGACACACTATCCAACACTGTAAATGCTGAATTACAGAAAATATCTACCTGGATGATGACTAACAAGCTTACTCTCAATGTTGACAAAACCTATTTCATTCAGTTTGGGAACAGATCTACAAATGTTCCACTTAACATAATGATAAACGGATCATTTGTCACAAATCTCACAGAGGGAAAATTCTTAGGAACCCACCTTGACAGTGGCCTCAAATTTAAGACACATATACAACAAATTTCCAATAATGTCTCCAAGACCGTAGGAATACTATCCAAGATAAGGTACTATGTTCCACAACCACCACTCCTTTCCCTTTATCACTCACTCATTTACCCCTATCTCACCTATGGAATCTGTGCTTGGGGCTCAACAATAAATCACCTCAAACCATTAATAACACAACAAAAGGCTGCAGTTCGAATGATAACAAATTCCCACTCTAGACAACATACTCTACTTACTCACCATACAAGATATCCATACTTTTTACAGTGCCTATTACATACATATAACACTAAACTCAAATATTAACTCACAACTCAAAATTCTCCTAACCAACCTTAACAGGACACATAACACAAGGCACAGATCACTCTTCCATGTTCCCCGCGTCCACCTCACACTATGCAAAAACGCAATGCACATCAAAGGCCCCAAAAAATGGAATTTATTACCAATGATTACCAAAGGAACCCAGTCTGTACATCAATTCAAAACTCTGCTAAAAAACTACCTACTCGCCCAAAACTAAATACCCACTAATTTACATTATCTACAAAGTTATTAAATAACTTTACACTGCCTCAAAATAACAATTATTCACTGTGTTACTTCCCTAGCCTCAAAACCCCCTACAAAATTTCTCAAAGAAAAATAATTTATCAAACATAATCTAGTACAAATGTTGAAACTTATACCTCATAATGAATATGCCATGTTATATCTTATAATGTATAAACCACCTAATATAAAGAAATCCATCCTCATGTACCCTTGTGCTCCTTATAACTCATCTAATGACCATATAAACTGTTATTGCAACACAAATTATTGATTTAATTTGCTTAATCTGATTTAATAATTCTATTATGTAGACATATAAAACTGTAAATGATTTAATAATTCTTTTATGTAGACATATAAAATTGTAAATGATCCAAAAATATAAAACTATTATGTTTCAAAAATGTCATATTCAAATTATGTTCAAATTTCATAGCTTAAATACTCAACTATATACTAATATTATAAACTGTCTCCTGTAATTCTTACCATTTAGCCTCAAAACCCCTTACTTAATTGCTCAAAGAAAAATAGTTTATCAAATATAATCTAGTACAAATGTTGAAACTTATACCTCATGTATCCTTATTTACAATTGTGCTCCTTGTAAATTTTATAATGAAGACAAAAGTACAAAACTATATCTCAAAAATGTCATGTCTAAACTATGTTCAAATTTCATAGCTTAAATACTCAACTATACTCATATTGTAAACTATTTACAAAAATTCTTACCATTTAGTTTTAAGTTAATTTTAAGTCTGCCCAAAATGCCCTGCATATTTGGGGCTTTTGGCATGTACACCTCATGTAATCTCATAACCCATTGTAATTCTTTGTATCATGTCCAAATAAACTATTATTATTATTATTACTATTATTATAGGCGTTTAATAGGTATTTATGTACGACAGGAATATCTGGAGCGGGGCGGCTTTACGGGGCGAGGGTTGATGCAGTAATGAGAGAGGTTAGACGGTGGTGGGTGAGAAAGGATTTAATATTGTGCGAAGCGATGTTACCTCATCTATTGGTAGTACAAGAACCCAAGAGAGTAAAGGTAAGTAAACTGGATAACATTGGTCTGTCCGTGGGAGAAGTTATTGGTGAGGAGGTTTTTCCAGGTTACCAATGGAAGACCATTTGGTATTGGTTCAGAAGATTGCGATTGCACCCTCGGGTCCGAGAAACTGGGTACCGTTTCCTCAATGGAATACTAGCGTCTAAGGCGCAATTGTATATTATGGGCCTGACTCGGGATCAGATCTGTGTACGGTGTGGGTGGCCGGAAACGGCATTCCACGTCATATACTTTTGTGAAGATTTAATAATGGTAAGGGATTGGTTTCAGGGCGTTCTACGACAGGTGGGAGGAGGGGGGTTGTCAATGCTTAGGGCATTAAGGCTAGAAGTATGGGGTTGTTCTGACGAGGTCCGACGATCGGTTTCGTACTTGGTGCTCGACTATTTGTACGTTTCATGGGGAATGCGGTAGATTAGGAGTGCATCAGGGCGCTGGCGTGTCGTTTTTACAGAACAAAATGTAGAAATCGAGAGGTGTATTGACAGTGCTGGGAGAGAGACTTTTCGTTGGGATATAGAAATTTAACGATGGATGTATTTAAGGGGTTATAACAACTATAGTGAGTTGATGGGTTCCAAGATGGAGCGTGTGGGTTGGTCTCCCCGGATGGAGAGAGAGGGTTTAGTTTTTAGTGTATGAGGTGTGCTAGTGAATAGGTGTGCAAGCGTGCGGGGGTGTGGCCTAGGATGAGGGGGGGTGACCTGTATGAGGTCCGGGGTATGTTTTCTCAGTGTGGTTGATGACTCAGACTTGGGGGGGGAGAGTCATACAGGGACCCAGTGCTTGGTTTAATCATTTCTGCGGAGCTGTTGGTAATCCATTGTCAAGTAAGCCTGTTTTGCAAGGAGACCAGTCATATATATTAGCATATAGTGTGGCATAAGAGCTAGATACTAAAACTGGGCTATCATAATCCGGAGACTTTCATGAAGGCTTTTGTGGCCTTACGTAGGAACATTCAGACAGTGTGTGACTATAGATCATTTAGAGACTTCCACGTAGACTATCTGGTGGATCGAATCTAGTTTACAATTGGTGACAACTCTTGGTGCGAGTGTCGCTTGTGTACGTGTAACGAATTTGCCAATGTGTTCATGATGTGTCTTTGTAATATGTACTGATGTAATTGGTTAGGAGTTTCGTGTAACAGGTAAGGGGGATGGGAGAGGTTAGGGGAGAGGTGACCTAATGTCATCGAACTTAAGGTGTCTCTGACGACATCAAAAGGTCACCTTGTTTTCGAGTTAGGGAGCACACCCAAGCAAGTAGAGAGTCATATAAACTAACCTTGGATGGTATGATAACCATGAACAAGGCCGGTGGTAGGATTTATCCTGTCTTTATAATGCCTCGACTCTGATTCGTAATGTTCAGAGACATAAACTAATATGGCAACCACTCCTCATGTAAGGTACATGGGAGTTAGTCTAAGGTAGGGTATCGACAATGATACATAGTATTGAACAGATTTGTGTTTTGACCTACTTGTACTACATACTAAATCAAAAGAACAACATACTCTGTATGACAAAACAAGGTTCCATGGTAAGGTAATGGTAAGGTACTTGTTAGTGTATTTTTTTTTTTTTGAGGGGGAGGGTTTGGTTGGTGCGATGGGTGGTCCTGGGACCCTTAGGGCTCATGTACTAGGTGAAATGTATTATTTGAACAATCGGTATTCAACATATATAAGGCATATATGGTTCGATGACTATGTGTTAGGATGTAATGTATATTGTTATGTTGCACTAACACTTTGTTGGGAACTCTGAAAACAAAGCAGATAGGTCGGGGTTTACCTTTGTGATATGTAGGGTGTTGAGCGGCAGGAGGGTCTCCTTCTACGGTAGTATATGACCATGAGGTCATGCAGCTCCGGGATGCGGGGATATTTGGCTTTGTAATTTGTAGGTTAGTAATAGTAATAATATGAATTGTTATACATAATTACCGTTGTCATGAATGTTTTGTTTCCGCTGCGGCGGCCTTCAGATGAAACGGGTTTTACATCGAATATGAAACAACAAATTACTTTCCTGAACTGGTGTAGAGTTAAGACTGTGTATAATGTTTTATTACCACACACATTGTTTGTTCTTGAGGTATATCTCTTCTTCTATGTACCTGTATGTACTGTTTTTTAAATAAAATATATAAAAAAATAGCAAGAACTCGTTTAAAATTAAGTCCTTTCAAAAATTTTAATTTATGCTAATGTAAAAATTAATAATTTTGTTTCAAAAGAACCTTAGAAAACTTACCTAATCATATTATAACAATTGCAATTTATTTTAGCCTAATCCAACTAAATATATTTTAAATAAGTTTATATTAATTTAATAATAAACAAACACAACGAAATATATTTTTTTTCGTTAGGGTCAGAATGATTTTTGCAAAATTATTGCATACACAAATTTTCGCTTGCTCTATTCGGAAAGAAGTGCGTTGTTATTTAAGCCAAAATTCGGCACGACATTATATATATATATATATATATATATATATATATATATATATATATATATATATATATATATATATATATATATATATTGAATCCCTTCATAAGTGTTACCTTACTCATACTTCAACAGTACGTCGTCATAAAAATCACTTGCCTACACCCATTCATATCTAAAATGCTCACGCACACTTGCTGGATGTCCAAGCCGTTCGTACACAAAACCTCCTTTATCCTCCCCCTCCAACTTTTCCTAGGACGATCCCCTACTCCGCCTTCCCTCCACTACAGATTTTTTCCCAGTCATTCTGTTTTGTTCCATCCTCTCTAAATGTCCGAACCACCTAAACAACCCCTCTTCAGCCCTCTGGATAATACTTTAAGAAACTCCGTACCTCTTTCTCATCTCCAAGCTACGAATGTTCTACTTATTATTCACACAACACATTGCCCTCAGACACGACATTTACACTGCCTTCAGGCTTCTCCTTATTGCAACATTCACCACACATGCTTCACACCCTCGTCATTTCTATGTTCACCTTGTCTTTCATAGACCCATCTGCTGACAAGTCCACTCCCAAGTATCTGAACACATTTACTTCCTCTATCCAATATTTTGTTACTTAATTTTTTTTGTTACCCTCTTCACCCTGCTCTTTCCAATGTTCACGAATAATTTATTTTTTTACACACCCTCCCAAATTCGTTCACTAACCTTTGCAACTTCTCTTCAGACTCTCCCAAAAGCACAGGGTCATCGGCAAAAAAAACAACTGTGACAATTCCCACTTTGTGTTAGATTCTTTATCTTTCAATCCCACACCTCCCCAACACTCTTTTTGACACACTTTTCCAACCCTCATCAATAAATATATTAAACAACCATAGCGACATGACGCATCCCTGTCTAAGGCCTACTTCTACTAGGAAATAATCTTTATTTCACACACACACACACACACATATATATATATATATATATATATATATATATATATATATATATATATATATATATATATATATATATATATATATATATATATATCGGATAATTTCCTACTCGATTTTTCAAAGTTTACCGTGTTTGATACAACGGTAAAAACGGTAAGTACCCTCTTAATTTACACTCTACCGTTATCCACCTCCCAAAAAAAGAGTTTCCTGTTTAGGCACAACATTTACACACTTAATAAAACCGCCTCTCTCAATATATAGAGGTACTGTTCACAAATCAAGTCTTTTCACATACACTTGATATGTGCTTATATGTTAATAGTAATCATTATTTTGGCTTATTTGTCACTGCGCTCTTGGCTAACCAGTATTGTGTTAATGTGTGCTCCTCAGTACACCTAATTATTACTTATTTGGGATCCTGGAATACTACTTAGGTATAACCTGGGTATATAGATATCCCAGTGGGCGTATGAGGAGTAGGCAGTGAATGAAGGATAAAATGGAAGAAATCTAATCACAATATTTTAATATAATGCAGTTGGAGAACACAATACTCTTCTCCCTCGAGACAGGGGTCGAGGACATGAAAGGTAGCAACACCATCATTCTCCTTCCCCCTCTCCCCTGGGTCGAGGACAAGCCAGGCAGAAATATGATTCTGTCTCCCCGGGGTCGAGGACATGGTAGGCAGCGACTCACAAAATATGCAATGACGTGAAGACTAATCTAATAAACAAAATCGAAAATGTCTGTCCTTGATTCACACAGAGACCCAGAAGCCAGCCTAACCAAATTTTGCCGGGTTAACCCATCGACCCTGAGATGGTTTCAGAAAATGTTGAGTCCAGAAAAAAAAACGTAAAAAGACCAGCAAAAAATATTTTGTCTCTTCCACTTGATATATGTAATGATTTGAAAAACTGTTTGTATTTGTGTACGAATTTACCCAGGTAATGCCGAGACTCTCTACTAGCACCTTACCATCAATGTTTTCTCTTTTCCAGCAATTATGATAAAATAATTAGAAAACTAACTTAATAAAAAAAAAAAATTTGCCCAAGATATGCGACAGTAATTATTCCCATTGCAAAACAATATGTCTTAATATCCTATTCTTGCAAGAAGAACACTTTATTGAATATTAATGCAGGAAAAGTGTATGCTAAGAGAAAGACAAGCAATAGCTCAGTTGCGCTGGTGTATCAAGGTTAGTGTAAACATATCAGCGTTCAACACTCAAACAGTAACACTACTTGAATACCTGCGCAGGACACGTGACACATTCCTCAATGTAACCAGTTATTATAAAATTGTTATGGAACATTCAGCCTGGACCATCGCTGAGGTCCAGGCTGCATATGGACTAAATACTTGGCTTCAAGACACCGTTTTTATTTGTTAATGTTATTGCGAGGCAGTGTGTTACTACTAATGGATAAATTATTCCCTTTAATCAGTGGCTAATATTCCTGAGAAGCGTGGTAAACATTGTTTACTCTATAAAAATTCATCCGCTCAAAATTGCAATATATTATTCCTCTGTTTAGATAACTTATTATTTAATTGAATATAAAATTCTGAATTTGTATTAGTAAAGTTTCAGTGAATTTAAAACTTTATTATTATCATTATTATTATTATTATTATTATTATTATTATTATTATTATTATTATTATTATTATTATCATCATAACTAAGCGCTAAACGCACAAGTATTATAAAACTAGTGCAGACAGAAAAGTTTCCTGATTGAAAATCTGTTTCTCTACAAACCAGCTACTGATCTGCAGCTGTGTCCTGTACCACCCTAACCCAGGGAAAAAATGATAAGCCTCTGCAAGAGGCTTATTAACCCACGTTTTCAAAATAATTATAAATAGGATTCAGATCAATCTAATATGCCGTAAAAATGATTCTGATGCTGAAATTTACCCTTAAATTTATTTGTTGTCAACAACGAGTGGAATTCCTTTTGTTAAGAATTTCGAACGATATAAATATTAAGAACTTACATTTGTATTATTACTGCCGTGTAGAAATTAAAAGAAAAAATACTTAAAAAATAAGTCCATGATAGTCTATCAAAAGAAACTGTTTACAGAAAAATATTCTATAAATTTTAGAACAGATTTTTTTCGATTTTTTTTTTTTTTGCACTCGCTCAGTTATTGCGACAATTGCTAATGTAAAATATAATTAATTGGAAATGATTCACAAATAAGATCAAATGTACCGACAGCTGCTGATTTCTTAACAAAAATTGAACACCTTGTCGATGTCAAATGAAGATCAAAGATGAATGAAAAAAATAACTTATTTACCTGACCTTATACTGTTAGGTTCACTGTAGATGGCAGTAGTATAATGTCATTAACATTGTGGAAAAATGTCACTGATTTCAACTTTTCGAATCTGTTGATTTTGCTTTTGAAAAGAAAGTTATATTACTGTGTGTGGCTACTGGTGAAGATCTAAAGGAGTTTGAGGTAATCAGTCCCTCACCATTCTTCTTTATATAGGACTGATGAAGCCACTGTGTGGCGAAACGTTTCCTCAGTAAATGTAGTAAAGTGTTGCACATGTGTCTAATATATCAACTTCTTGGTTCTCTGAACCTTTTATCTACATTCATAAGGATGTTTAAAAAGAATAATCAATTGAAAATTCACCTTCAGGTTGTGATATATGAGGAAGTGTGACTGATCAATATACCCGTTCATTTTCCTAACATTCTTAGCTTTTCAAAAACAAGAAATAGTCAGAAATAAACTCTTTGTTCACTAAAACTTCCTGAAAGTCGTTCGTCGTTAAATGTACATTTGATTGCTAAATTTTCACATTTTTTTTCCTTTTAAGCTAATGTTTAATTCAGAACTATGTCTGACCTTGTGCGTTCTTTTAGGAGGTCTGGAGGCTTGAAGAACTGTCCCAGTCAATAAATAACAAAAAAGGCACAATAACGTGACTGGAACAATACACAAATAACCCAATCCATGACTAGGACAAAATTAGTTAGCCTTTATGGAATTGTTAGCATAGCTTTTGTCAATATAATACATTAAGTAAACCACAGTTAATATAACACTTTTGATATTGCACTGCTAATGTTGTACCGTTTATATAGCAGTCTTAATATATTACATTAAATATAGCACCATTAATCCGGTGTAGAGTGTAGTCCTCTTACTGTTGGTCCTCCACCACCCACACCACCACATACGATGGTTCCATAAATTTCGATTTAATTGTTACACTTCATGACCAAATACAACATTATACTGTATATTTGTTTTGTGCATATTATGAGAAATCTATATATTATTAGAAGTTTTATATATTTTTACTGCCCAAAAATATGCATTATGTATATTTTCTTTAACTTTGTGTTGTAATGTTAAAATACCTTAACTGCTGTGAATGTCATCTCTCTCTTCACCACATGCTTGTTATAACTGTATATGTGGTCTCATCACCACATGCTTGTTATAACTGTGTATGTGGTCTCATCACCACATGCTTGTTATAACTGTGTATGTGGTCTCATCACATGTGGTCCCATCATTACATCACTACACACTTCATTATCACATACTTATCAGAGAACAGGTGGGACTTAAACCCATAGCAAGCGAGTCTTGAAACTAACAGGCCAGTGCGTTAACCACTTGGCAGCTGGTTCCAATAGGATTCATCCAACTGAGTATATTTCTATACACCATAGGAAGGTTAACAATGGCCACTACTGTGACGACAAGCTCAGATGAATTCCACACCAGTGTGGCTGTGGAGTACTCTAGCTCAAGTTCCGTGATTAGTCTGCAATCGGAATAATACATGTTATAATTGTATAAGTGATCACATCATTACATATTTATTATTATTATTCTGTACAGTGTTGTAAACACTGTTGACTATTTACAGGTCCGTCTCAAATCCAACCTACCCATCATTCTCCACCTGACTCGCCACCCTATAAATACTCATGTACTATTCACCCAGGTAGATCTGTTTGTGACTTGATAAAGCCCATTGTGTGGGCGAAACGTTGTCAATAAAGGATCGCATTATACTGCATTTGTGCTTATTCTTCCATCTTGTCGGTATTTTATACCATTTATCTTCATCCAAAATGCTGTTGTTAAGAGTGAAGTAAATAACTAATGTATTTGTGTGCTTGCTGGACTGGTCGCAAACCTGAACACTGAAATTCACTCTGCAGAGGCTCGACGAGCACGCTAAGACAGATCCCGATGAGTGTCAGAGGTCCCCGACTCTTCACTGATCTCCTTCCGTGCTTAAAGTTAATTACCAACATACCTCAAACAGTCATGAAGCGGGAACGTGGCAAATTCCTCCAATCAGTTCGTGGCCAGTCGTCCTGTGGTATCCATGATAGATTACGTGGAGCCAGCAATAATAGCCTGGTTGATTAGACCTTGGTCCATCAGGAGGCCTGGTCTGGGACCGGGTAGCGGAAGCGTTGACCCCCGGAAACATTCTTCAAGTATCTTCTAGGTACCACTTTCTTGTCTTAGTTATTTCACTTTCTGTCTACCCTGAAGCTGAAAAATTAATTGCTAACATTTATGTAGCTGATGTGTGTCTTTACCTCTCAATCCGTCCGTATTAAAAACATCAAATTCCCTGACTATTTTATACATTATGTCTCATTTAACCTTTTATCCTCTAAAGTCATCAGATTAAGTTCCTTTAGGTTTTTCCTTTTATTTTTCTTATTTCCTTTTATTCTTAGCTCAGGGACTAGTCACGTTCTAAGCTTCTGCACTCCCTCCAGTATCTTCACATGCTCATCAAGTGTGGGTTCCACGCTGGTGCTGCGTACTCCAAGATGAGCCTGAATAAATATTTAATGAGATTCCTGAGAGCTAATCTTGGATTATCCAAACACGCTACAGAGGTTATTCGGCTAACGTGTGTGTGTGTGTGTGTGTGTGTGTGTGTGTGTGTGTGTGTGTGTGTGTGTGTTTTCACCTATATGTACTCACCTATATGTGGTTGCAGGGGTCGAGTCATTGCTCCTGGCCCCGCCTCTTCACTGGTCGATACTAATTCACTCTCTCCATGCTCCATGAGCTTTATCATACCTCTTCTTAAAGCTATGTATGGAACTTGCTTCCACTACTTCACTCTCAAGATTATTCCACTTCCTGACAACTCTAAGGCTAAAGAAATACTTCCTAACATCCCTATGACTCAACTGGGTTTTCAGCTTCCAGTTGTGGCCCCTTGTTCCTGTATCCCATCTCTGAAACATTCGAGCCCTGTCCACCTTGTCATCATGTCTCCCCTGTCCCTTCTATCCTCTAGTGTCATCAGGTTGAGTTCCCTTAACCTCTCCTCATAAGACATACCTCTCAGTTCCGGGACTAAACGTGTTTCAAATTTTTGCACTTTCTCCAATTTCGTGACGTGTTTGACTAGGTGAGGGTTCCATACTGGTGCTGCATACTCCAGTATAGGCCTGACGTACACAGTGTACAATGTCGTGAATGACTCCTTACTCAGATGTCTAAACGCTAATCTCAGGTTTGCCAATCGCCCATAAGCTGCAGCAGTTACTTGATTGATTTGTGCCTATGCGGTCTTCTGTGTCCTTCCCCAGTCTTCATGACTTACTGGGGTTAAACTCCAGGAGCCATTTATTGGACCAGACTTGTAGTCTGTCCAGATCCCGCTTGTATTCTCCTCATTAGTTTCACATCATCAGCGAACAGTGACACTTCTGAATCTATTCCTTCCATCATGTCATTCACATATATAAGAAACAGCACCGGGCCTAGGACTGACCCTTGTGGAACCCCACTCGACACATGCGCCCACTCTGACACTTCATCACGTACCAACACTCGTTGTTTCCTTCCTGTCAGGTATTCCCTGATCCATTGCACTACTTTCCCTATTATTCCTGCCTGCTCCTCTAATTTTTGCACCAGTCTCTTGTGTTTTATTGTGCCAAAAGCCTTCTGATGAGCATTGCTACTCCTCCCCCTCCTCTGTTCTCTCTGTCTTTCCTCAGGATCTGATATCCAGGTGGAAAGATTGCATCTGCTATCATCCCTGTAAGTTTTGTCTCTGTTAGTGCTATGATGTCAGGTGATGCATCCACTCTTATTTGTTATTACATCTGCATTGGTGTACCATACCTTTAGCTTCCTTTCCGTTACTGTATTTTGGGAGATGGAAAAGGAAGGTGTGTGTGTGTGTGTGTGTGTGTGTGTGTGTGTGTGTGTGTGTGTGTGTGTGTGTGTGTGTGCATGTGAGCGTGTGCTTGCTCGTATGCGTGAACGTGTGCGTGCGCGTGTGCACGCTTGGACACCAATATTCCTCTACACCGCCAAAGTTACGACGTGCTGAAAAAAACAGCAGTAATTACTGCCTATTACACGAGGCATAAAAGCCAAAACATAATTAAATTTTGGGCGAACGTTATCACGTAAGTTAAAGGTGAAGTGGTCGTCTTGAATTAATATTATGTCAATATTTATGACAATAATATTTGAACAGTAGTTATGATAATATTTTTTTAAACATTAGCTGTAACAGTAATATTTGATCACTGTAGCAGTGACAGTAATATTTGAACAGTAGTCATGATAATAATTTTTAAACATTAGCTGTGACAGTAATATTTGGGCACTGTAGCAGTGACAGTAATATTTGAACAGTAGCTATGCCAGTAATATTTGAGCAGTAGCTGTGCCAGTAATATTTGAGCAGTAGCTGTGACAGTAATATTTAAGCAGTAGCTGTGACAGTAATATTTGAGCAGTAGTTATGATAGTAATATTTGGACACTGTAGCTATTAATATTTGGGCTCTGAAGCTTTGAGTAGTTGTTGTGATTCTCAGGAGTTATGCAATGTTGCAAGGTTGAAATAGGTAGATGGAGTGGAAAATTCTTAGGAAGACGGTTTAACCAGAGCCGAGCTATACCCATTTTCCGCCCCATCTACCTTTTGCAATCCTTGCAACGTTGCTTAGCGTCTGACAAAACGCTGAAGACATTGCAAAATGCCTAATGCAGCTAATTTTATCCATCCGCTATTGTGTGTGTGTGTGTACTCCCCTAGTTGTGGTTGCAGGGGTCAAGTCATAGCTCCTGGCCCCGCATCTTCACTGGCCGCTACTGGGTCTCACTCCCTGCGCCATGAGTTTTATCATACTTCTTCTTAAAGCTATGTATTGAACCTGCCTCCACTACATCGCTTCCTAAACTATTCCACTTCCTGACCACTCTGTGACTGAAGAAATACATCCTAACATCCCTGTGATTCATCTGAGTCTTCAACTTCCAACTGTGTCCCCTTGTTGTTGTGTCCCATCTTTGGAACATTCTGTCTCTGTCCACCTCGTCAATTCCTCTCAGTATCTTATATGTCGTTATCATGTCCCCCCTATCTCTCCTGTCCTCCAGTGTCGTCATGTCGATTTCCCTTAACCTCTCCTCGTAGGACATACCCCTTAGCTCCGGGACTAGTCTTGGCTAGATGTGGGTTCCAAATTGGTGCTGCATACTCTAGTATGGGCCTAACGTACACAGTATACAGGGTCCTGAACGATTCTTTATTAAGATGTCGGAATGCTGTTCTTAGGTTTGATAGGCGCCCGTATGCTGTACCAGTTATTTGGTTGATGTGCGCCTCAGGAGATGTGCCTGGTGTTATACTCACCCCAAGATCTTTTTCCTTGATTGAGGTTTGTAGTCTCTGGCCCCCTAGACTGTACTCCGTCTGCGGTCTTCTTTGCCCTTCCCCAATCTTCATGGTTTTGCACTTGGTGGGGTTGAACTCCAGGAGCCAATTGCTGGACCAAGCTTGCAGCCTGTCCAGATCCCTTTGTAGTTCTGCCTGGTCCTCGTCCGATTGAATTCTTCTCATCAACTTCACATCATCTGCAAACAAAGACACTTCGGAGTCTATTCCTTCCGTCATGTCGTTCACAAATACCAGAAACAGCACCGGTCCTAGGACTGACCCCTGTGGAACACCACTCGCGTGTGTGTGTGTGTTTGTGTGTAGTAGTAGTCGTAGTATACCTGGAGTATACCTGGAGAGAGTTCCAGGGGTCAACGCCCCTGCGGCCCGGTCTGTGACCAGGGCTCATGTTGGATCAGAGCCTGATCAACCAGGCTGTTATTGCTGGCCGCACGCAGTCCAACGTAAGAACCACAGCCTGGCTGGTCAGGTACCGACTTTAGGTGCCTGTCCAGTGCCTGCTTGAAGACAGCCAGGGGTTTGTTGGTAATCCCCCTGATGTATGCTGGGAGGCAGTTGAACAGTCTTGGGCCCCTGAAACTTATTGTGTTGTCTCTCAACGTGCTAGTGGTAGTAGTAATAGTAGTTAGTACATTTTTTTAATATATGCATGTAAGGGGGGGAGGAATACCAATTGACTGGCAAACAACATCAGTAGTTACTGTGTATATGGAAAAATGGGATAAAATAGAGTGTAAGATTTATAAGGAAATAAGCTTGTTGAATGTACGGGGTAAGGTGAATGGCGGAGTTATTATTATAGGAAATAAGGGACTGAGAGAAGGCAGGAATGCAGAGGAACAAGGTGATTTTAAGAAGGGTAAGGGATGTGTACCCCTAGCAAATAAGTGAAGCATATAAGCGAACAAGGTAAGGAACTTCTGTTTACATTTATGGATTTAGAAGAGCAATATGACAGGGTGGAGAGGGGAAGCAATGTTGCAGATGTTGCAAGTGTATGGAAAATGTGGTAGGTTATCAAATGCAGTAAAGGGTATTTGAACAGTGAGGCTTAGGTTAAGGTATATAGAAGAAAAGGTGATTATTTTCCAGTGAAAGTAGGCCTTAAGCAAGGATGTGTAATGCTTCCTTGTTGCTTAAAATATTTATAGATGGGGTTTAAAAGTAGGGGATGCTACGGTGCTGGGGACAGGTGTGGGACTGAAATATAGTTGTCATAGTTGCTTTTCGCTGATGACACCGTCCTTTTAGGAGATTCCGAAGAGAAGCTGCGAAGGTTGGTACACGAATTTGGGTGGATATGTAAAAGATGAAAATTTAAAGTGAAAGCAGGGAAGAGCAAATCAATGACAGTAATAAATAAATACAGGCTATGGAAGATTGATATCAGATGGGAGGGATGGATTATGGAGGGAGTAAATGTGTTTAGATATTTGACAGTGGACTTATCAGCGGATGGATCTATGGAAGATGGGGTAAACCATGACATTGACGAGGGGTTAAAATATGGGTGGTGCACTGAGGCATCTGTTGCGTCAAACACCATTATCTACGGAGACTAAAAGAGGAATGTACCAGAGTATAGTTGTACCAACACTCTAACATGGATGTGGAAATGTCATGTTTGTGGGTAATGTGTGGTATGAATATTATAGACAGGATTCGGGTCTTTGGGGATAGGAAAACAAATAGGCACAATACCGTTACTGGAACAATACACAAATAACCCTCACGTAGGAGAGAGGAGCTTAAGACGACGTTTCGGTCCGACTTGGACCATTTACAAAGTCACACAGTGTTACTTTGTAAATGGTCCAAGTCGCACCGAAACGTCGTCGTAAGCTCTTCTCTCCTGTGTGCTGGTTAATTGTGTAAAAAGGAGGAAGGTTGTTGAGGTTGTTTGGGCATGTAAAGAGGATGGAGCAGAGGAGGATGACTAAGCGGGCCTATTAATCTATGATAGAGGAAAAGAGTGGATAGGGTTGCCTCAGAAAGGAGAAGAGTGAAGAGGTAAGGGAGATTTTGATTGCTAGAGGCATGGTTATCCCATATGCTTGTGTTAGTGTGTTAGATCGGAATTAGTGGAGGCAAGTGGTTTTTCATGAATAGACGTGCTGTTGGAGTGTAAGCAAGGTAACATTTGTGAAGGATTTCAGGAAAATTCTGTTAGCTAGACTTGAGTCTTCTGAAGACGTGTGTGTAAACTCACGAAATCACTCAGGTGTTTCCTATTTTCACTGTGGTATTTTTTTATATATGTGTAATCACCATTTTATTGTGATTTATTCCATATCTAAAATTACAATAAGATTCTGATGATGGATGATGATACATCCAAAACGTTAATAATAAAGAAATTAGATGTCTACTAAGATGTTTACCACAGCCTTGATCCTACTTTTTATAATGAAGATTCGTTTTCCCTCGTGAAACCTCGATTGCAATATGATCACGGTAAACAGGTGACATAATACGATCACGGTAAACAGGTGATATAATATGATCATGTAAACAGGTGATATAATATGACAAAATTTAGTCCTTTCTAAAATTTTCTCTTATACGTTAAAGATATATTTTTTTTCATTTATGTTAATGTAAAAATTAATAATTTTGTACCAAAAGAACCTTAGAAAACTTACCTAACCTTATTATAACAAGTGCAATTTAATTTAGCTTAATCCAACTAAATATATTTTAGATAAGTTTACAATAATTTAATAATAAACAAACACAATGAAATATATATTCTTTTTCGTTAGGTTCAGAATTATCTTGGTTTATTACATGCACAAATTATCGCTTGCCTTATTCAACAAGAAGAGCGTTGCTATTTGAGCCAAAATCGCATATATATATATAGTATATATATATATATATATATATATATATATATATATATATATATATATATATATATATATATATACTTACACTTTAGGTCACACTACACTGGCATACACATGCATATATATACATACACACATCTAGGTTTTTCTTCTTTTCTTAATAGCTCTTGTTCTTTTTATTTTCTCATTGTCCATGGGGAAGTGGAAAGAATCTTTCCTCCGTAAGCCATGCGTGTCGTATGAGGCGACTAAGATGCCGGGAGCAATGGGCTAGTAACCCCTTCTCCTGTACAAATCTACTAAAAACGAGAAGAAGAAAACTTTATAAAATTGGGTTGTCTGAATGTGCGTGGATGTAGTGCGGATGATAAGAAAGAGATGATTGCCGATGTTATGAATGAAAAGAAGTTGGATGTCCTGGCCCTAAGCGAAACAAAGCTGAAGGGGTAGGCGAGTTTCAGTGGGGAGAAATAAATGGGATTAAGTCAGGAGTATCTGAGAGAGTTAGAGCTAAGGAAGGGGTAGCAATAATGTTGAAGGATCAGTTATGGAAGGAAAAGAGGGAATATAAATGTGTAAATTCAAGGATTATGTGGATTAAAATAAGGGTCGGATGCGAAAAGTGGGTCATAATAAGCGTGTATGCACCTGGAGAAGAGAGGAGTGTAGAGGAGAGAGAGAGATTTTGGGAGATGTTAAGCGAATGTATAGGAACTTTTGAACCAAATGAGAGAGTAATTGTGGTAGGGGACCTAAATGCTAAAGTGGAGAAACATGCAGAGAGGGTGTAGTAGGTAAGTTTGGGGTGCCAGGTGTAAATGATAATGGGAGCCCTTTGATTGAACTTTGTATAGAAAGGGGTTTAGTTATAGGTAATACATATTTTAAGAAAAAGAGGATAAATAAGTATACAAGATATGATGTAGGGCGTAATGACAGTAGTTTGTTGGACTATGTATTGGTAGATAAAAGACTGTTGAGTAGACTTCAGGATGTGCATGTTTATAGAGGGCTACAGATATATCAGATCACTTTTTAGTTATAGCTACAGTGGGAGTAAAAGGTAGATGGGATACAAGGAAAATAGAATCAGTAAGTAAAAGAGAGGTGAAGGTTTATAAACTAAAAGAGGAGGCAGTTAGGGTAAGATATAAACAACTATTGGAGGATAGATGGGCTAGTGAGAGTGTAGGCAATGGGGTCGAAAATGTATGGGGTAGATTTAAAAATGTAGTGTTAGAGTGTTCAGCAGAAGTTTGTGGTTACAGGCGAGTGGGTGCAGGAGGGAAGAGGAGCGATTGGTGGAATGATGATGTAAAGAGAGTAGTAAGGGGGAAAAGTTAGCATATGAGAGGTTTTTACAAAGTAGAAGTGATGCAAGGAGGGAAGAGTATATGGAGAGAAAAAGAGGTTAAAAGAGTGGTGAAGCAATGTAAAAGAGAGCAGATGAGAGAGTGGGTGAGATGTTATCAGCAAATTTTGTTGAAAATAAGAAAAGTTTTGGAATGAGATTAATAAGTTGAGGAAGCCTAGAGAACAAATGGATTTGACAGTTAAAAATAGGAGAGGAGAGTTATTAAATGGAGAGTTAGAGGTATCGGGAAGATGGAGAGAATATTTTGAGGATTTGTTAAATGTTGATGAAGACAGGGAAGCTGTGATTTCGTGTGTAGGGCAAGGAGGAATAACATCTTGTAGGAGTGTGGAAGAGCCAGTTGTGGGTGTAGGGAAGTTCGTGAGGCAGTGGGTAGAATGAAAGGGGGTAAGGCAGCTGGGATTGATGGGATAAAGATAGAAATGTTAAAAGCAGGTGGGGATATAATTTTGGAGTGGTTGGTGCTATTATTTAATAAATGTATGGAAGAGGGTAAGGTACCTAGGGATTGGCAGAGAGCGTGTATTGTTCCTTTGTATAAAGGCAAAGGGGACAAAAGAGAGTGCAAAATTATAGGGAATAAGTCTGTTGAGTGTACCTGGTAAAGTGTATGGTAGAGTTATTATTGAAAGAATTAAGAGTAAAACAGAAAGCAGGATAGCAGATGAACAAGGGGGCTTTAGGAAAGGTAGGGGTGTGTAGACCAAGTGTTTACAGTGAAACATATAGGTGAACAGTATTTGGATAAGGGTAAAGATGTTTTTGTGGCATTTATGGATTTGGAAAAGGCGTATGATAGGGTAGATAGGGGGCAATGTGGCAGATGTTGCAGGTGTATGGAATAGGAGGAAGGTTACTGAAAGCAGTGAAGAGTTTTTATGAGGATAGTGAGGCTCAGGTTAGAGTGTGTAGGAGGGAAGGGGACTATTTCCCAGTAAAAGTGGGCCTTAGACAAGGATGTGTGATGTCACCGTGGTTGTTCAATATATTTATAGATGGGGTTGTAAGAGAAGTGAATGCGAGGGTCTTGGCAAGAGGTGTTGGGCTAAAAGATAAAGAAGCAAATACAAAGTGGGAGTTGTCACAGTTGCTTTTTGCTGATGACACTGTGCTTTTGGGAGATTCTGAAGAGAAGCTGCAGAGGTTGGTGGATGAATTTGGTAGGGTGTGTAAAAGAAGAAAATTGAAAGTGAATATAGGAAAGAGTAAGGTGATGAGGATAACAAAAAGAATAGGTGACGAAAGATTGGATATCAGATTGGAGGGAGAGAGTATGGAGGAGGTGAATGTATTCAGATATTTGGGAGTGGACATGTCGGCGGATGGGTCTATGAAGGATGAGGTGAATCATAGAATTGATGAGGGAAAAGGGTGAGTGGAGCACTTCGGAGTCTGTGGAGACAAAGAACCTTGTCTATGGAAGTAAAGAGGGGAATGTATGAGAGTATAGTTATACCAACGCTCTTATATGGGTGTGAAGCATGGGTGATGAATGTTGCAACGAGGAGAAGGCTGGAGGCAGTGGAGATGTCATGTCTGAGGTCAATGTGTGGTGTGAATATAATGCAGAGAATTCGGAGTTTGGAAATTAGGAGGAGGTGCGGATTACCAAAACGATTGTCCAGAGAGCTGAGGAGGGGTTGTTGAGGTGGTTTGGACATGTAGAGAGAATGGAACGAGACAGAGTGACTTCGAGAGTGTATAAATCTGTAGTGGAGGGAAGGCGGGGTAGGGGTCGGCCTAGGAAAGGTTGGAGGGAGGGGTAAAGGAAGTTTGTGTGCGAGGGGCTTGGACTTCCAGCAAGCATGTGTGAGCGTATTTGATAGGAGTGAATGGAGGCATATGGTTTTAATACTTGACGTGCTGTTGGAGTGTGAGCAAAGTAACATTTATGAAGGGATTCAGGAAACCGGCAGGCCGGACTTGAGTTCTGGAGATGGGAAGTACAGTGCCGGCACTCTGAAGGAGGGTGTTAATGTTGCAGTTTTATAACTGTAGTGTAAAGCACCCTTCTGGCAAGACAGTGATGGAGTGAATGATGATGAAAGTTTTTGTTTTTCGGGCCACCCTGCCTTGGTGGGAATCGGCCGATGTGTTAAAAAAAAAAAAAAAAAAAAAAATATATATATATATATATATATATATATATATATATATATACACGTATATATATATATATTTGTGTGTGCACTCGGTTCTCACCTAATTGTGGTTGCAGGAGTAATTCTCAGCTCTTGGCCCTTCTTCTTTCCTTGCCGCTGTCTAGGTCGTTCCAGTTCCAGACCACTTTAAGGCTAAATAAGTATACCTTAACATCCCTGTGATTCATCTGTGCTTTCAACTTTCAGCTATGATCTCGGGTACCCGCCTCTGAAACAGACTGTCTCTGTCCACCCTATCATTTCCTCTGAGTATTTTGTACGTCGTAATCATGTCTCCTCTGGTATTTTTGTCCTCTGGTGTCGTTATTTTTTTTTTAGCTCCTCTAGTCTCTACGCAGAGGCCTTTCTCCTCAGCTCTGTGACTAGTTTCGCTGCAAACCATTGTATTTTTTCCAGCTTCTTTACATACTTAGCTAGATGTGAGTTCCATTCTGGTGATGCATACTCCAAGATGGGCCTGGCATATATCCTATATAAGGTCGCAAATGCCTCGTTGATATTCCTAAAAGCTTCCCTTAACTTAAATTTGTCAGTCTCGCATTTGCTGCAGCAGTTATTCGGTTGAACTGTTTCAGGTGATATGTTCGGAACCATGGTCACCCCGAGGTCCTTTTCTTGCAAGGATGTTTTCAGCCTTTGTCCTTCGAGCCTTTACACTATTTCTGGACGTCTTTGCTCTTCTCCTATTTTCGTTACTTTGCATTTCCTAGGATTGAATTCCAGTAGTTCCTTGTCAGACCAATCCTGTAGCTTGTCCATATCCATTTGTAATTCCAGGTTTATTCCTGTTTGTATTCTCCTCATTAGTTCCACACCTCTAACTCGATGTTTTTTTCTGCAGCGCGTGTGCGTGTGTGTGTGTTGGGGGGTGTACATTTGTATGTATGTGTGAGTGTTAAGATCATCAGTTAATTGATTGCGCTAATGATCCCACAATGAGGCAATAGCGTAAAGACATGACAAGTGTAGTTTAACACTAAATTTATTCAACAAAAACATTACCACAAGTCAGTCATGTTAATATGCACAGGGTTAAGTATCAAAAGCCTAATCTCTAAACAACGAACAAGGTTCATCACCAAAACTCATTCTTTGAATCATGGCAAATGTTAGTCCACTAAACATTGCTTGTTTCTACTTTTAAATGGTCTATGAACGTCGTTAATTTTCTCCATTAAATGTACATATAAACATTGCTAGGTTCTACCACTAAATGTGTTACTAGACATCGCTATTTTCTCCAGCAAATGGTAATTTATACATCATAAGTTTTCAGTGGAAAATTATACTTTAAACATCAACAAGTGTTCCTTTAAACATCGCAATTTTCCTACTATCATTTGCTCTTTTGACATCGTTTGCTTCCATCAGTAAATGTTCCTGTAATCACCAGGTTTTGACACCAAATGTTTTTTGTAAACATCGTCAGTTTCCTCTCCCAAATGTCAGCCCATTGAACATCGTCAGTTTCAAGCAGCATAGGTTCCCACTATCGGCGGGATGTGAACATCAAAGGCCTATGTTGTATACAAAACGACTCTGGATTACACGAGCCAATGGGCACAGGGACGTGGCGAAAGAGAGGACGCTGGTGACTTTGTATGTGGGGAGAGAGGACGTGGGGAGATTGGGTGAGGGGTCGTGGGGAGAAGAGGCGTAGGGAAAGGTTACAATCGCGTCACGTATAAATGCAGGAGGATTGACCCTCAAAGAATATATACACGTCAGCCTTGTAGGTATTAAATATAGAACGCTGGCTATAACGGCTCTCAGTTTTGCATAGTAAACCTGTATAGTCTGCCCAGTTGGTGTTGCAACTCTTCTGTCACATACCAAGCAAAAGTAAATTTTCATGGAAGGATTATTTTAAAACTGTATATATATTTTTCTCATGGATTAATCAAATATTTTTGGTAATGAACTGACAAGAGAGAGAGAGAGAGAGAGAGAGAGAGAGAGAGAGAGAGAGAGAGAGAGAGGAGAAGACAGACAGACAGACAGACAGACAGAGACAGAGAGACAGACAGACAGAGACAGAGAGACAGACAGAGAGAAAGAGAAAGAGAGGGGGGGAGAGGGAGGGATGGGAGAGGAGAACTGGAACTATATTTAGCAAGTTGTTAGTGATGGTGTAAAGGCTGGAGACTTTTCCAACATTTTCTCGCAGAGTTCTCAGGGTACACCCTCAGCCTCTTGCTTGTGCGTCACACAGCACTACCAGTCACCCCCAATACCCCACCTCCATACTCTGTGACTTAAAAATATGTATACACATATACCTCTGTATCTATTTATATCAATATCTATTGATCTAGTTATATATATATATATATATATATATATATATATATATATATATATATATATATATATATATATATATATATATATATATTTTATTTATATACAAACACTGATATCTCTGGCCGAAGGAGACTCGAACCTACGAACCTTGGAACAAGGTACTCAGTGTTTTACCGACCGTACCACACTGACAATACCTTGGTGCACAGCTCACGCTAGACGTTTTAATCCAAGGCTGCCAGCTTTTCATCTCATCCCCTGCATGCATCGACCGACTAGAGATTTTTACAATTCTTAGAAATCGCAAGAACAGGCAAAATATTCACAAACACTGATCTCTGGCCGAAGGAGACTCGAACCTACGAACCTTGGAACAAGGTACGCAGTGCTTTGCCGACCGTTCGAGTCTCCTTCGGCCAGAGATCAGTATTTGTGAATATTTCACCTGTTCTTGCGAATTCTAAGCATATATATATATATGTATATATGTCGTGCCGAATACCTAAAACGTGTGATTTTGGCTTAAATAACAATGTTCTTCTTGCCGAGTATGACAAGCGAAAATTTGTGTATGCAATAATTTCGCAAAAATCATATATTTAGTTAGATTAGGCTAAAATAAATTGCGCTTGTTATAATAAGGTTAGGTAAGTTTTGTAAGGTTCTTTTGGTACAAAATTATTAATTTTTACATTAACAGAAATGAAAAAAATATATCTTTAAACGTATACGAGAATTTGTTTTAGAAAGGACTTAATTAAACAGAAATTAATAGAACTTAATTTCTAGCTTACATGTATTGTTAAGTCTTGTACGTTGGTCAGTCTTACTGGAAGAAACTGAGAAAATTGAAATACTTGTTTTTATGCGATATTTTCCGAGTTCCTTATCTGACTATCTTCATCAGTGCTGATAACTTGATAATGCTAATTCTGAGAGGTTACTAACATGATGTACTGGTGTATTTTACTATAGTGGTCTCTCTCAGACAAAAGACTCTTAAATTTGGCTTTAAAGTTGTTGTCTCTTAGGGGAAAATTTTATTTAGTTTTGGGCTTTGTATGTCCTATTTTGCAATTTTTAATGAAGAAATTTTGATATTCGTGGCCATTTAATAATTTGTTAATACTTCCTACGATTCACTTCAAATATTCAACACAAATATTTAAAGTCATTAGAAACAATATTCCTTTCATGTGCATTAATGTATAGGAAACTGGATTCCTGTAATACTGAAATATCTTTCTCGGATCTCCCAGCGCCTGAAATAGATCTGATTGGCTCTAATTTGTATTCCCTTACACATACACACGCTCACACAGAAAAATGCATGCCCACACACACACACACACACACACACACACACTAACGCACTTACGCACTTTGATCTTGACAGGCTGCAAGAGTAGCCAGAAGGGTGGTGTCTTGACTTCAACCCCAGTACATGCAAAGTTGTGGAATTGAAGAGGGGGCCTGAAGACCGGACACAGTTTTGACTCGGGAGGACGAAGGGTGCTGACCTCACTCACAGAGGGAAACCAGGGGTTGAATATGGTGCCTGGTATATCGACGGGTACTCACGTCATCTGTGTTGCTTGTTACCAACACACGAGTGGCGAGTCTGGAAGTGACTTTCCGAAATCTCAACATGGAGACATTCTGGTCCTATATTTAAAATATTACGTATTGCAAAGGATTCCACAATCCGAACACAAACAAATCTGTCTGCAGGTATTAATAAGATTGCTCCACAGTAATATTTTACCAGTAAGGGTGAACCTGATTACTTAATAAACGCTGAAAATAATATCAGGAATTTGAAAACATTAAACATAAATAAGTTATTGAAACATTTTTTTGCACTAAGGAATATAAAAATATTAATGGAGAATTAAACAGTGCTTATTAGTACAGTGTTCTCTCTTATTAAATACTTAGGAAGTATAGTGCATTTACAGTTTACAATGATTAAGTTAATACTCTGTACACAATATAAATTATTGAGCAATATTTATGAAATATGTCCAATATACTTGATCACAAAATCCAAATAACAACAACACCCTTAATATGTTAGGTAAAAGGACAAAAATGCAACTAATGTAACATTTTATTGTGGCAACGTTTCGCTCTCCAGGAGCTTTGTCAAGCTGTTACAAACAATACATGGATACAGAGGGTATATATATGCTCACAGTGAGGTGTAATACTAGTGGTGGTAGAAGTAGTAGTGATATAAGTTGTAGTAGTAGTAGTAATACAATAAGGTAGAACAACAAACTTGCACATGAGTAAAAGGTGATGTGCAAGTTGATTGTTCTACCTTATTGTATTACTACTACTACTACAACTTATATCACTACTACTTCTACTACCCCTAGTATTACACCTCACTTTAAGCCTATATATACCCTCTGTGTCCATGTATTGTTTGTAACGGCTTGACAAAGCTCCTGGAGAGCGAAACGTTGCCACAATAAAATGTCACATTAGTTGCATTTGTGTATTTTTTCTTAAGATATTTAAGGTGTTGTGGTTATTTGGATTTTGTGATAACATATATTGGACATATTTCATAAATATTGCTCAATAATTTATATTGTGTACAGAGTATTAACTTAATGGTGGTGATCGGGAGGAGTAACCTCTGTGAATAAGTGTTCAGGAGGGCTTCACCGTTTTAAAAGCAGGTAGGATGGGGCCAACGAGGCTGTTGTGAAGTGGGTCTAGCGGCCAGCAAGTTGAGGAGGTGGGACCGGGAGCTGGGATAGGGATTTTGCAACCATATAGGAGTACAGGTAAAAGTGTACATACACACACAAAATGTGTGTATTCAGTAAAACAGGGCAACTGCCTGAGGTGTGGAAGACAGCGAATGTAGTCCCGATTTTTAAGAAAAGAGACAGACAGGCTGCACTAAATTACAGACCAGTGTTGCTGACACTTATTGTATGTAAAGTTATGGAGAAGATTATTAGGAAAAGAGTGGAATGGGTAGACTGCATCTTCTTGGACTGTAAGAAGGTTTTCGACACAGTACCACACAAGAAACTGGTTGGAAAATTAGAGGATCAAGCAAGAATAGGAGGGAAAGTACTGCAATGGATCAGGGAATACCTGACAGGAAGGAAACAAGGTGTGTCAGTCCGAGACGAGGTGTCAGAGTGGGTTTCATGTATGTGTGAATGGCATGACGATGTGAAAATAATGAGAGTACAAGTGGACGAGTATCAGATAAACCTACAAGGGGATCTGGACAGGCTGCATGTGTGGTCTGACAAATGGCTCTTGGAGTTTAACCCCAGCAAGTGCAAAGTTATGAAGCTTGGGGAAGGACAAAGAAGACCCCAGACGGAGTACAACCTAAGAGGTCAGAGGCAGCAAAACTCACTCAAGGAAAAGGATCTTGGGGTGAGCATCATAAGACCACGTTTCTTGAGGCGCATATCAACCAAATAACTGCTGTAGCATACGGGCGCCTGGCAAAACTGAGAACAGCGTTTCGACATCTAAGTAAGGAGTTATTCACGACACTGTACACAGTGTTCAGCTGTCTGGAAAACCTTCCAGCCCCATCCCCAAACAACTTACGGCTTGGTGATTTCAATCTAAGACACACAAACTAGAAGAATGTAGCAAACAATGTTGTAGCAGAAATAATCCCTGGAGGCAGCTCAGATGGAAAGTCATATACATGAGCTGCTGAATTTCTACAATAAACACACAACCTAAGTCAGCTGATAGTGGAGCCAACAAGACTGGATAACACACTAGAAACATAATATCAAAAACTACTAATTCTGATCACAATCTAATCGAAGTCCAGACTTACATGCACAGGAGTCCTGATCAGCAAAATGCATTCAGCTCTGAGGGTACCTTTACCAAATTCAACTTCAACAAAAAGAACATCAACTGGGACCAGGTAAACCATGTACTAAATGAAACATGTTGGGAAGATATCTTAAACAACATGGACCCTAACAAGTGCCTTGAAAAGATCAAGGCACATTCCCTTAAGAAAAAAGAAGAGATGAAGTGACCAAAAACCACGTCCAGTATAAGGCCACTGCTCAAGGCAAGATGGATCTTACACAGATGACAACAAATGAGTGAGATACTGAAATATCAATACGACTCTGTGTTTGGCGAGCCACTAATCAGCCTAAAGATAGACAATCCAAATAATTTTTCCACGAGTGAGCCTCAAAACCCAGTCAGTGTATACCAGATTTCTGACATAACCCTAACTCCCCTAGACTTCGAGAAAGCCATTGAGAACATGCCCATGCACTCAGTCCCAGACCCAGACTCGTAGAAGTGTGTTCATTAAGAATTGCAAGAAACCCCTCTCGTGGGCTCTAAGTATGCTAAGTAAGTATGTGGGATTCCACAGTCACTAAAATCAACGGATATAGTAGCCCCACTTCATAAAGATGGCAGCAAAGCAATAGCTAAGAACTATAGACCAATAACTCTAACGTCCCACATCATAAAAATCTTTGAAAGACTTCTAAGAAGCAGGATTGCAAACAACTGGGATTCACAACAATTGCACAGTCCAGGGAAACATTGGTTCAGAGTAGGTCGTTCCTGCCTCTCGCAACTACTGGACCACTATGATATGGTCTTAGAGGCCATGGAACACAAATAGAATGCTGATGTAGTATACACAGATTTTGCAAAAGCCTTTGACAAGTGCAATCATGGTGTAATAGCACACAAAATGCTTGCTAACGGCATAACTGGCAAAGTGGGCTGATGAATCTTCAACTTTCTAACCAATCGAAGGACCTGAGAGTGGTAATGTCTAAGGATCTCACCTTCAAGAATCACAACAATGCCACTATCACATCTGCGAGGAAACTGATATGATGGATAATGAAAACATTCCAGGCAAAGAGATGCCAAGCCAATGATGATCCTCTTTAAATCACTTGTTCTTTCTTGGCTGGAATAATGCTGTACACTAACATCTCCATTCAAGGCAGGTGAAATCGCAGATCTAGAGAATGTACAGAGAACCTTTACTGCACATATCAGTTCCATCAAATACCTTAGCTGCTGGGAACGCTTGGAAGCACTTGACTTGTAATCACTGGAGCGCAGGCGAGAGAGATACATCATAATCTACACCTGGAAAATCCTAGAGGGATTGATCCCTAATTTGCACACAGAAATCACTCCCTTCGAAAGCAAAAGACTTGGCAGGCGATGCAACAAATCCCCAGTGAAAAATAGGGGCACCATTAGTACACTAAGAGAAAACACAATAAGTGTTCGGGGCCCAAGACTGTTCAACAGCCTCCCACCAGCCATAAGGGGAATTACCAATAGACCCCTGGTTGTCTTGAAGAGGAAGCTGGACAGATACCTAAAATCAGTGCCGGATCAGCCGGGGTGTGGTTTGTACGTTGGACTACGTGCGGCCAGCAGTAACAGCCTAGCTAATCAGGCCCTGATCCACCGGGAGGCCTGGTCATGGACCGGGCCGCGGGGGCGTTAATCCCCGAAATACCCTCCAGGTAGACTCCAGGTAGGTGTACGTCAAACCCATATTGGAGTTTGCAGCACCAGTATGGAACCCACAATTGGTCAAACACGTCAATAAATTAGAAAGAGTATAAAAAATTACAACAAGACTAGTCCCAGAGCTAACGGGTATGTCCAGTGTTGCCATGTAACTCAACCTGACAACACTGGAAGACGGGAGGGATTGGAAGGACATGAAAACATATAAAATACTGAGAGGAATTGACAGGGTGGATAAGGACAGGATGTTCCAGAGGAATTGACAGGGTGGATAAGGACAGGATGTTCCAGAGATGTGACACAGCAACAAGAAGTCACAAGTGGACGGTGAAAACTCAGATGAGTCACAGGCATCTTAGGAATTATTTTTCAGTCATAGAGTTGTCAGGAAGTGGAATAGTCTGAAGAGTGAAGTAGTGGAGGCAAGATCCATACATAGCTTTAAGAAGAGGTGTGATAAAGCTCATGGTGCAAGAGGAGTGACCTAGTAGCGGCCAGTGAAGATGGGGGCAGGAGCTGTGACTCAACCCCTGCAGCCACAACTAGGTGAGTACAACTAGATGAGTACATACACACAATCAGCATCAGAACCCCACAACCAAACACGCAATCCCAACACAAACCACAATCCACACAGCTCCCACCCCACAATGTGCTGTAGAATCCCACAGCACACTACCAGACCCCCCACAGACCCCCCAGAACACAATGTTGGAGACGAAACTGAAGGTATGGTACACCAATGCTGATGGAATAACGAATAAGTGGGAAGAGAGGCACGAAAGAATCAAAGAGGTATCACCAGACATCATAGCTCTAACCAAAACCAAGCTCACAGGAATGATAGCAGATGCCGTCTTTCCAACGGGATATCAGATCCTGAGGAAAGACAGAGGGAACAGAGGGGGTGGAGGAGTGGCACTGCTCATCAAAAACCAATGGGATTTTGATGAGCTGGAGAGGAGACAGAGGAGACGCAAGAGACTACATAATAAGAACACTTCAGTCTGGAGGTCCCAAGGTGCTAATTGCAGTAATGTATAACCCACCACAGAACAGCAGCAAGCCAAGGCAAAAGTATGATGAGAGTAACAGAGCGATGGTTGACACATTGGTTGAAGTGGCCAGATGGCTCATGCGAGCACGGCAAAACTACTGATTGTGGGTGACTTCAATCACAAAGAAATTGACTGAGAGAACTTGAAGCCACATAGGGGCCCAGAAACGTGGAGGGCTAGGATGATGGAGGTGGTTCTGGAAAACTTCATGTACCAACACGTAAGGAACATACCAGGGAGAGGGGAGAGGATGAACCAGCAAGACTGGACCTAGTAATCACCTTGAGTAGTGCAGATATTGAGGACATCACATATGAAAGACCCCTCGGGGCCAGTGATCACGTGGTTTCGAGCTTCAAATACATAGAAGAGTTACAAGTGGAGAGGTAAGAAGAAAGGGCAAGACGAGCGAAGCCAAACTACAAGAGAGGGGACAACAGAAGCATGAAGAAATTCCTGCACGAGGTTCAGTGGGACAGAGAACTGGCAGGGAAGTCAGTAAACGATATGATGGATTACGTGACAACAATATGCAAGGAAGCTGAGGAGAGGTTTGTACCCAAGGGTAACAGAAATAACAAGGACAGGATGAGCCTTTGGCTCACTCAAAGGTGTAGAGAGGCCAAAACCAAGTGTGCTAGAGAATGGTAAAGCCAGAAGAGAATATGCAGAGGTAAGAAAGAAGACCCAACGACAAAATGAAAATGACATAACAGAAAAAGCCAAATCTCACCCGAACTCAAGGACCAGGTAATCAGGCTGAGGAAGGAAGGAGAGGAAATCACAAGAAAGGACCGAGAAGTATGTGAGGAGCTCAACACGAGATTCAAAGAAGTGTTCACAGAGGAGACAGAAGGGACGCCGGAAAGACGGAGAGGTGGGGTACACCATCAAGTGTTGAACACAATACACACAGCCGAGGAAGAAGTGGAGAAGCTGCTTAGCAGCTAGATACCTCAAAGGAGATGGGGCCGGATAACATCTCTCCATGGGTCCTGAAAAAGCGAGCAGAAGCGCTATGTGTGCCACTAACAATAATCTTCAACACATATATGGAAACAGGGCGACTACCTGAGGTATGGAAGACAGCAAACGTAGTCCCAATTTTAAAAAAAAGGAGACAGACACGAAGCATTAAACTACAGACCAGTATCAGTGACATGTATAGTATGCAAAGTCATGGAGAAGATTATTAGAAGAGTAGTGGATCACCTAGAAAGGAATGAGCTTATCAACGACAACCAGCACGGTTTCAGGGATTGGAAATCCTGTGTCACAAACCTACTGGAGTTCTATGACAAGGTGACAGCAGTAAGACAAGAGTTAGTCAGGTGGGTAGATTGCGTTTTCTTGGACTGTAAGAAGACGTTTGACACAGTTCCACACAAGCGATTAGTGCATAAGCTGGATTACCAGGCAGGTATAACAGGGAAGGCACTGCAATGAATCAGGGAATACCTGTCGGGAAGACATCAGCGAGTTATGGTACGTGACGAGGTGCCAAAGTGGGCGCCTGTGACGAGCGGGGTTCCACAGGGGTCATTCCTAGAATCGGTGCTGTTTCTGGTATATGTGGACATGACGGAAGAAATAGACTCGGAAGTGTCACTGTTTGCAGATGATGTGAAGTTGAGAAGAATTCAATCGGACGAGGACCAGGCAGAACTACAAAGAGATCTGGACAGGCTGCAGGCCTGGTCAAGAAAATAGCTCCTGGAGTTCAACTCCACCAAGTGCAAAGTCATGAAGATTGGAGAAGGACAAAGAAGACCACAGACGGAGTACAGTCTAGGGGGGCCACAGACTACAAACCTCGCTGAAGGAAAAGGATCTTGGGGTGAGTATAACACCGGGGACATCTGAGGCGCACATCAACCAAATAACTGTTGCAGGATATGGGCGCCTAGCAAACCTAAGAACAGCATTCCGACATCTCAATAAGGAATCGTTCAGGACCCTGTACACCGTGTACGTTAGGTCTATATTGGAGTATGCAGCACCAGTTTGGAACCCACACCTAGCCAAGCATTTAAGGAAATTAAAGAAAATGCAAAGGTTTGTAACAAGACTAATCCCGGAGCTAAGGGGCATGTCCTACGAGGAGAGGTTAAGGGAAATAGACCTGACGACACTGGAGGATAGGAGAGAGAGGGAAAATATGATAACGACATAAAATACTGAGAGGAATTGACAAGGTGGACAGGGACAGGATGTTCCAGAGATGGGACACAGCAACAAGGGGTCACAGTTGGAAGTTGAAGACTCAGATGAATCACAGTGATGTTAGGAAGTATTTCTTCAGTCACAGAGTTGTCAGGAAGTGGAATAGTATGGGAAGTGATGTAGTGGAGACAGGATCCATTGCTTTAAGAAGAGGTATGATAAAGCTCATGGAGCAGGAAGAGTGACCTAGTAGCAACCAGTGAAGAGGCGGGGCTAGGAGCTGTGAATCGACCCCTGCAACCACAACTATGTGAGCAACTAGATGAGTACACACACACACACACACACACACACACACACACACACACACACACACACACACACACACACACACACACATTAAGGCAAGATTAATTTCGTACAAGACGAAAGTTTCGGGGATGTGAAGTCTAATTAATAAAAAAAATTAATTCCAGCCAAACCTACTCTTCCAGTTTGATACATATGTTATAAATTTTATTTTCCACATTCAGTGACCTTTTTCCTCTTCTCTCTTCCTCATTTTCTCTTATTGCGTCTTCTCCCCTTATCTGATCCCTTCTCCTATTGCTTCTTCTCCTTTCATCCCCCTACTCTTCCTCTTACTCCTCTTATCTCTCCTAATCTTTTTGTCTCTTATCCAATGCCTCCTCCTCCTATTTTGGGGATTAATGTACAAAACAAATGTGCTGAAAAATGTATTGAAATGATGCAGCGTTAATGATTTTCGTGCAGTCGATAGGAATTAAACCTAAGAAATCAAGCAACCTGGAACCACCATGTCTGTCCGGCTCATTAATAAAAAATTGAAACTACTTTTAAAAATGTTAATTTTTTTAATTGAGGAAATCGATAATAGTATAAACGTGTTATTAATGTGTCAGTCAGTGTTATCTTTCATTTTACACAAAATAAAACTAGAGGCGAGAGATAGGTGTTATCAGACGTGATAATAATTGAAAAGCGGCCAGTCCTCCGTAAACATTACTGATTTATGACTCAAAACACGTGATGATATCTTTTTATATTAAAATACATTTATTACTGATATTACTGTGAGAGAGAGAGAGAGAGAGAGAGAGAGAGAGAGAGAGAGAGAGAGAGAAGAGAGAGAGAGGCAGAATGGCAGGTAGACAGTCAAAGAGAGAGATGAATCGAAAAAAAAACAATTATTCATCATTTGATATAGGTGATCCTTACAATTTATGAGAGAATTATAAAGAATAAGGAAAGCCAAGAGAGACAATGAAATTAAGGTTTAGAGGAAACCGAAGACCAACCCAAAATTAGGGAAAAACATTGACCCAGCTTCCTGAAGTTTCAGTTATTCATCAACATACCTATAAATGCGCATTTAAGAGTGCTGGTACAAGGCACTTACCGCCGTGGTGTGAGGAGTGTGATTTAACAGGTAATGGTTCAAGAATACCGCGAAAGAGAGTATATGAATCCCATTTAACACCCGGGTTCGTGGTGCAAGATAAATCGTCTTGACTCCAGGTGAACTAATATGTAACTATTGAAGGGTAATATCCTTCACTGGACAAGTCTAGTGTGTAACAAGTGACGGGGTCGTGTCACCCTCACTCTCCTAAGCTGCTTTTTTGTGAAAAATGGCGTTATGAGTTTAGAAGCTTCACCTCACCACTCACGAATCTTTGAGTGACGTGTGTGTGTGTGTGTGTGACTCCACCTTTGTAATGTGATTACCTCCTCTGGCGTGGGTACCTGTGATCATGCTGGTTTACCTGTGCTCGTGCTGGATTACCTGTGTTCATGCTGGATTACCTGTGATCGTGCTGGATTACCTGTGTTCATGCTGGATTACCTGTGCTCGTGCTGGATTACCTGTGTTCATGCTGGATTACCTGTGCTCGTGCTGGATTACCTGTGTTCATGCTGGATTACCTGTGCTCGTGCTGGATTACCTGTGCTCGTTCTGGATTACCTGTGCTCGTGCTGGATTACCTACTTAGTTGTAGGTAATCATATATACTTGTCTAATATACATCTAATTCTTGATTTTTCACAAAAGTTTAGATTATTAAGCTTAAAATTATTATAATAAAAACCAAGCGCTAAACCCACTAGGGTCATACATTAAGCTTTAAAATTAGTAACCTATTTTTCACGTTTTCAAGAAAGTTTTATAACTATTAAATTGTTACCAATAGCAATGAAAATACTCACAATACATATTTTACAGTCCCATTAATGCATGCAGTTGCTACTATATTGATTGAACAATTCTTAAGAAAGCAATTTATGTTTTAAAAAAGCATTCTTTAATTTTATCTTACAAATTGATATTTCTGAGTAGGATAAAATTTACAGTTATTTTTCCTCTTCAGTTACGTCACATTCAGGAGAAGTGTCTGAAACTTTCTGAATGAGACGGAAGATAAGGAACTTTTACATGTTCTTTAAGAGAAGAATTGTTTCCTAATTTTTGAGAAAACTTCAATTGACTCAAGGCTCCTAAGATTTCCCTTTTAACTGTCATCCGCATGAAAGACGCGAAAGTGCTGTTGACTTGCTGTGCTTCCTAATCGGTACCTGATTAATGGAAAGAGAGGGTTGGCTGAAATGATAAAGTTACTGAATTGGCGAAATTTTGACGGATTTTGGGTTTGAGGATGATATTAGATGTTATTACACTGGTTAGCCAGGAAGACATATTGATGCAACAGATTAAGTTTATATAGGATTTTGCAATGAGATTGGAACAAAATAGGAGTCAAAGTGGCGAAAAAAAAAAAAATTATTTTCCTGGCCTCTCCAACAGCCTTTTAAATATGTTTTCGACAGCAACTGTTGGGACAGGTTTTATCAGCCAATAAATAGGGAAAACGTCTATTTTTGGAGTTTGACGATATATTTATTATGGAGGGAATCAATCTTTAGTGAATGGACTATTAATAGAGTGACTTTTGGACCAATAATAGAGTGGTTTTAGGATTAAAATAGTCACATTCGTAAAACAGCCAAAATTTTGTCTATCTGAACTGTAACAGGCCGGAAATAAGCCTCAAATTTGGCGAAAATGAATATTTTTGACCGGTTTTCTTTGGCAGTTTACGTTCCAGTGACCTATTTCTAGGCCTATTGAAGCCTCTGCTGCCCCTCAGATTGCCGTCTAAGCATAGAATAATCATTAATAAATAGCAGCAATACAGAAATCATGACTAAGGCAACATATCCTATAAATCGAATTTAAAGTGCCGTCACACTGCTTTCAGGAAGCCATAATTTTTACATTTGAGCCCTTCTAGTTCCCGGGAGGCGACTCTTAAGAAGCCCAAATATAAGGTTGAGAATCCAATATATTGACAGACGTAAGAGGAGTGTATCCCACAATTCCCTTGCACAGAGGAAGAAGTAAATCTCTACTGTCTTTAGTAAGTTTATTTAAGTGCAGGAACACATAGGAACAAAGTAACTTACTTCCATTGGGGTCACCTCTATAGCCCTTAATTTTCGATGTTTTATCAACACAAGTGGTAATGGGCCTTAACTGACCTCATAAAAGGATTTAGAAAAAATAAAAGTGAATTTAAAAAAAAATGTCAACTTTTTAACCATGATTGCTCCATTTGAAAGTCCATGTCGATGACTACTCATAGTAAGTTCAAGTCAATGGTTGGTGGATATATTATATATTAATTCCAATAGTTTAAGCATAGTATGTTAGTGTTTGAATAAATTTTTATTTGTAGATTTTTACTTTAAGTTTTCAAAGTAAACTGGGCCAGTAGCCGCCCACCGACCCATTTGGGTAGCGACCCATTTGGGTAGCGGCGCTTCTGGTATTTGCCAGAGCTGCCAGATGGCTAGTTTATATTGCCTGCTGCCAGCCGATGAGTTTGATATTGCCTGCTGGGAAAACAATGAAAGTTACTGTTGCCATTTTTGTTGGTTATGGTTCTTTTGTCTCCTTTGCGTTCTAACGAATCTTCAGTGTTCCAGGATTGTGATGTGTTTTCGACGTTCCTTGGTGTTCCTGTCTCCTCTGATGTCCTGATGATGTCCTCTGATGGTCATGAATCTTCCAGTGAAGTGTTGACCAAGTTGCTGTCAGAGGAGGTCGATGGTAGCACACATGGTGGCTTACTGTGGAGATAAAAGTTGTTTTTCCCATTAGACAATACCTCATTAGGTTAGGTAAGGATCGACAGGAAACAGGACAAGTGTTTCCTGACGCGGCTCTTAGTCAGATGATGACCCGCCGTTGGAGCTTTCGGTCATCTGACCAAGGCCTTCCACTGGCTTACCGGTCCACCCCTTTAAAAATTATGGTCATAGTTATAACCATTTAGTTTAAGTATCATTCATCGTGGTGCTAACATCGTCGAGGTGATGACATCGTTGAGGTGATGACATCGTTGAGGTGATAACATCTTAAGCACATATCACCACCATATATTTCTGGTACTACATAGTTAAACGCAATACTATTGTTCTTAGCAATAACAAAGATACTTGACAACAGAAAGAAGGTCCTGTGGTAATCTATTTCTACTTTCTTAATTCATTAATAACATTCAAATTGTTGACCTGTAACCTGGCATCATGGTACTGAGCTACCCTGGCACTGAGCGACCCTGGCACTGAGGAAACCTGGAACTGAGCTACCCTGGCACTGAACTACCCTGGCACTGAGCTACCCTCGCACTGAGCTACCATGGCACTGAGCTACTCTGGCACTGAGCGACCCTGGAACTCAGCTAAACTGGCATTGAGCTTCTGGCACTGAGGAAACCTGGAACTGAGCTACCCTGGCACTGAACTACACTGGCACTGAGCTACCCTCGCACTGAGCGACCCTGGCACTGAGCTACTCTGGCACTGAGCGACCCTGGAACTCAGCTAAACTGGCATTGAGCTTCCCTGGCACTGAGCTAAAATTGCACTGAGTTACCATGGCACTGAGTTACGCTAGCACTGAAATACACTGGCACTGAGCTACCATGGCACTGAGATACACTGGCAGTTAGATACACTGGCACTGAGCTACACTGGCACTGAGCTAAAATGGCACTAAGCTATCATGGCACTGGACTACCATGGAATTGAAATACCCTGGCATAGAGCTACACTGACAGTAACACTGGCACTAAGCTACACTTACAGTAACACTAGCACTGACCTACACTGGCACTGAGCTACCTGACACTGAGCTACCCTGGCACTGAGCTACACTGGCACTGAGCTACACTGGCACTGAGCTACACTGACACTGAGCTACACTGACACTGATCTACACTGGCATTGAGCTACCCTGACACTGAGCTACCCTGGCACTGAGCTACACTGGCACTGAGCTACACTGGCACTGAGCTACATTGACACTGATCTACACTGGCACTGAGCTACACTGACACTTAGCTACACTGACACTGAGCTACACTGACACTGAGCTACACTGACACTGAGCTACAGTGACACTGAGCTACACTGGCACTGAGCTACACTGGCACTGAGCTACACTGACACTGAGCTACACTGACACTGATCTACACTGGCATTGAGCTACCCTGACACTGAGCTACCCTGGCACTGAGCTACATGGCACTGAGCTACACTGGCACTGAGCTACATTGACACTGATCTACACTGACACTGAGCTACACTGACACTTAGCTACACTGACACTGAGCTACACTGACACTGAGCTACACTGACACTGGGGCTACACTGACAGTGAGATACCCTGGCACTGAGCTACACTGACAGTGAGATCCCTGGCACTGAGCTACCCCTGACACTGAGATACCCTGGCACTGAGCTCACAGGCCAGTGTGTGTGTTCTGGGAGCCACAGTTTATGGACTCATTTGCATGTGTTGGAAACCTATTTTTTAGAATTGTTGAACGAAGAATAATATTCACCACTACCACTGTTACCCCCACCATTGTTACCACCACCACCACTGTTACCACCACCACCACCACTGTTACCACCACCACCACCACTGTTACCACCACCATTTTACCCCACCATTGTTACCACCACTGTTATCACCACCATTGTTACCATCACCACTGTTACCATCACCACTGTTACCACCACCACTGTTACTATCACCACTGTTACCATCACCACTGTTACCATCACCATGTTGCCATCACTACTGTTACCATCACCACTGTCCATCACCACTGTTACCATCACTACTGTTACCACCACCACCACTGTTACCACCACCACTACCACCACCACTGTTACCACCCCACTGTTACCACCACCACTGTTAACATCACTACTGTTACCACCACTACCACTGTTACCATCACCAGTGTTCCATTACCCTATTACCATTACCACTGTTACCACCACCACTGTTACCATCACAACTGTTGCCACCACCATTGTTACCAGTACCAACACCGCCATCACCAGTCAGTTACCACAATCTCCTCCACCATATCTACCACCTTCCTACTGCTACCACAATCTTCATACCCCATCCGTCACCGCCGCAATAATCATCACTACTAATCTTAGCGAGGTCCTCATTATTTTCTGTTCACTTCAAACATCCTAACTTAATCACTCTACTACTACCTTCATCAGCATCCATCTCACTATCTCTCCCATCTACTTTGCATCCTCGGGTTTGGGAGTGCCTCAGCTCACACACTGAGGTTTGGGGTTCGATCCCGGGACGGATGGAAAACATTGGGGTGTTTTTTTAAGACACCCTGTCCCGTTCACCTATTAGTAAGTAGGTACCTGGATGTTACCCGACTGGTTTGGTTTACATCCTGGAGACAAATATGGTCTTTAAGTT